>JAUMHR010000050.1:14665474-14689286 GCA_032361145.1 Enteromius fasciolatus | reverse complement strand
GCTCATCCAGCAGCAACATGGCAGCAAACAGCAGAGTAAAGAGGTATGCTGACTGTATTACTTTACACATACACTCAGCCCTGGTGTTCATTACCTGCCCCCAGTGCATCCAGCAGCTGTTTCCCACCAGCAGAAGTACAAAAGCCAAATCATTCCAGCACCACTGTGTCATCTTATTTTGAGTTTTGACAATAGGAAGATCCTTTTTCCCTGCTCTTCTATTTCTACATGTATAAAATATAACCAGCAAGAAACGCTGCCATCCTTTTCAATTTGATTTGATTTTCTGTGCTTACCAGTTGATGTATTTCAGTGATGTTGTCCCTACGATATAATCTAATAGGTCAAGAATAATTAAAACATATAATATAATATAACATAAACACATATAATATAATATAATATAATATAATATAAACACATAAAATAATTAACTGTAAAATATAGACTGATTGTTTTTCATTTTATTTTATTATTTTTTTGGCAGCTTATGGCAGAAATAAAGCAGTGATTATATATATATATAATTATATTAAAATTTAAAATCAAGAAAAATGTTTTATTATAAATGTTGAAAACAATTGGAAACTGCTTTAATATTTTTAATTTCCAGTATTTATTTATTTTTTTAAATAGTCACATTAAAAGACTTTCTGTATCAGTTTAATGCACACTTGCTGTGTACAAATATTGATTTTTGATAAACTTAGTAGTAACCAAGCGTAGCATACGTTTCGTCTGACTGTTGCCACATTCTGTGTTAAGTGTTAATGAACCAAAAAACTTAGTTAAAATAATTTTTTGGGTATGTTTTTGGTGGAAAAATCAATCTGAAAATCAATCTGAAAATACAATCGTATAGGCCAAAATATTTTGCTAACAAACATTTGCAATTCTACAAGAAATCTTTTTAAGAGCGTACAATATGACCAGTTTGAAGGGTATGTGCGATTTCCCTTTTGACAGAAATATGGCACAGTTGTTATATATCTGAAGTGTTCTACCTCTTTGTCTTTTGCTGTCTTGCTTCGCTTTAAGGCTGTATCACCAGCTGTGTTTCCGGCTGCTCTAATGACAGCAGGATAAGGCAATGCTCTGGACAAAAGAAGCGATTATTGCGCGGTCAAAAGCAGTTCAAAGACAATCAGAGTTCCACTTTTTAACTTCCCCACAGAGAGCTTCATTCTGTAACCGGAGAGAGAGCGTATAAATGAAGGCGAATGTTACAAAACACACACACACTAGCTCTCACATGCTTACTTCAAAGTCCCCCAGCTCGCTAATTAATGAACTGGGGGCTTCAGTTTGGACAAGTTGTGGTGCGTTGCCTCCATAAATCAATGCGACAGGACTGTTTCTCTTGCTTCTGACAGAAGCTGTCACTCTTACTCTCTCTTTCCCTCTCTCTCGTGTCAGAAGGACAGACGAGGGGAAGGGGACTTTAGAACGGGAGGGGGGTTGAAAGAGGTAGGGTGGCACCGTCAAAAGGAGAAACAATTGATCAGCTGAATGGAACGTGACGAACAGGAAGAAAAACACCATTTTAAAGAGTATTATGTATGATCACAGGAGTTTGATGCAGCCCTCGAGAGGCTCTCCTCCGTCTGCGCGTGTTTTTCTCTCGCGCACGCTCCCTCTCTCCCCCTCCTTCGGCTTTCTCTCGCACAGCCATCAAAAGATGGAATACGAATTGTTGCAGCGACTCCCCCCACGGGGGTCAAACAATAACCCCCCGCTGCTTCTTTGTGCCTCTTTTATTTAAAAGACAACAAAATTTCTTAGGTTTTCAAAGATTTTTAACTTTGGATTGGAGGCGAGGCAATAAAAGGGTCTGCCAGCGTCAGTCTGGATCATGTTGTCATCTGCTCTGTTCTCGCCTCTCTCGCGTGCCACTCCGAGTTAACCTCCTGTTCACAAGCCAGGCCGGCGCTAGGTTGACGCTCGTGTGCCGAGGGAGATCTGAAGTGGCCCAGGCGTTCCTTCAGGTTGATGTACGGATGAAAATGAACACGCTTTATGTTACGAGTTAATGAATGTTAAAGAAGTACTTTGATATGTATTTGAGTAAAATATTTTCTCAAATGAGTGTAGTACAAAACTTGTTTTTGTCCTTCAGGGATTTATTAGACTGTTGTTGTTTGAAAATTGCTGTTATTTCACGAGTGAGAAAATTAATTTATATAAAAAAAAAATATATAAGTAAAATATGCATATGGATAAATCACTTATAATACTCCAATATTCCATAAACAATAAGAATTGTTAACTTTGATCTACTTAATTTATGAATATTTAAATATGCTTTCTAAATTTTTTAGAAAGAAAAGTTGTTCAGTCTTTCATAAAAAAATGTCTCCTCCTCAGAAATAACTTTATGCTAATGTCAGCTATTTGTTCGAAATTTTAATTTTGTGTCATGTAGTTTTAAACCTAGATGATAGGTAGATGATATAATTTTCCTAAACTTTTTGCTTTTGATTGTCCTGATGGTGAAAAAAAAAAAAGACAAGGGTACTGTGATCAGAACATGACCTGGAACTGAACCTGCTTCTCTGTGGGAGCTCCACAGCTTGCATGTGTTGCACTACCACCACACCAACCATTGACATTAAAGCATTTGTAAGTCCTGCAGTCAAGTGTATTGGCCTTTTGCTTAATAATTGCCAAAAGAGTTATACTATTGAATTGCAAAAAACCCTTCTCCGCCCAACTTCATAGTATGATCTGTTATAGTTTATTCAAATAGAAAAAAATAGAAATACAATTAATGGCAAAACAGAACCCTGTCTGTGCCTTTTTTCTTGTTTTTGAATGATTAAAACTCGTCTAAGAGTGTATTAGGAAAAGAAAGTGTCTGAATTTAACAGTAATGGCTCACTCAGGTGCCATTTGTTAATTTATTATTATTATATTTATTTATATATTTTTTTTGTTTTTTTTTGCTTGTTTTTTGTTGTTTATTTTATTTCACTCTGAATATAGTTCTGAGAGTAAGGAATGTGTTTAATTACCACGCAATATCTTTTCTCCAATATTGTAAAAATTAATGTTGTATGGTTTTTCTTTTCCTCACTTGTAATAACTCTCTGATTGAGAATTGCCAATAAAAAGAGTTAAACTAAAGCATTTGTAAGTCGAAAGCCTTGTGATCAGGGTTTAAGCAGGGGGAGAGACAGAAAAAGACACAGACCTGTGAAAGGCAGATGAGGATGGGTGGAGAGGGAAAAAAAGAGAGTGAGCACTTTATCAGGCTGTTTCAGATCTGTTCTGGGTCTAAAGGTTGACCTATCCGTGCCTGTGCTGCGGGACCTTTTTTGTGCGCCTTCTGTTTGGAGAAGTAAACACAAAGTGAAGCATCCTGTGTTTGGGAAGAGGGTGCGGCACCGTTTGGCAAAGTCACGTTTGTTCTTTAATGTACCAACAAACACACGCATATACACAAACGCGTGACCCTCAGGGTCCGGTGTTTCACCTCTGGCTATCAGAAACCTTCAGAGGAACCGTCCTGTGATTATAGCGGATGTTTATCCGTTGTTATAATGCATCAAGGAGGTCATAAAAAACAGTGCTAGCGTTGAAAGGGGTTAGCGGGAGGGTTCAATAGCCCCGTATCTCCATCATTTGTTTTGACTGAGAGGCGATTGGGGATGTTAGATAATTTCCTCCTATTTATCGTTCTGACGACGCAGCAGTTCGTTCGCCCATTCCTCCCTCTTCTTCTGTCTTTCAACACCCGCTTCTACCTATTTCCCTTCCACTTTTACTAACTCTCCCCCTTCTTCCTCTCAGAATTTTCCCAGTCCTATGCCACTTTCCTTTTTCATGAATCCCATTCCATCTGTCCAGATGTGAGTAAGTGATATATTGGCGTCTGTCTCCAAAAGAAGACATTTAACACGGACTCCATCGTGATATGATACACTGCAGTGCTAGTCATAGTTCCTGGGGCGTCATGTCCATTCAAAGCAAGGGGGCATGTGCCTCGTCAGATTTTTGAGACAAGTGGATTTTGAACGCAGCTTCCAAAAAAGTAACTGAATAATATTTTTTACAATCACACTGGCATTATTAGAATGTTTAGAGCGGCACAGCTGCTAAATTCTAATCTGCATTAGCGCTTTGGTTGGCGGTGAGACATTTTTACAGCTGCACATTATAACCAATCACACACAATTCTGTTGAGCTTATGAATGCAATGACCAATCAGAGGCGTTCAGATAAATCATCGATGAAATGTTTTGTTCAGTGCGCACGTTTCCTAAAGGAGTTCTGCTCTCTGAAGATTCTCATCAGAAACAATAAAGTGTAGATGTGCATCTGAAGAAAGTGTTTTTATTTCACAATGAAAACAGCTACAGTGATTATGGTGAGAGGTACAATGGAAGTTATAATTAGTAAATTACAATATTTCTATTAAATTTATGTTAAATATTACATTACATATAAATAAGTATTTTATGGCATGATAGCCATGTCTGGTACTTATTTAAAAAGACTCTAATTATAGATCAACAAACAATGCATCTACTTACATATTTGAGAATAGAGGTACTTCATGTAATAGTTTAAACGTTTAGGAATAAAAAGGGAAAATATATAACCCTATCAGTTATACTTAGTTATAAACAGTGTATGACGCCCCTGCATAGTTCTGTTTAATATATCGTTAAACATTCAGCTGAAATACATTGTCATATAAAATAAATGCATAAAATAAACATATTTAATGAATCGCATGAGTTAAGCTTTAACATTTACCGTGCCAGCCATAATATATGAATTAATGACTCCGAAAGTTTTTACATTTTGCATTTATTCAGAAAAAACTACCCTGTTTATGTTCTGCATAAATTTGTACACTTAACATTATAAAGAAAAAAATTCCTAGCCTTGATTCTAAGTTTTCTCTGAATCAGAAATGACTTGAAAAAGCAATATAATGCAATATAATGAGAAAATTAATATATATAATTTAATAAACACACACTGCTCAGCTCTTCTTACTGAACGGTTACCACGATACTTCACATCCCTGATTTATACAAAGGAGACAAACGGTTGGCTCCCCTGGCTCTGCACTTACACGCTGCTGAATATTAAGGAGCTCCTTTCAGTCACAGGTTGTTTGTGGAGTTATGAATGGCCATAATTAAAATCCTGTGGCTCTTATTAGGAATGATTAACAACATTTCATTATTTGTCATGAGCCTCCCCGACTCCTCGTTAATTAAAAGGGAACAGGAATATGGGAATGTACCTGTCTGCTCCTTTTTGTGCGTGTGTGTGTTTTTATCAGCCCTGAGTGAATAAGTATGTTTGTGCACATGTTGGCATAATTGTTTGTGAGTGTGGGGATGATATGTAGACCTCTCATCCTCTCCGTCTCCCTCGGCAGGTGTCTGCACAGCAGTTGGCGTTCCAACAGCAGCTGCTCCAGGTTCAGCAGCTCCAGCAGCAGCATCTCCTGAGCCTGCAGAGACAAGGGCTGCTGTCCATTCAGCCCAGCCAGACTCTGCCCCTGCACTCGCTCACTCAGGGTAAGCACAGACACATCCATCTCACCTTAAGAGGATTTTCACAACAGAAATTGCTGCAGAAAAGCAGTATAAATAAATCACGTGATTACAAAGTGAATTTTCATCCACCTCCAATATCACTTGTGTTCTCGCACTGCTTGCACACCTAATTGTTGTTGGAATGCAATCTAAGAAAATGTGCAAAAATAGGGAAAAAAATGTAGCTTGGCGAGAATAGGCTTTGTTGTTTTTACATTATAGTTTCTGTTGCTTATTCCTTTTAGAACCAGAAAAGGTCTGCTACATTTCCACTCTTCCATCACATATACATACAGTATATCTTTGATTTATTTCTATTGTCTTACGTTGGCTCTCCTTCAACCCCTCAACATACTAGGACCATTGTTTTCTAACCTCAACCCACTAAACTAGTCAAAGATTAATCACTTCACAAGCAGTCAGTGAGTCAAAAGGTGCTTTTCCAGGAGGTGTATTGCTTTATTTTCCTTGTCATATTTACTTAAGGAGCAGCAACAGAATGACAAAGACTGCATTCATACCGGTTTTGTTTTGAGTTTTGTTTTCTTTCTTTCGAAAGCTGACTGTACACTCTCCGGCTAAGACAAACAAGCCCATAACAAGATAAGGCCATATGAAGGGGGGTGCTTGGGTAACACGCAAATACAAACTGTGTTTGTTCAGTCTTGTTATTGTTTGATCAGGGCATACTCGGAAAGCTGAGCCACTCCACATACCCACGTTACCCTGGGGCTGGGCGAGGCGATGCTTTACGATGCGAAGCCACAGGCTAGTGTCAAACAAGAGGCCATCTCGGCGAAGAACAATTTTATTTCTCTAACAAGTGATTGAATGACATCTCGGAGCAGTCCTTAGACAGTGGAACATTGCATGAAAGGGCCAGTAATGAAAAACAAGACTGGACACATGCTGATTTTCTACTGCAGAACATAAAATATTGTATGCTTTGGCATTGAAGGGTGGAATATTTCCTAGTTTAGAACCTGTTTGTCTAGCTTTAATCGTATTTAGTGGATACACCTGATAGGGTGGCCATAATAGTTTTAGAAATCCTTGAATTTTGTTGGTGGTTATGTGTTAAGAAACAGAATACAAAAATCATCAGTGTATCGTCAAATACAGTGTTTCTTCAAGTGCACTTCTTTGTGTTTAAGCAGCACTGTTTCTTGTCAGATGTCAGCCTGAGATGTCTTACAGGTCGCCTGGCACAGTGACTGGTAAAATTGGTTCTAAATTTGGCTTGCATGGGGGGTAATTTCATACCCTGATTAAAACACTTGTCAGTGTGTGTGTGTGTGTCCTGCACATTTTCTGCTTCACTGTTAAAAGTTATTGATGACCTTTTTTTCTTTCACACTCCAGTGCATTCTTTCATGCTCCAGCAGCCCAGTTTTCCATTCGCAAGATGTAATCTACAATATTCAGTAGTTAACTAAGTAGTTAGCATTGGTGCGATAACTTATGTTACCTCCTTATGTGTGCGTGGCGATTATGCGCTTGGGCGAGCTACTAAGGAAGATTACCCAGCCAGTGACATGGGCTTATTTATTAGAGCCTCTGTCTTTGATGTTTGCATAAAATCTTTTTACATCACAGCTTTACATTTAATGTCCAGGCACATTCAGTCATTTTCTACTAGATTTAAAAGACTGTTTACAAGTATGCAAGCTAGCGTTCTGGCACGACGCAGACATCTGAGACTTCGATCAAAACAATGTGTTTCAGTTCGTTGTATTCGAGGTTGAATCACTTTTTGGACTTTTTCACTTAATGTTTTGGAGCGGGTCAACTGAAGTCTGCTATGAATTATAACAATGTGTTGGAGGAGATAAAAATCATAAACTGGTTCCAGTAAGGGGGAAAATGGTGGATTTAGCAGTTTGAGTAATAGAGTGAGAAAACAAACAGATACTGGAGAAATGCATACATATGAGTTGTATTTGGTAGAGTTTTTTAATACTTTTTTCTCCATTTCTCTTCATATTTTAATATGGAGTGAATACCCTAAATAGTGTGAATGCAATACAGGAGTCACTCTAGATCCTGCGATTGCTTCTTTGGTTTTTTCGAATGAAGCAGAAGAGGCCTGGTTGTGTATTTTGACATATCTGCCGGATGTGTGTTTGTCCCTCATCTTCCACACTATTAGTCCCCTCTCATCTAAATCCGTGCCCTCCTACACACACGTTGTGAATCCCTCTAGTTCTGGAGTTCGTTCTCATCCCCAGCCGCACATTAGTTAAGTTGTCCAGTCAAGGGCCACAGGACACCGACAAGACAAATTTGCAACTAATATGAAAGCAGTGAATGAAGCGCGATGTGCACGCGGACCCATCAGGGGACTCCGGCCCCTCGTCCGGCCTCGCTGGCAGTGATTGATCGGCTGGCAGTGCGGCACTGTTTAATAGCTTCTGTAGCATTAGGGAGGAACATATTTTAGGCCTTAGGGCTGCATATCAAAGGCCCCAGTGATCATAACCCCTTTAACAGGAGGGAGAGAAGATCTCTGCCTCACAGAACAATAAACTAATAGTAGTGTCAGTTTGCCCCCAGTGGCGCGGTGGCGGTCTCGTTGAGAAACACACGACCGTCGCTTTCCGTGGCCCCAGCGCGCGACGGCATTTTTTATCTGGCTGCTGATGGGCCACAACTAATGTGGTTGTGAACCTTAAATCAACTTTCCGCTTGCTCAAACACGGTCACCAGGGTACCGGGGTACAAGGACAGGAAAAGGTTGAAGCGAGAGTTCGGGCCCCTGTCTGGGTGTCGCCGCTACCTGCTGCGGTAAAAATTGAGTTGCTTCACCGGCGATCAGTCAAACGTCTCAATGACATCCATTTTTTAAAAGTGTGTATCTTTTGGCTTCTAATGAGAGGAGGTGCACGGCTGAAAAATGACTTTAGAGCCGTTAAAGCGATCTTGAGTTTGGAAGACGGATTTAAGGACAAAGAACTGTTTTAATGCCGTGTGCTGTCTGCAAGACGTCACATCCATCATCCGCTACTAAATGAAGATAATGCCACATGATCGGTTGAGGGGTCATGCAAAGATATATGCAGACCATTTTGAGAGATACATCTGTGGGAAAGAGAGCGAGATGGAAACCAAGACTCAGACCTGCAGAGGAAAAAGGTTTATGGGGGTTGTCAGACACAACAAGACAGCTTCGTCCCACTCCGTTAGCCCTCTCATCAGCTCCCCCTCCTCTCTCCGGCTTGGATTCGTTTCAGTAAACAGTGGTGTCGGGGTCACCTGGACTTGTGGGTAATTGAGGGAGAGTGGGCCGCCCTGTCAAGCACGTCGGCTAAAAATACATCGCACACTGTCACCACACTCCAAGTGGGGGAAAAATGATTGTTACCCTCTATGTCCAAACCCAAAAACAATCACCAGCGCCGTGACCTTCTTGAATCCACACGGACAAGTTTTTCCTCCCTCGCAATGACAACAGCAAAGACAAAAAAAGCGAGCGAGTCGATATCTTCGGACACCGCTGTCAGAGTTTCACGAGGACGTTAAAACACTGCAAGACGGCACAAAAAAGCCCAAGGAAGCGAAAGATGCCACGTGGCACGTGGGAAGGTTATTGATTCGTCCTGCAATAATTTCCGCTGGCTCTTTTATATGCAAACGATCTGGTGTGAATTTATGGCAGTTCTACCAGACTCATTTCACAGTTTTTAGTCTCTCTCGCTCTGTCTCTTTGTCTCTCTCTCTGGAGTCTTAGCCGCCTCATTAGCTTACTGTTCTCCATTACTGGCATAATTAAAATCTTTAGTAGCTTATCAAATTAAAAATATTTTCTGCTGATCGTATTGAGATCTTCACCTCGCCGTTATTTTGCCACAACAGGAATAAATTAAGACTAAGCGATTCCTGCACAAATGTATTACGCCGGAGCGCTTGAAAGAGGCCACTTCTGGTATCTGTAAAGAGAATTATTATGAAGGAGAGAGAATGAGAGCGCGACGGGGGAGGAGGAGGGAAAACAAGGAGACGAATGAAGATAACCAGGACAAAAATTGCTCCCTATTTGCTTTCACTAATTTCAAAAATCGATTTAATTGTGATGTTAAGCGATTGATCCCCCACCGTTCAAAACAGCCCCTTCCTGTTTAATTTCACAGAACATACAAAGAACTTTCTAAAGTCACACAGTGGGTGCGTTCCATTCATAGTTCCATTCTTATTCCCTATTGCTGGCAACAGTCATGTGCGTGTGTATACTGTAAATATCTGTGTATTATACAGCAATGTTCATATAAGAAAGTGAAGAAAACAATGAATGCATTTGAAATGTTGCTAAAGAATTCTGTTTCAGATATGTTTTGTTGTTTTGAAGTCATCAAAGAATCTCGTTCCCACAAAAATATTCTTGAGCACCAAATCAGCATATTAGAATGATTTCTGATCATGTGACAGTGAAGACTGGAGTAATGATGCTTTACAGAAAGAAAAGTCTTAATTTAACTGATTTAAATCATTTTCCAAGTATCACAATTTAATAATTTTTTAAATCAAATAAATGCAGCGACATTTATTTAGATATTTAGTCATTCAAGTCAGCTAATCTGATTGTTAGCCCTTCCTTTCTATTTCTCATCCTGGCAGCGCTGAGTTGTAGCAGCAGCTACATGAAACACTTTGTGTACGTGGGTGTGCATGTAAGTGTTTGTGCATCTGTCACAGAATTGAGGCAACATCTTGTCTTCAAGCAATTTTTCTTCCCACTTATCTTCTCTCTTTTTTCAAAGGACGTATGAGCCGCAGTGTGCTTGACTTGTTAAATGAGGTTTAAGTCGTCTGTGTCAATTGGAGGCGGTGCAAAACTTTAAGCATTTTGCACATTAACATGCTTTCAAGAGTATTACCCTGGGGGCTTGTTCGTTCTTTCACTTTCTCCCTCTCGCTCTCTCTCACAGAGAAGGATTTTTTGTGGTCTTGTTTTGTGTGTGTGTGAGAAAGAGCTGGCTGACTTCCTTGTCAGAGGAATAATGGTGATTATTCAGATTTCATGCCTTGTCTGTATGTTAATTATTTACTTCAAGCATGAAATGTGCGTGAATGCCAGGGAATTTTTGTACACAAACACGCTTCGCGTAGCACGTAGGGGAAAAAGAGCGAGCGAGAGAGAGAGAATGGCAGAGCGAGAGGGCAGGCGCCGCGTATCAGCCTGTAGTGGAATAATTAATGCCCCCCTTTTGTTTACTGAGCCCTTGTTTTTTATTTAATTATGCCATGAGTAGAACCAGATTAGCTGTTAATTGATTTAATTATCCAATTTGTTTGTGGCAGGCATGATTCCAGCCGAACTGCAGCAGCTGTGGAAGGAGGTGACAAACAGCCATGTGAAGGAGGAGAACAGCGCGCACAATAACGGTCACCGGGGTCTGGACCTGTCGTCCCCCTCCCCCGTGCCCCCCAAAAACCACAACCAGCATGGATCCACCAACGGCCAGTACATCAGCCACTCGCTCAAGAGAGAGGGGTAAGACCGCTCAGACACTGAGCCATTGCTGGAGAAAAGTTCAGATTCACTGTTGGTCGCACGATTATTTATATACAGTTGTATCGACTTCATCGAGGCATCATTGCACCTGTTGAAGGTAGAAATCCCTTCAAGGAAAGCCAAACTGATGGACAGGTACCCACAGGGCATTTCCTGCATAGGAATATTAATTTATCGCTGCTAAGTACATTGAAATTTTCATTAAGGACCAGACCTGTCTGCTTAGTCCTGTTCATCAGGGATTTCCAGTTAAACACCCGGGTGAATGGCACTGTTAGAAGGGTTAGATTACTGTAATGAAAATAAAGTCTCTAGTTTTTAATTATTATGGCAACAGGCCTATTTTAGCTGAATTACACTCCAAATTAAATGTGTTTTAATTTTCTAATTAATTTCATTTATTTGCGGAGGCAGGAATGTTGTTTTTGCACTTTTTTTATTCTATTTTTTATGATAACCTAAATAAAACTTGAGGGATAGATTTGAGTAAATGTGTTTTGTACAGCAGAACGTACATACAGAGCAGGCGATTGTACCAGTTGCACAACACAGAAAAGCTTGCTAAATACCGTAAAGCCTCTTTTTAAGCTCTGACACATAAAGATTTATTTGGAGGAAGCATTGCATCGCTCTGTCTTAAAGGAAGAGATTAATTTAGTTTATAACACATTTGCTTGTTTTCATGTGTTCAGGCCTGATCTTTGAACCGCTGGTGAGAAGCCTCCAGGCGCTCTGAGCTCATTTATTTGTCTCTCTCTCTCTCTCTTCACATCTGACTCAGATTTGGCTGATCATAAACCAACGTGTCATTATGAAAGCAATGCGAATGAAAACACATTTAGTGCTGCAAAACAAGCCCTAGCTGAAGGTAAAAGGAGAGGTTATGTAGGTGTGTAGCGGCTTTTTTTTACCAGTGTAGAGCAGAATGGAGTTCATGACAGGTTTTCTCAACATGTCAAGGGTTATTCAAACTAGCCATGATGTCACTGATGCCTTGCGGCTAGTAGTCACTCTTTTTCTTTCTCTTTCTTTCTTTCATGCCACCCAAACAGGCCTTTGATTCTCTATTGATTGTTAGTTTTGACGTTAGCATGTTGCAGCGCATACTGCGAAGAATTAAGCATATACTAAAATGATTGTTTGTTGTTTGATTAAGCTTGGAAATCATACTCGACAACAGAAAAGTTCTCCTAACTGAATAATCTCCCAATTATGCTGTCTAGGTAGGCAGCTCACTGGTTTAGATCCACTCACTCATATGTTAACTTGTTCAATTTCTCTAGCTCTTTTTTTCCCCGTCCCCTGAAAGTAACAGTCTATCATCTCGTTTCCTCAAAGTGCATAAACAACCAGTACTCTATCACAACACCACAACTCTTTTGTGCCATAGCACACTTGAAGCATTCAAAAAGACATGTTGGAAAACTCGCTGCTTCACTCCCTGCCTCTCGCTCTGTGTCAGAGATTAAAGAAGATGTCGACAGCAGTTTAGAACCCATGCCACGAAGAAGGCGTTTTGTAGACTGAGAATCTCAGATTTGTCAGAAAAAAGGAGCAGGTGATCATCCCTGTCTCTTCCATCCGTTAGCTGACGAATTAGAGCTGGAAATGCATCCAAATTCTTACTGTTCGAATGCAAAAGCACATTAGAGAGACGGTGCTAATAACTTAGCGCTTTGATGATTTTCTGTGTAGCATTAATATCCATGTAGTTTTATCAGCAAGCACGTGCTCCATCACTACACCCTACGGGGCCTCAGAGAACACGTAACGCTGATTTCTACCATTTTTAATCCGTTTCTTGGAATCCAAGGTTATGAGTGGAAGAAATGAAATGTGGACTTATCCCTTACACACGAACGTTAATGAACTTTTAATTGATGTGGTTTTCCCAAGTCCCTCTTGTCGTGAAACAGGCGGGCGGCTGTGCGCTGATGGACTTGCTCTGCCCTAGCTCTCTCAGATTGGTTTACCGCCGGGGTCTTAAGCACCGCGCAGGCCGTTTCATGTGTCATATAAAATCTGGCCAGTCGCTGCGACGCCTGCAACTAAAACCTTAAGTGCATCCAGCGGCATCATTCACTGTCTTTTCACTTCCGTCTTAAAGGAAGGAGAGAGAAACTCAATCACTTCGTACATGTTTAGACGCGATGCTCCCCTGCTTTTAGCAGCCTCCATCGGCTCCCACTGGTGCCTGCACAGAGACAACCACCTCATGCACACCCAAATATGATAAAAGCCTTCGATGTGTCAGTCCACCCGACCCATCGGTGTTCAGATAAGGGACAAAAGCACTTTGTGTGAACCTTTCTGAGGTGATTGGAAATGAGGTGTCTGCTGACCACAGGCCAACAGGCCCATACATATTTTATTTTAATATATACAGATGCCTTCCATTTCAGCAGTTTTCAGTTCTCTTAATTGGAAGGGAAAGAGTGTCACCCTGTTTGAGTCGCCCCACTTGATTCTCCACCCAGAATCCTTTAGGAATGCTACACTCAAGGGAATTAAAACCCAGACAATTTATTTTAAAGAAATAAATAATCAGATTTGCCCCCCTAAACGAGCCCCTTAACCTTGCTTTTAATTGATCTTCAACTCTGCAAATGATAATTAAAACATTTTGCGGGGGTTGGGAGGGGACGTTTGGTTGGGCATACTGTAGAGGATTGAGTCGGGGGTCTGGGGATTTGCCAGGAGACTTAGAGGAGGAGTGTGTCTTTCTCCCCACATGAAAACATGAGGCAGAGTAATAGTGTTGTGACAAAGTGCTCAGTTCCTGTCTGAGCTCTCCAGACGTCAGACCTCTCTCTTCTTCGTTAGGCCGGCAACGATGATACTTAGGTGCTCGGTGCGTGATAATACGATCCTAAACCATAATGTAATGAAAGATGATAGGACAGAGCTACGTTGCCTCACAGGAAAGCATTTAAGCTATTGCTGTAAGAGCTGATGAAGGATATAAATGCACATGTGGTGGTGTTTCTGATGCGCTGGGACTTTTTTTTTATTATTTATTTATTGCCCCTTTTTACTTTTAACCTTGAATGCAAAGCAGATGGCACCTTTACTTAGTAAACGGCAATTTTAAGGTTAAATACAATCAGTCTTATTTTTAAATAATGAACTGGAGAAGTTACCCCACTTTAACACATACAAGATCACGGACAAGCGTTTGACACTTTGACAATTTGTTGGGTTTTTTTTGTACAGAGTGAATGAGGTCAGAGTAGAAAGAAAACCCCTGGTGTCTGTCAGTCTTCCTCCAAGTTGTCGTTTAAAACAGTTTAGTCATCCATTGTTCGAAATGAGCTTTGTTTCCTGAATCACAAGCCCTTAAGCTTTTCACAACTCAAGTGTCATTTATATAGGTTTAGCCAATGTCATATTGGAATTAAAACAAGACGTGGCATGGCATGTTTCTTGCTTTAAAAGGAAATAGATTTATGCTACAGAAATAGTAAGATGTTTTATTAAAAATGAAAACAGTTGCCATAATGTTCAAGCATATGTTTTTATGTTGTTGTTTGTTTTTTACATAAGAAAATACAAGACTTTTGTTTTGAAATTGCAATTATTTCTAAATCAATTATTTCTGTTTATGTACATTTTGTATTGATGCACTTTTTTTAACAGTGTAAGACTTTTAATAATCATTTTCTATTATGTATTTTATTTGTGTTTGTTGCTAAATATTGTATAATTTTAAATCTTGATCATTGAAGCTTTTGAAAGTTTGACTAGGCCTAACCTTTGTGCCACATTAGTTCGGCTAGATTTTAAATTCAACAATTGCCATTGCATTTCCTTCTGGGGCTAAAACCACACTGCTGCAATTGAGGAAAAAAAAGTGGATCTTTGCTGCTAAGCTTTATTCTGCCTGCGGTGTAGTTCATATAAAAGCGTGCTGCACTGAGCTGTTGACGACCCTGTGCAAGCGGATAAATTGATAACAGGTGGGGTGTGTTTACTGTTTGCGCTTGGCGGGAGCAGGCCAGATGGATTTTGGGAGCTTCCTGTTGTGGGAAACACTTGTTGCTCCAGGTGGACGGCAGGGGCCATGGTTCAGTGGTCAGGGCTAAAGGACGTGCTGTCTCTCCGAGCCTCGTGCTGCCCTGATCAAAGCATTCCTCTGTGCGCATCAGAGGAGACCCATAATTGGCTATTGATTGGCCAGCACCGGGCAGCTCATGCGCTGTGATAGGCTGACAACTCCAACTATGCTGAAAGCAGAGATCACATGGTTGCACTGATCACACACTTCCTATAGAAGTCAGTGGTCATGTGAGAGTCAGTGCTGTGTCAATAAAACAACATGCTGCAATGGTTCTTTGCGCAGAAGGGGAAGGTTTCTTTATTAGTTGTCATATTTTAGTGGATAAGCCATTAATATTACATCAAGCAGTATTATAGAGATTAATTACTCTTTAGTCTCTTTTGTGAAAGTCCAATGATGCATGAATATGTTGTGTATCAAATATTTTCCACCTTGAAATCACACTAATGTGTCTTTTCTTCGTATAGATCAACGTTGGATGATCATTCTCCTCATGGTCACCCTCTCTACGGTCACGGCGTCTGCAAATGGCCAGGATGTGAAGCTGTGTTTGAAGACTTTCAGTCGTTCCTGAAGTAAGTATCTCACACACTTCCACCCCTGGAATTTAAAAAGAAAAAAAGTGTTTACCGATTTACTTTTTGAAATGCTCTTTGAGAATCTTATACAGAATTGTAATTTTGAACCAAATTCAAATTATTCTAATTGGATTTTTTACTCATATAGGATTCTGAAAAAAACTAAATCGCTTCGAAAAGTAGAGTTCCCCTGTTAGACTATTAAGATTACCAGCAGGATAAAATTCCCAGTTGGGACTAAGAACCAATACGAATCAAAAGACCCTGTAGGAATTTCGGAATATCCAGTTATTTGATTCTTAAAGGATTCCTATTTGATCCCATTGGATTTCTTAAGAACTATGTGCTATTAAGGATCCGTATCTCTTAATTTCAAATTAGAATCTTTGTTGGAATCCTGTGAGTACATTTCTAAATCCATGTAAAATTACGAAAGGAATCCGTGTACATTTCTTGCTAAATGTTTCACTAACATTTAGTATGCTCTTTATATATAAAGAAAAAATAACCTAGTGTCCAGTTACAGTATTTTTTCCCTCTCTCTGTGTGGGCTGGGTTCTTTACGTGGGTGTGCGGTGTGCTGCTCTTTGCCTGCTCTCTGTGGTGTGGTTTTCCTCAGGGTTCTGTGCTGCCTGCGATAACTGCAGTCCCCATGGTGATTACTGACACTTTGTCCCAAAACAAACACGTGGGGATGTTTATCTACGGTGGCCCACATTCTGAGAGTACAGCGGGTTTGCCCTTGTCTGCCTTTTTACAGACAAGAAGAAGAGAGCTTCTAGTTCTTTTCCTCTCTCTCCCTGAGTCGGAGTCCTTGCTTTTAGAAACGTCTGAGTTTGAGTTTTTTATTATTGTGTGTATAGTGGAGATCTTTAGCAGGCTAGATGTGATCTGCATCACCTGCATAAACACCACACTTGTGCATGTGCACTCTGACTGTTGCACTGGTTTTATCTGGAACCAATGCCTGTTCACCTGCCCACTATGTATCAGCTCAACTGAATAAAGTCTGACCCGTCCATGCTGATAAAGTCCAGTCTATTCTGGCCAACACACAGCTCCACACTTCCTAAATAACACCTAAACCCAAGATCAGGCCAAAGGTGCATGGTTTACACTGCGTTCATCCTGATCCCTGCCCTGAGGAAGACCTGGTCTCACTTAATCTCCACTATGTGTGTGTTTGTGATGAGATGATGAAAACATGTGCCGTGTGGCAGAAGATCAGTGAGTGTGTGTCAGGCTGGATTAGTCTCACTCTAAACAAGATATGACACTGTTCCATTATCCCAAGTTCAAACTAAAACAAGCCCGACTAAAAGACCCACAAGCTTAGACCAGAAAGGAGAAAATGTGTGGTAAGCAGAACCACAGCTGCTCTCCAACCAGTTTTTTCAGTCTTGTGTGTGCGTCTCTTTTTTTATTATTTTCCACCTCTGTTTCTCTCAGGGTCATAGCTCATGGGCTTCTCTTGCCTGTTTATTTGAAGCCATTTTTAAAACCAGCCCAGGCTGTGTAAACACTTTTGCAGATGATAACATTATCTGTCTCCAATCTGTGTTTACCTGTGAAGAAAAATGTAAAGAAGTGCATTTGCTCTTTCCGCCGAGAGCGTAGAAAGAAAGTCTGCTGCCCTGGAGTTTCTGAACTGCAGATCTGTTACCGTATGTTTTTGGATTGCGGTTCACATCATTGCCTTTTTTCTATTGGCCAAAACCATGATTCATCATTTGCTTATTGAAATAAGAGAAATTAGCATTTCAGAGCTGAAAAGAAGCTCAAGAGCGAGAGAGAAGTGCTTTCTTTAAGTACACTCCGCAGTGTTTACTCAAGTGTTTTTATCATGGCAACATCTTGTTTACTTTTCTTGTCTGCCCTAAACTGCTTGGAACATGTTGAGAAAACATTTGGAGACTCTCTACAAAGCCGCTTTTGTAAAAAGCGAGGCTGGGTGAGAGTTCAGCTGGCAGGCTGAAGGTGTTAACCGTCCATGCGCTAAACATTCCCACATGTACATCCTCCACCCAACGGGCCCGAAGAACCATAAACAGAAATCAGGGAGTAAATTAGCTGGATGATAAGAGTTTTCTGGGTAGCTAAAGACGGCCGCCTGGGGCGACGTGGCGAGGAATGGTGAAAGATGCGCGCTAACGTCACATGGATCTCTGCAGGCCAAGCCAAAGGCAACAACCGATGACGTGCGGCGGTGTTGTTTTAAGCCATACGGATATTTATTATGTCTTTAAAGGAAAACATCTCATACCTAGTTGTGCGGGATGATAACATTTCCAATAAATAAAAAAGGAAGCTATGATGAACCAATGTGTGTTTTTCCAATGGGACAGGAAGGTTTATAGTACATCTCACGATGCTTTTACGAGAGGTCAAGGGCATCCACGACCTGGGGTATTTAGCACTATGACATCCTGTGTGTGAGTAAATTTCACTTTGCCCATTGTGATTTGCATAAAGTTTCTATGGTATTAGTCTTAGAACTGGTTTCCGCTTACGGTTACCTTTGGCAAACACGTGTGTTGTATTTCTCATCCTGGAAAGTGTGTTTACCCATCAAAGACAAGCAGTATGAGTAAATAAAATCAGTAGATAAGCATACTTCTTTTACGTAATGCAAGAAGATAAGGAAAAACAGACGGATGTTTAGCTATTGAAACCGCTGCGCATGTTTGGGAATAAACAATGGTTCGTCCCTATAATAGAAAGACCTTCCAGGGCGTCAGCCTGCCAGAGCATCATTAAAACCTGGGCTAAAGGACAGCTAGCTTCAGTGATATGCAAAATGCTGACTGTTTAAGTAATGTCTATTTAACTTGTTTTATTGTGGCCGTTTACATTAGGGGCTGTCATCCTGCCAGAAAGCTTTTAAACAGCCTTCGTTTGAAGTCCAGAAAGTGACACATGCCAGCGCTCATAGTCTCTCTCGACGTCAATTCTGCCGTTCTCCGCAGCTCCTCTTGTCCAGACACTCTTCCGAGAGGCTGCATTAAGGGCCATTTGAATATTTCATTTCCTATTAATTATGCACTGTGACTCTACATGTCATTAGAAGGAACGGAGGAGAGGACGGGGAAAAAAGAGAAACGTCCACTGTAACAAAGGATGAAAAGAGGTAGCGGGGGCTCGTGGGGTGCTGCGAAGCACAAATTCCAAAGCATGTCACGTCCAGCCGCGTTCATTGAAAATGCGAGACGCCCTGTACCTATTTTATCTCTCCACAAATGAAAACTGGGTGGTTGTTTTGAAATGTTTACATGATCCCTCTTCAACCTTCCCTGACTTCAAAAGCGGCTTGTTTTTAGTTGATTAATGTTGGAAGCCAGAACAGACGCAATATAGTTTTAAACAAGGTGTGGATTTAGCGTGGCCATGTTAAAACACTCGCCGTCCCTAATCCTTATGTTATTTTTAACGAAACGATCAATTCAGAATGTCTTTAAAGGTGCGTTCCTGCTGTGTCAACGATCAAAAAGACGCGTGGTATTTATGTGCTCATTCTGAAGGAAAACAGAGTCCGTTTTGACGCACGTTTAGATCATTTCCCTTTCAAGGTTGAGTGCTCCACTTCCGAAGTCAAAATCGCTCTCCGTCACACGAGTGTTGTCGAGTGTGTTTTCCCCACACGTATTTTCAGCCGTGCTCGTATGTTGTCTTTATTCATAATAATGGCGCCGCTGCCATCATGTCACGCCACCTTGCCAAATTTATTAGGCCATCAACATCAGTTCTGGCTCCCCTTGTCTTGGCCCCTGCTCAGGTCTGGGCACGACGCTTTGATTTGCGGCAGAGGACAGTAAACGTGCATTTGGGAAAAAGGAGCATGTGGAAAATGCTACTGTTCTGTTTCACCAGCCTCTGCCTGGTGACAGTGACCTACATGGTCAGTGAAGATGCGATATAATTTATGATATATATAATATATTGGATCCATTAGCGGGCATAATGAAGTAGTGAAATGAAAGGGTATTTGTGAAATCAGTTCAAACATCCTGCACGGATTATGATTAAATGATTAATGAAATGCCCCTGCATAAGCATTTTCAAACCATAATTCATGCGAGGGCTGATAAAAATCCTCCAATCATATTTCCTTCACCCGTGACTCTTATCTCCACCATTTTATATAAATCACCACAAAAAAAAAGGAGAGGTAAAAAAAAAAAAAAAGAAAGCTTGGCCCACTTTGCCGAGGCCAGCTACTTATTTAGATTAGTTATAAACGTGCGGGGGAGAAAAAAAGGTCTTGGCGGTATAAAATAATCATGCATAATTATATTCATAATTCAAGTTTATGACAGATTCCATCTCTTTTCTCCTTGTTGTCCTTTGCCTTTTTCCTCCTGGCTTCATTTGAGTTCTCTTAATCTAGATGACATAATTAACTGCAGAAGCCACCGAAAATAAGAAGAATCTATTTAATTTTAAAAGCTGGGAAGGTTTGCAGAGCGCACGTCTGCCGATTTGCAACGTGTTTTTTTTCACCTGAGTTTGGCGAGGTGCTTCTCTCGTCTGCTCAACTTCGTTTCTGTAGGTTTGCGTGAAAACGGGCAGTTCTTGAATTATGCATGAGGCGTGTAAAGAGCGCTTCTATTTCCGGTAATGCAGAGATCTTGTTAGAACACTCTTCATTTGTGTTTGGGGAATTTGATATTTGTGGACATTGGCTTTTATTTACTTTTTTATCATTTTAGTATGCGCATATCTCGGGCCATTTTCACTTTTCCAATATGGAGAAATAAATGACTGCCCTGCAGAATGTGCAGATAATGTAATTCAATATTTTACCATGAAAGTTTTATCAAATGTTTAATAGATGGCTGTAAAATATGGTACTAAAATGAAGGCTGCTCTCTCTCTCTCTTTCTATAGACATCTGAATAATGAACATGCCTTGGATGACAGGAGCACGGCGCAGTGCAGGGTACAGATGCAAGTAGTTCAACAGCTGGAACTGCAGGTAACATCTTATTTCTCCTCCTCCATCTCCTTTTTTGGCTTTTTCAAAAGTTTGCTTCTTCTCTCTTTCTCTCTAGCTCTCTCTCTCTCTCTCCCTCCCTCTCGCTCATTTGCTCTCAAGTAGCAGCTCAGAGATAGAGGAGGGAGGGATAAAAATGAAATTATTTTGTACATTTGTGAGTAACCAGTCATTAAAAATGTGTTATGTTCGCATGACAGCCAGGCAAAGATATATGGAGTGCCCTGGGGCTAACTCCACAAGATAATTACATTTCGAATTTTACTGGGTTTTAAAGTCGTTTATGACTTTTAACTATTTGGCACCACAATAAAACACTTTGTGAAAAAATCCAGGCGTACCAACAATGGTGGGTGAGCTACCAGTCATTTCAATGAATTGATTGACTCATTTTATTTATTGATGTGTATTTCTTGTTAATAAACATTAATCGTGACATGTACTCAGTGAATGGCATCACAGAGATCAGGATGTACAGAAAATGAATGGGAAGTTTTGGTTTTTAGGAGGAGAAGGGAGATGGATGCTCTCTTAGAGTCAAGATTAAAAAGTGCCAGTTATTGTGCAGTGGTTAACATGTTGAACAATGGTGCTCATGCGGGCTCTTTGAGGTTCAGCTCAATATGTTTTATCAGTATTTTCATCTCCTAATGTAACTAGAATTCAATCCAGACATCAAACTGCAATGATCGTTCTCTAGCTGCGTGCTTATCTGTCCATACATTAGGCATTTATGCAATATTTAAATGTTTGATAGCACACATAAGATTAGTCTTATGTTATGATGCCAGTAAAGAGAAAGGGGTGCAACATATAGATTCAGAAGTAATAGCAACTAAAAGGAGCAGAACTGGACCGCGTTTCCCCCAAAATGATTATAATCCTAAATAGATCTTTGAGATCATTGCTGCCAATGCTATTTAGGCTAACAATGTTTTGGGGCAATGCAGTCCAGATCAGTGTCTGTGGAGGTCAGAGAGGGCCTCTAATGTTTAATTTGGATTCACTTTGACTGAAGAAACCGTGACTCAAGGCTAGAGTTTGTGTGTTCGTTTTCAGTGGCTAATAAACCCTTAGGGTTGTGTTTCTGTATCTAGTGTAAAGGTCACAATTTGAGTATATGTATGTCAAGAATAATAATATGTTTGTCAGATGTCCTTCACAACGGGTTACTTGGTTTTCTGATAACTGAGAGAATGTTACACTTAAATGCAGTTTTAAAGGTCAGAATCTGTTCTCATTTTAATCAGAATTTGTATGTTTTTTCCCCCTGTTTTTCTCATTAAAGTTAGCGAAAGACAAAGAGCGTCTTCAAGCAATGATGACTCATCTTCATGTCAAGTCTACAGAGCCCAAACCCGCCCCACAGCCAGTGAGTATAGCGCTCTTGACATCTCAGCATCTTGACTCATGTCCAAATTTGCATACTGTCTGTAAATAGCATATGAGATTAAGTTTAACTTTCACACCAACCGAAAGTACGTTAAAAATAGCTTAGATGATATACTGTATTTTCTCTGGTGGATTTTTCATCTGTGCATGCTTTACGCTGGTCACAGCTCATTCACTTTCGCTTTTCTTTGTAAACTGTGCAAGCAATGTAAAAATATGAATAAAGCTTTAAATTAAAAAATGCAAATGTTAGTTGTTAGTTCTGATACTTGCGTACTTTGAATTTTGAAATATATGGAATTAGTGCAATTTATTTATATATATATATATATATATTTATTTTTTTATTGTTGGATGCCCCATGTTGCATCTCTTTTCTCACAATCCTATTTAAGAGTTTCCAACATTGTTAAAGAATGTTTTAGGTTATATCTGTTCATAAAGTTAAAAAAACGTATCCCTCAGAATTTTTTGGTAAAATGAATAGAGAACAAAGTGTTCACAAACCATTACAAACGTGACAATTGATAATTGATTGGTCACATTCTTTTTTTTCTTCAGTTTGCTGAGCACGCTGATCATATTTTTGCTGCTCAGGGGCCCCGTGGTGCTCAGGAGCCCAGACACAGTGTCCTGGGACGGCGGGTGACAATAGTTTGTTCAGTGGAGCTTTGCCTCTGTCACACGCTGATTGTTTAGATTAGCATTTGTACAAAGGTATCTGACACGGCGACGCTTGTGTATGAAAATTGGTCTCAGATACTGATATAGTAGGGGACTGAGGGCAAGCGGACCTTATAAATAAATACTTTTTTATAAGGTGTACAGTATGCTTTATTATTAGAAACCTGATGGTAATTACAATATGTAGCGCAGACCTAGTTGAAATGTGTTTAGATTCCATTTAGTGACGTTTTACTCAACAGCATTGTTGTACTAAAAGCCTTGACATTTATTTAGCAAATGTGGTCATTTACTTGGCTAATGTTGGAATGGGTGTTTAGTTTTAAATTCACGTTTTCACTCCAAAACAAATGAGATGTTTTTGCGGCCTGATATTCTGCTCATTAATCTTGCCCCAGTAACATTCATATTTATCAACAGCTCATTTTAAGAGCGATTTCGCCTCAGGCCACAGTTGTTTACGTGTTTGTGTGTGCACATGTACATCCACGAGTTTACGAATGAAGGTGCCACTAAGCGTTCTCATCAGCAATCTGACCTTTTCATTGTCCATAATTAAACTGCTGATTTTTTTTTTTACTGGTTATTGTTTGTTAAGCCTTTTTTAGCAGATTGTCTTTTGTTTTTTTCATGGAAGCTTGGCAAGTCAAAGCCAGTATAATTAGATCACCAATTACCATTTAATTATTTTCCGTCTGAAGTCTCATTTTGCGGATATACTGGAGAGCACCCAAATGGTACCGGAAAACAAAAGGTCTGGGCCACTCGCTGTTCGTGCATGAGGAATATGGATAACAAAGCTTGCTGGTGTGCACAGATTTTAAATACGTCCATACTATCCAAAACCTCTGAACTAAACCAAGTGTTTCATCTAATGCCTACCTATTTTTATAGTATTTTTCTTTAGCACGAAACATTGAAAATGAATGACAAACAACTCATTTGTCGCCTTAAATAAAATAAAATAAAAAATAAATAATAATTTATTAATTTATAAAATTAATTAATTTATAAAATAAAAAAAAAAATAAAAAAATATATATATAA
>JAUMHR010000050.1:14626471-14647629 GCA_032361145.1 Enteromius fasciolatus | reverse complement strand
TAACGTTAGTGAGGGCGCAAGTGGCTACGCAGACTCAACAAATTAAAAATGTACATTTATCTTCAACATTATGAATCGTTATATAATCGATTCATTCGATTCTTTAATATTAAATCGATTACTGACAGAAACAATCGATTCACAATTCAAAAATCCATGTTTCAAGATCGATGCATATGTACTGTATATATATATATGAAGGAGAGAGAGTTTTGTTGTTAAGTTTTATTACAAAAAAATAATATAAATAAATAAATATAAAATGTAAAAATAAAAAAAATATATATAAACATATGTAAATTCAATTATTAAAAAACAAAACAAAAAAACTATGACTGTGCTGTTAGTAAAATAGTGCTTAAATTGTAAATTTATAATGTAAAAAAAAGTAGTTGCAAGAAAAAATAAATAAATAAATATATATATATATATATATTTTTTTTTTTTACGTGAAAATCATCCAAACATTTTTCAGGGCCATTGTACATATGCAAAATATTGTTTATTCAAGGCTTGAAAGTTTATATAAACTCGTAAGTTTATATAACAGCAAACAAATACCTTGAATACCTCTTGATCTTCAAATAAAAAAAAATTCCAAACTGTCTCTATCATGTCATTCACACCAGTCTACTTATGTTACCAAGTGAGAGTCTAGCCCTTATTACCGAAGCCACGGTCTGCGTAGGCTTTTGGAAATGAAATGGACAGATTAGTGCATTATCTTATTTACATATATTGAATTGCGGTAACAAGACTCCGTTCCTACCCCTCGTTTCATTCTAATTAAAGTGTGGCAATGCAACAGCAATCCACACAAGAGCTTTGCTTTAATAGTCAGAGCTGGCAAATTCCCAATCCTGCGACGTGGCAATTAGCAGGGGCGGTAGTGTTTGCTATTCACGGTTTGATGTTAAAAAAAAAAAAAAGAAAAAGAAAGAGAAAACTTTATTAAGATGAGCTGCTTCGGGCACTGGTGGGCAATAGACCTGCTGCAATTAGATTCCAATTATTTGTCAGTTTCTGATATTGTAAACCACCACTTAGCGCATCAGTTAAATTGACACACTGTGCTGCTTGGTTTAGCCTGTAATTAAAACATTTTGTGTTAATTAGATGATGACCACTTCATTCCAGGGCCTCTTGTGTTTGGAGCTTGTGTTATTTTGATTTGCATTGGGCATGCTGTTTGGATCATGGGTTGTCAGATGCTGCTTAATCAGCCAATGTTTTGTTTCAATTACTGCCAGCTGTTCTACAGGGCTGCGCATCAACACAGAACAGTAGGACAATTAACGACAGAAAAAAATTATTCATTAGCTAAAATATTCAGATAAATATTATGCCTTAAAAATAATAAATAAATAATTAATAAAATATATATTTTAAATATTTATCTGTTTAAATATACAATTTAAGCTTTATTTTCAAACAGCATGATGCTGACCAAATAATCATGTAATGTGCTTAAAAAAAAGCATTGTTGGATGAATTTCCATATTCAAGTTTGGTCTCATATTAACAAATACTCTAACTGTAGAAAGCTTTAATAATGAACCAATAATCATATCATTAATGTGCCCATATATGCTCAAAATATAAGTCATATTCTTTTAATATTTCTTACATTTTATTATTCATGTTAAGCATAATTTCGGATTATTAGTCTATATAAATATATACTTATATAAAAACTTTTATATGCTCTGATTCATTCACTTCAAACCCTTTCTCAAATAACGAATCATTTGGACTGCACGATGAGCTTACTAATCGTATAATCAAACATTTTTCATTGTTTGGATAAATTTTCCCATATTTTCCATATTCAAGCTGGATCTCTGAATAATTTAGATGATGCAAAACAACATGAATAATTACGAGTCTCATGGCTTTCTGCCACCATGCATTAATGGACGTGACTAAGTTTACTTTTGATTTACATATCATGAGCGCAAAAAGCACATTTGCGCATGCATTAATCTAAGGTCAATACATATTTAACTACTAAAGTAGGTCTGAATGACTGCGGAGATGCTCTGTGTAGTATTATATACGAACTTAGTGTCTCTATTACCATTGCACTTACATATCAAAATAATTACAGTAAGTGGAACTGCAGGCTTTATGTCATAATGTTCCTGTGTTTTACAGATTGCTTTTTTCCAGCTTTAAGATAAATAATTATGGAAAGTCAGTGTAACGTTAAATGCTCAGAGAAGTTGAAATCCTGAAAGCAGCAGGCCTACATTTCCCAGCTGTCTCATTAATATTTGGCACATTAATGTTTGAGATTAGAGCCTTTGCTTTACTTCTGTACACACTTTTACAGATACGTATTAAAGCAGCTTCTGATGGGACTCTCAGCCTGTGCAACTCTCCGCATCTCTCATTTCAGTCCAGATTTAATGCTCTTCTTCAAAGGAGGGAATGGAAAATAACTGTCATTAAAATATGTCATGGCAGCTGTTTACCTGCAGTGAACCTTGATTGAAGCAGGTCTGACTTTACACTGATGCCCCTCTAATCTGTATGACTGGCATGTTAATTTCCCCGACGCTGCCATTCAAAAACACAAACATGAAATGTTGGTTTTAGGTCTGGGAGCCCAGCTAGAGTGAATTTCAAGTACTTATTCAAATATTTCATTAAAATGTAAATTTTACATTGGTCCAACGCCTAGCTGTGCACAAGGCATGACTTAAGAAGTTATGAAGTTATAACACCAATCGTTTTTTTTTTTTTCCCCTGCCTTTCGAACGCCAATTAACTTGCGCTATAAATGTCCTTACCTTGTTTTATCTCTCCTAACCGTGTGCCAAAAAAAAATGCATGCAACAGGAGTGCGACGGCTCGGCATTGACCAGTATTGGGAAGGATGAGAGACAGAAGCCAATTAAACATCAAGCTTCGCCCAGACTGGTGGCTAATCAATTCTCTTATCGCCACAAAGTGCAAATGCGCTGATGAAAATTGAAGCTGCACAAGGATAAAGGCAAGCGTTGAGGAATTGTAAATGAGAGAATGTCCCTAAATGCAAATGCATAACAGTTTGCTCTGGTAATCTGTGTAGCATCAATGCGTGCATACTATAGGCATTGGACTCTATATACACCTTTAGTCATTTTCCATATATTAGTCAAGTATTGGGTGTTTAAGATTGCAAATTGCTGTTCAGACACAAAACTGGAGATATAGGAGTGTATCGACAGAATTGATGCATTCACAATACATCTGGAGCATTAATATTCCTATATCAGAAGGGGGTGGGCATAACTGGAAATGGCAAACTGATTTAATCTGTCACTTCCTGACTCGCGAGCTCTCGTTTTTGTGTTTTCCTGCCGGGAACAAGCGCTCAAAGCCGGCGGTTTGCGAATTCTGGCACGTCACGTTCCGTCTCCCTTCCACTTTATTTCGATGGTGCAGACAACACTCGCCTCCTGTTTCTTTATCTACTTCCCTCTCTTTTTTCTTTCATTTTTAACATTCAGGGGGAAGATAAAATGGTTGCAGGTGGTGATGAAAATAAAAGCCATCCATCATTATTTATTAGGCATGAAAAAGATACACAATAATGTAATTTAATCTCTCAGCAGACAATTATTTCCACATATTGATAATGCAAAGCGAAAAGTGCCATGAATCCTAATATGATGTTTGCTTTTATTGGTGTATAATACAAGCAGAACAAATAATGTAATTGTATCAGGAAGAGAATGTAATTATTTGCACATGCTAACATTATAATGGCAATCTGCCTCAGACAATGGTATCATATTATTTTGCTGTGCTTAACTAGTTACAATTTGCATTTACTTATTATGTCTCAGTGGCAATAAAGCCGCCCCCTCTTGTGCTTGAAGTAGACCGCTGTTATTATTTGAACCCCCGTCTCCAACTTTTGATTGTTTGCAACTTGCTGAGATTTGAGATGGTGAAAGTTTAAGTTTACACCCAGGAGGAGTGTCGTCTTTATTGAAGAGTTTGATAATATCATTTTTCATTGGGCTAATTCTTTTCAGCTGGTACAATGCAATAGAGCGGAGTTGATCAAAGTTAAAGCATCAAAAACTCACTTTGATCATTTTATAAGACTTGAGCAACTGTCTTAGGTTACTACTGCACATAGCCTACTATATCTGCTAGTAAAAACCATTCCCTTTTTTACATACAGTTTTGTGCTCTTGCATGTTTCTCTTCTCAAGGAGAAAGGAAAAGCCCCGTGAATCCGGACTAAGGCAAAGGCCATCTCATCATAATTCATCGTGACCTAACGTGAAACAAGAATCCTCCCGAAGAAAGCCTTTAAACAGATTTTCTCGATTATTTGTAATGATTAACCATTAAACATACATTAAAAAAGCATCTTGATGCACGGACTGTCAGGGCACATCAGGCATGCGTCCTTCTCGCCTGTATCTTTAATAAAATGGTGTTCATGCCATATTGAACTAATGACCAGGAGAGTCAATGCAAAATTAGATCAAGCATCCACACTTGTGTCTCCCTGACATTATGAAAATGTTTTATTGATGACTCATTACAGGCCGTCCGGCATGAGGTGAGGGCTTTTTTCCCCCTCTCCTCGATCCATCCTAATAGAAGATGCAAAGCCTAATAATGATAATGCCTCCTGAATAATTAATCCCCCCAAAACCCAATCCATCTCGACACGGGACATGTACATATTTTAGCGCCTCATTTGCATATTTAGAACAAACAGCAGCACAAACCCATTAAAGGGCCAGCTCTCACCTCTTGTGTTTGATGCATAGCAATGAAGGGCTTTTGAGTGATTGGCTTTTACGAATTAAGACGAGGGCGACCGGATGGCGAAAAACTCCCATACTGCGTGCTGCATGCATCCTCCACCGGAGGCTAGAGCAGCGTTCTCAAGTCATTAGTGATTTGTAAATGATATTTGCTCCCTTGTGACATATCATTTGAAATGCTATTTCTAATAATAACTGATATTAAAAACAACCGTCGCACATTCCACAAATACGAACATCTTGAGGGGGGCCCGAGCGCTTCTTAATGTCAATATGAATTGCGATTCAAAAGCGCATCTAACAAATATTAAAGACTCCCCGAGGTTTCTCCTCAACATTTAACCGTCTTTCGCCACAAAGCCGAGAATTATACCGGGGAGATTACGCTTCCAAATTGGCCGAGGATAAACTCGACTTGGAATGGAAATGGAAGAGCAAATTCATTGGGATATTTTGCGCTGCGCTTTCATCCATCAAGCTAAAATAATGGCATTGTGGCTGATTCCGGTTGCTGTAGCACAACGATGCAGAGGTGTGGTGATAAAGCAGCCGGCGCTCCCTTTGGCATTGTGCGCCGCATTGTCGCCGCCTCAGAACCACTCATTTGAACTGTCACCTCCTTTCTTAATGACTCCTTACAAATCCCACAGCTTCCTGCGGTGCGTTTCCTGTCGACTTCATCACGGGGGTGAAAAGAGAAGGGAAGAGAAAGCGAGAGAGATGCAGTAGTTGGCGCGACACCCTACGCCAGCTCAACCGGAAGCCACACCAGCGCCATGGTCCTGTTATACCGTGATGGGCCGCCACGCCAGGTAATGCTGCCAATCGGCACCAGACGAAGCCCGCAGACCTTCTCTGGATACGCCACTGGTCTTTGAAATTAAAGTCGGCTTTAGTAATCCACAGAAATGGCCCCCTCAGACTGCTCTTGCTTGCAGTTTAGTTTCGCCCCGGCTGGCGATAAAGCATGACAGAAATACAGAGGCGCTATCTGCTAGCGGAGAAGCCTGATAGGTTCTGCCAGCTTATCATACAACAGGCAGCTAACCTTCCTTCCCCTGTGTCTGGCCTCTGAACAGAATTGAGGAGTCAATTTACAAAATCAGTCATGTTTGGTTGTAAATAAAGCCCTTCAAAAAAAAAAAAAAACTATGGCAGCGAGGAAGACAAATGTAAGTGCACCAAGCAGAAAAAGTTAAGATTGAACCCCATTTCTACCCTGAAGTCACAACCCGGTGTAATACAACAGCGTTAGCGGGAATGCATGTAAATCCAGGCCGAGGAAGGGGCTGCAGATTGACACGGATCTAGCCGAGCGGGTTTCGTCTGTACCAGGGTGGGATTAACAAGCTTAAAGAGGGCTTAAACACCATCCTCCAAGTTTACCTGTTATACGCCGTAACTTCATCAAAAGACGGGTGCGACGCTGCCTTTTTAAACCTTTTTATGTTTGTTCACAGTTGTCAGTCTCAGAATGAACTCATTTGCAGGGTTAACGCTGGTAATCGCTTCAAAAACAAACCTCAAAGTTCAGGGCGTAAGTATTATTGATGTGAAATGGACTAATATGTGGGATTCTGCGAGTCATATTTTTCCTAAGAAGATCACGGGTTCAGTCACTTCTGCACATCAGGTAAACATCAAGAGTCAGATTCCTGACTGCTGCATGTCAGAAAGTTTTTGACACTAAATGCTTATTTTCTTAATCTTAAACAGCCTGGTAAACTACTTACAGTACTGGTTGATACAGTACCAATAGGCCACTAACATTATATATATATATATATATATATATATATTTATTTTTAATGGCCTATAACTGATAAATTATTATGTTATAAATCTTTAGACATTTTATTTACATATAATTAAAATAATATTTAAATATTTTATATGCTGAAAGTAAAGATTGAATGATTACTACAATATAAATTTACAATTTGAAAATTAAGTTAAAATCTCAAATATTAAATATCAGTCAATATATATATTTATATGTCTATATAAAAATAAATTCATGATACAGTGTTGATGATTTTAAAAGTAATTAATAAAAAAACCTCAGATGACTTTGTACATCATCTAATGGTTAAACAACTTTCTCAAAAAAGAAATACTTAATAGTAATCAACATCAAAAAAAAAAGAAAAAAAGAAAGAAATAGAAATACATCATTAATATTAGCTGGGAATAATTCTTGCCAAACACTTTGTTTCTGAGTGTTAGAAAAGTGCAAGTGTGTTCCTTTTGGCCAGGATGTGGCTCTGGGCACAGGGGCTTTGAGCACTAGCTCCAAGGCTCTGCAACTAGCACTAAATTTCAGACCCTACAGGCACCAAAAAAGAAAGAAAACCACAGTTAGTTGAGGTGAAGTTAGAAAAAAACTGCAGAGCCAAGCATTTTCAGTCTCTGTTTTGACTGTAAACAAAAATCCACCAAATAAAATGGTGCCAACGCAAACAAAATGATTTGGAGTTTGTTTTCTGCTTAGAGGTTTAAGAGATTTCTGGGCATTATTTCAACGTGGGCTCGCCTAGCATTTTAGTATCTCTCAGGAACCGAGTGCCATTTTAAAAAGCACAGTATTTTGTTTTGTTTGGGTTTTGTATTTTCCTCCTAAACAATGATAACATTTTTCTGAACCGGAGTCGCTGCCAATGAAATTAATGGAAGGGTTGTCAAGTGCATACAGGAAGTGAGCTTTTTAAATAAACACATTGTTTCAAAACTAATCCACACCCTTATTGTTTACTGTTGGAGAGCACAGACTGGGTGTGTTGTACAGACAGCTTGACACTGGCCTCCCCCAATTAATCCTCCCTGACAAGGCCATTCTGATTCAGAGGTGGGCAAAAAAGGAAAAGAGAAAGCGGGAACAGGATGGGGGAGTCGATAGGCAAGTTTTCTCCTCAGATATAGTCGGGATCAATGAAACACCTTAATGACTCTGTCATCGCTAGGACACTCTCTCGGGACCTTCAGAAGGTCTTATTTACAGTACCTCTGGAGAAATGTACATAAGACAATGGCATTTAAAAATGGGCAATTAAAAATGTATACAATTAATAAAAGTTATATATATATATATATATATATATATATGTGTGTGTGTGTGTGTGTGTGTAAATATAAATATGTGAATAAAGTGTCTAATGTTGAAAGTTGTGTAAAATGTTGGCTAAAAAAATGATACTTGGTAGACTTTATACTTTATAAATTATACTTGGTAGACTAAAAAAATTATACTTTGCAGTTAAAGACCTATTTCTACCCAATTTTACGTATAACAAATAGTATTGTTGGTATAAATCATGTAAATATCTGAATAATATAAAATGTATTAAATTAATTTTTAAGCTAGAAAATTACTGATCATTTACAAAATAAGAAAATAAAATATTCCAGATATTTACCAGTAATATATCAGCCCGATCTCATAGGAACTCTTACATATTTTACAAAGTGGCTAATTCGTACATATTCATATAACCTACGATTTTTGCTATTAAATTGTACATATAATAAATTGTACAATGTGTCAAATATATACAATGATGTGGAGTAAATGTAACATATTTTGTACAATTTACACAACTTGTACAACTACCTACACCTACACATCACTAGAATCTAGACAAATCGTACAAGGTTGAACAAATTTTACGAATTAGCCACCGCGTAAAACACATGGCAATTGGTTGTGGGATAGCGTTGAGTATACAGTGCAAAAAGTGGAAACTTGCAATTAAAGAGGTATATCTACAATTTAATGCACTAAAATAATATTGTTACCCAGTTAATTTAGTTATATTTTTTTCAATGTTTTAAAGTAATTAAGTATAATCTAGCCTAAATGCAATTTTAACATGTAGAAGTTGTCAGATCAAAACTTTATTAATTTATTATCAGCTATGTAATTGTAATCAACACAATATCTCTTCACATAATTTTAGAAAAAAAAGTAATCTGTACAAAAAGTGAATAAATAAAAACGTTCAACCATCAATAAACCAACTGAAGGATCAATCATAATGAGCAGTGTCTACTTCTAAATGTATTTATCCGTAACACTATGATGTAGATGAAGTGGGCTGTAGGTTAATTTATTGAGTTTGGCCGAATTGCTCTGCCTTTCAGTTCCAATTAAGTTCTGTAAACTAATTTTATCATGTTTAAGTTCATCCTCCAAAATCAGCAAGGAAAAAGGCGCTAGAGCGAAACGAGGAAAGGCTTCGTGTGAGTTAGCGAGCGTTATCATTTCTTGCCGTCTGCTGTAGGAAACTACAGTCACTTTGGTAAGCTTTGTTTCCATGCACTCCAGAGTTGGCCACTCTAAAACAAGCTCGAAACCCATGAAACCTGACCTCCAACACATGAATCACAATGACCTCATCCTCCACTTCTCCTGCTTATTGCCTTTTAATGACTCCTGATTCATATTACCTTGGTATCACGGCCGACGTCTTTTCCTTCACCCTGATTCGTTTATTTGTTATTCTGATGTGGGCCAGCTACGCTTAGCTTGAAGTCTTGTCTGGTCGCACAAATAGATGGCAACAAGAAATGAATGAAAACAAATAAAAGGAAAATATACTCATCACACGTCACCACAAACTGCTCTCCGAGGCCTTCTGTTTTCCAGCCCAGGCTCCACACGTGGCCCGACTGAATATTCAAGAGACATTTATAGGAAATAAATTAAGAGACCAATTCAAACCATATGGCGGTGGGGGGTGGGGGTGTTTGTGAAAGGTCCTGCATCAAAGCTCGCTCTGCGGATCACACCATATTAGCTCTGCTTTTCCAGTCCGGCAGAATTGGGGAAGGGAACCACAGCCGTGCTGGCGATAGGAAACATATGAGTGCGGACAACAGACGGGGAACCCAGAACATAGGGTTGAGGGCAGGGCGTCCAATCGCATCGGTAGAAATCATTACAGTGTGTGGGGGGACATATGGTGGCACAACTGTGTGTGTGTGTTTGTAACATATGTGAGTTATTTGTTAGTATATTTGCAGGGTAATATAATGTGACTTTGACATCACTGATGGTCCTTTTCAGGAACCTGTCAAACTAGCTGCTGTGATTACTTGATCTTTTTTTTGTTTTCTCAGAAAAACAGAAAAGACACAACAGACTCTTTCCCAGAATATACTGTGTGTCTGTGTGTGTGTGTGTATACATATATATATGTGTGTGTGTGTGTCTGATGTATATCGGCATTAAATTAATCAAAACCGACAGTAAATATATTTAGAATTAAGCAAAAGATGTCTTTCTGAAATAAAAACTTTCTGTTTATCCAAAAACGTGTCCCAGTTTCCACAAAAATACGAAGCAGCACATCTGTTTTCAGCATAGATAATAATAATCCCCACATCAGCATACTACTGATTACTGGAGGATCATTTGACACAGATAACTAGACTGCTGAAAATTCAGTTATTTAAAATTGTCAAACATAAGTTAAGCTGTTTTTACTGGGCATAAACTGAGCATGAAAATTTGCCAAACAATATTAAATTATTTAAAACCACATGCTAGTTTTTTACTTGTACAAATCACGTACAGTGAATCATTTAAATGTTGTTAAAGTATTTTTCATAATATTGTCAATTTAAATAATTAATAGTTAAAATTAATATATTAAAAAAAGACTATTATCAAAAATTTCAACCAAACACATATTTTTTTCTTCTTCTTTTTTTACAAATCTATATAATTTTTTACAAAGAACATATTGCCATCAATATTACCGGTTAAATCTTAAATCCGATTACTCATAACGTTACACAATTTCCAATAGGTTTGACTTACTTTATACTAGAAGACACAACCGAGCTATTGTATTTGTGATTTTTTTGTGAATTCTCCAGGGAGTTACATGTTGTTACAGGATCACCCTCAAACTTCAAAGTCACCATTCATCAGACAAATCGGTTGCTTCTTTCCCATTGTATAAGTGTATGTGTTAGTTCTTCATCGTCCCATCATTGTTCTTTCTGTCAGTTGCAGGGGTCAGAGTGAGTGCACAGGGCGGCTGTTGCACTGCTGTCTATTTAGTCAATTTCTGTTTGTATAAACTTAAATCTCCTTGTTTGTGTGTTCGAAATCTGTGTGCCTATTGTTTTCACGAAGGTTTTCGCTCCTACTTCATGTTTACACCTTGAAACTGGATATCTTCCAGATTCCAGTCCGATCAGATTTTGCAATAGAGGCGTCGACAGACATGACTGACATGACAATCCTGCAACCAATCAGAGCAGGTTGCCACAGTCAGCATATCTCGCTGCAATTCAGCCGCAAACCCTGATTGCACGCATTGTTTACACTCAGCAGTCTTGTCAATCACAAGAAACGGCGGTGACATGTTAATGAAAGGTGCATACGGGCTTATAGCATCCATATTCAACACAAAGAGAGGGCAGAGAGCCAAGGGGAATTAACAGTGGCTATACGCTTCAGTCTAGAACCCAATAACTCACGGCCCTTAAGCGTGACTCCTCAGAACACACAAATGCAACACTTTTGAAGTTCAAAGAATTCTTAGAAGAAGGTGTAAACCCTCAAAAAAGGGGAGAACTGTTTCTAACCTGTTGATTTTGGAAGCAGTCTAGGAATAAAACAAGTAATACAAACAGACTCGCTCGTCCTCATCCACGATAAATCAACAACAAAGCACAGCTCGATCCTGTGAGGGCTATTTTAAACAGAGCAAAAAATTATGAACCCCCTAGACTTATCTCACAAGTTTAGCCGCCCGCGAAGTTGTTGAGTCCAGATTTCTGAGTAAGTCCTTCATTATTGCTGTATATGTTAATTCATAGCAGCGGTAGCAGCGGTAAGCCTGCTGAGAGCCAGTGGGCTAGTTTACCTCAGGACCTAAAGAAAAGCACTTCCAGGAATAGATGGAGGGAAAGAGGTTTTCATCAAAGCTCACGGCCTGAGGCGATAATTAACTGCTGTTTAGTTTGAAATGTGGAAGAATCTGCAGAGATGGTGACATTTATTTATTAGGGGTGCTTGCTAAGGCAAGCATCGCTATTACTATTGCTCATACTTAATGAACAAACCCCTGAACTTAAGTAGGAAACTTTGCATCGAATGACATCTCAAATCATGCAGTTTGTTCAGAAAAGAAATGCTATATAGATAAAAAAAAAAAAAAAAAAGGTGTAAAAATTCTATATACTTTCATTGAAAAAGGGACAGATTTATAGGAAACAGAACATTATGAAGTCATTTGATATTATGCTATACTTTTTTTTTTTAAACAAAGATTATTGGAACAAATTAAATTAATTTAGTTTAATTCAGTGTGCACTTTTTGTAGCTGCTTGTGAAATTTACCAGCAATTCCTACATACTGAAGAAAATACTCCAAATAATAAAAATAACATTTGGATTAAATATGAAATTTTAATCTTTGTTTTATTAAAAAAAAAAAAAGAAACGCTACAGTGTATGCAACACCTTTAAATTGCTTTCCTTTAGTTTTTTTTTTTTTTAAAGATCAGATAAAATTGAAAGTGAAGCAAGAAATGTGAAAATGTCAGATGTGAATGTTGGCATCTTATTAAAGGAAATTTCATCAAACATTGTAAAAAGTTTTGTTGGTGACGCATTAATCTTTTACAGAAAGACACCAGGTAACATGGAAACAAATAAAAGCAAATTTTTGAGGCACACAAATTGATTTTCTACTATTCAATCCCGATTAAACAAAGGCAAAGGACTGATGCCAACCTTCACGATTTAAGGCTGTTCCTAAAGCTTTCAAACCACAGCAAAAAAGTCTCCTTGGCTTTTGCATGCAGCGTGCAGCCCATGCCAGGCAGGTATAGAGACGCGCTCTCGTTTCTTTCTCCTCTACTGAACTGCAAACTCTGTTCTCCTTCATTCTTCCTGCCTTTTCCCCTTCTCGTTCCCCGTGTGCCACCCGCACATCTGGAGCGCGTCCCACTTCACCAGTTTCCAGGAGTCACCTGATTTATTGATATTTAAAATGTTCTGATGGTTTTATGTGCTTTGAATGGATTCGGAATAAAAAGGCTTAGTCAGAAACCTGCATGAAAAACATCTACGGTAGTAAAAAAGCCTTCATCGCCGTACAGGACAGTACGGTTTGAATTTATAATGATAATTTAATAGAAAATGATTTGAGCTGAAATATGCACACACGCTAAGACAGCCATACAGATCTTTCAGCCATACTGACCTATTCAAACAAAGCCGGCTTTAATGGAGTCAAAGCATTGTTTGTACAAGCAGAAAGAGATAGAGGACTTTTACCCATGCACTCTCCATTAAGCTTGTCGCTCTCATTGGTAATTTGTATATGTTGGCCATCAGTCTTGTCTCTAATATGTGTTTGAATCTAATTCCTGAGATAGTGCTTCACGAAACGAATAATATCCCCTTTGTTGCCACATCCAGATTTATCAAATCCCGCCCTGACATTTTTCTGGACTTATTATGTTTGAATAACCCTAGTTTGCAACATTTTCGTAAGCTCCTTACAGATGAGGTAATTGTGTTTTTGCTTCAGAGAATGTGGGCTATGCAAAAAAAACCAGAGATGGCTTTCAGCAGATGTGAAGTTCTGAAAGATATCCATAACTCCTAAACTCCTGAACTCCTAAAGACTCTTAATTTGAACCAGGTATTTGTGCTCGGTGGGGAGGAAAGCACCGTTTATAAATTGTCTAGCACGGTAAGTCCGTGTGATGGGGTCCAAGAAGAGAATAAATTTGTTTCTGGTTTACGACTGCGAAGGTTGATGGCAGTAGCAAACTGGCTTGTGTGCAAGTTAGCTGAAGAAAATAAAAAAACTAGCCGCAGACTTTCTTTTCCTCGACATGCACAAAGTGTTTTTTTGTTGATACTGTAAACACCACTTTTCGTAGCCCGAAAGAGTGATGTAAAAGAGTAGGAATTGATGAATATGGACATTTTATAACAACGTGCCAAGCATTCAAACGCCAGCGACGCATAGTAAGGTCGAACGTAGAGAAGAATCTGATGCTCGTTGCCAATAAAAATAGCCCTGCTCCATGCACGTCTGTTCATGTCACTCGCAAGCCTGAATGAAAATAAGGTCCTATATTAAATATTTGACAGAAATCAAAGAACACAAAGCAACATCTGCTGTTAAAATTGTAACGAGTCCAATCACATGACATGTTTGCTTAATCTACGATTGCAAAGGTCTCATTATGGATACAGCGGCCTATATTTGCAATCCAAAAGCTCAGCCTTGTTAGGCTCGCCACTGACTCATTACCGCAGACGACCAACAACTCTGACAGGCAAGCGTTTCCGGAGTACTGCTATCTAGTATGCGCAACATTTAATGAAATACACTTTATAAACAAATCAAACGGGGAAAAAGCGTCAACCAAATGACAAGTAACTTCGGACTGACCTTTAAAAAGATTGTTTGAAACTGAGCCAATGCTGTAGGCTCTTGAATGGGTTGTTGACAGCTCCGAAAGGGCCTTGCAAATGAAAGGTCTTGTTATCTTTAGTGGTAGTAAACCTATTATGAAAAATCTGCAAGCATGGAGCCTAAATAAAAAGCAGCTATTGTGGTCAATCATTTGTTTAACAAAACATGTAGGAAAATATATGCTATTAAAACACAGGAAGAATTTTGATTTGCATTACAAATGCAAATAAGAAAGTGTTCAAATTTCTGTTTGGCAAATAATAATGCAGGAAACCGATATGCAACGCGTTCAAGTGTGAATGCAAAACAACAGATCATTGATTTTAACTTGCTGGAACACATTAAAGGTGAGAAAACGTACCTTTTATTCATTCGAAATGGAAATGTCACTAACGCGCTATGATGTTACTAAAGAAAACGTATGCATTAAACATATTTTGTGCAATATACCAAACGCATTCATATTTTATATGCCTTTAATCAATAATTTTGAGTGAAGAAATGCAGGATCTTGACATAAAGATGTTCTCAGGATGAAAAGATTTTCATTTCTACAATTTCTGTGATGTCAATCATTATACTATATGACCTCAACATCCTGTTAATTATTCAGTGTCAGAGGTTTGATGTACTTTATACTATATATAGAAGAAAAGTGACCTTGTCTATTAGCTCAAAATCTTCTGAAGGAAAGACATTAATACCGCATTAAAATGAATTCAAGACAGGAAAAATCAAATAAAATTTAATTAAATAAAATTAAAAGAATTTAATTAAAAGAAAAAATATATTTACATTTAAATCCAAGGATTAAATGGTGGGAAAAAAATAAATAAAATATAAGGTTAAATATTTTCATATAAATTGTCATATAAAGCTATGTGAATTTTTCTTTGTTTGTTGTTTTTACACAAAATTTAATTAAAAATGCAATGTTATTTACAAGTTGTTACTCAGTAACTGTCTATTAATAATATAAGTAAAAGATCATCTAACAAAATATGTGGAAATAAAAATATTATGACAATTTATCTGCAGTCAAAAATCATTAAACACCTAAAAACAATGACTTATTGACCCCTCAAAAAATAAATCGATAAATAAAAAATATAAGAACAAATAAAAGGAAAACAATAAAATCATTTCACATCTTCGGTTTAAAAATTTACATTCATGCGTCTTGGGCAGGCCTGGTTGTTGCACGCTGTGACCACAAACTACGAAATAATTCTGTGTGCTGTTGTTGCATTCTTCACATCAAAAGCACTTTTAATAAGGCCATTATAAATACATCAGAAAAATCTACTCTCATATTCAGCAAACAAGTCAATCCAGGATGCCCGCCATTCACCTCTCTTTTACATGGGTATTGTTCCTCCTCATACAAGACTGAGAGAGATATATAATGAAGGCCAGCGTACTAGATTTCAGGTTCCCACTGTGTTCAAAGATGCCTGTCATATCAAAAGTACTTTATAATGGAAATAAAGGTAATCTTTCCATCCCTTTGAAACAGAACTCAGCCGTTCTTCTCCTGTTGGGGCGAAAGCAAAGAAAACAGGATATTTAGGAGGGAATCAAACGGAAGTACGAAGCTCGAGGAGAGGTATGGTCCTCTTACAGGTCAGAGCAATTGGCTTAAGAGGTCTTTGACATTGAAATGATTGCACGGTGTGTGCTTTTTGTACGCGAGTGTGTTTTGATCAATGCCTGTGCTTCATCCAAGCATGGTGTTTTGTGGAAGTATTGTTAACACAAGAGTCTTCTTGCTCTCAATGTCAGAAGCTCAAGCGTTGACTGCTGACAAACCCATAAGAGGGCCTTTTGATTCCAGACCTGGAGTGATGCACTTATCTCCTTCACCCAGCCAGAGCCGCTCTGAAGTCGCGCAACGCCTTATATTCTCATGATTTATTAAGCACCTGTGGTGGGCTGTACATAGACCTTTCCTACGGAGATCAAGTCTGCTCTGTGTATCCCTTTCTTCCTTTTTATCCACTTTCCTAATCTCCCTTTGTGTAGCTTAGCACGTGTTTGTACATTAGGCCATGGGGAGCATCTACCTCCATGCAGTTTCATTGCAATGCAATATTTATAGGAGGACGGTGGACGCTGTGGAGCAATGCACTCTAAAAGCATCTTAACGTAGTAAAGCCTCATGGGAAATAGAAGTGTGACTCATCTGTGACTCTAAGCAACCATTTAATGAAGTAATGAATGAAGAAGGAGTGAGCAAGAAATGGAAACAAATTTCCATCATACGTTATATACTGCCAAGTTATTTTTTATTGTTTTTGTAAGAAGTGTGATAAAAAAAGTAGCATTTTGATTCTTTTTTTTTTTTTACACGAATTAAAAATTATTTTTTAATTTAATGTCTATTATCAATGTATAAATCTTTGCATATATTTTACTTTTTTGGGGGGGGGGGGGTGATGAATAGAAAGACAAGCATTTATTTGACATAGAAATATTTTATAAACTTATAAATATATTTTATTGTCGCTTTTGATTTTTGAAAAATAACATAATATCTAAAAAAAATATATACAATTATTTTTTTTATGTTAATTAATGTTTGGCCATCACAAGAATAACTTACACTATATATAGTTATTAATATATTATAATAATGGCTGTCAATTAAGTAAATTAAATTGAATTACTAAATAATAGTAATTATGTAGGTTAAATTATACATTAAAGCATTATTATTATCATTTAAAATATTTTATGATACATTTGTTTTTCAGTAATTTGTTAAAAGGATTAGAATAAGAATAAAATTACCGTATTAACAATATCAAATCAACAAACTTCAATTTAATTACATAATTTACCAAATAAAAAAGCATTAGATATGCTAATAAATTATCTAATACAAACATAATTCACAGACATTAGATTACTGTGGCAGAAATATAGGTCTAATAATCATGCTTAGATAATAAATATTTCATGCAGACTAGAAAATAAGGGTTAAAAGGCTCTTGTTTGGCCTGCAGTGTCTCCAGGACAAACACTTAGTATGCTTTGAACTCCATGACATCGTTGGAGAGTGTGTTTAAACAGCAATTCAATTTTAACGTAGCACCCTTTAGTACATTTGAGAAAGCAAACTAATAAAGTCTTAGAGAGGCATGATGTCGCTGGACACTTGGTGTTACACAATATCTCAAAGGCAAATTTTAATATGTAATAATAATGTGTTTGTGGTGGGTTATTGTGATTCCAGGCCCCTGCGGGGGTGATATGGGTTTATTGACTTCCTGTGATGTTTTCTTCTTGGCCCTCAGTTAATTGAGCAGGTTTGCTGTGCAGGAGAGCAGGTGTGCTTGGGAGGCTTAGAATTAAAGCCAATCTGCATTCATCTGATCCCAGTCTACACAACATCTGCAATGCACTGATGACGTTCATGTATTTTCTTATTACCAAAATAAAAAAAAAGCGGTTCGACTCAGACGAGGGGCTGGCTGTAAAGGATCTGTGAAGAGGAAATCATTTTCTCTTTCATCCACACAAAAACACCAATTTCTGAAAAACAGGATATTCCAAAAGCAGAATAGTGCCAACAAACATCGAAAGTCTCACATGACTCATATCTTATAAAAAAAAAAACCCATCCTGGCCAAAAGAGCAAGAAAGAACAAAGGATCCAGGACAGATTACCTTATAGGTTGTTTATAAAAATAAAACAGGTCCAGCGTGGCAAGAGTTTTGATTTTCCTGCCAAAACATAATCTTGTTTTGCCATTGTAACTCTAATGTTGACATCAGAACACGCCGCTTTTCACCCAATTAATGCTGTTTACCCCTGATTGGCTGATAGTCACCATGACAACGTACACCACAATTAGACAAGCATAATCCCACCTTCAAACATGTGCGCCGTTAATCACCTCAGCAGAGAGGAAGAGGGAGAAAAAAACAAAAAGGGTTGAGTTTACGTCCACAGTTTAAAACTACATGTTTTTTATCCTGTTACATGAAATTATACAACGCAGCTGTCAAAACTATCCCATGTGTCCCTAAATGACACGTTTGATATAGAGCTAAATACTTGGGAACGGCTGTAAGGAAAAAGATCAAATCTTATAACTCATGATTTACATGATTTTGCCTGCCTATGTTTATCATGTGTATTTTTCAGCTATTATTTCTGCAAGTCACGCCAGTAAGTAGAGCTGATTAATTATTCATTCAACAGATTCATTCAAATTGCTGATTCATTAAGGAAAAAACTAATGAATCATTCACCAGTCAAACACCGCTACTGTAATGTTTAAAGGGTTAGTTCACCCAAAAATGAAAATCATGATTACTCACCCTTGTGTCGTTACAAACTTGTAAGACCTTTTTATAAGATATTTGAAGAAACATAGCAAGGACATCATTATAATATCCCATGTGACATCAGTGGTTTAACCATAATTTTACAAAGCTACCAGTATACGTTTTGTGCGCAAAAAATAAACTTTAAATACCGGATTTATTTAACAATTGCTCTCCTCCGTGTCACACTATAGCATCATTTTGAAGAGGATCACATATGTAATACAAAACGCATGCATGCGGATCATTTGTTTGCATAGTTTACGTTCAGATCAAATCTTAAACAAGGTCATCAACATATTCATGTACAAAATGGCTCTATAAGGTGACATGGAGGAGACGAATCGGTAGATCAAGTAAAGTAAAACAACAAAACGACCAATACAAAAGCAGACTTTAATTTTGGTTTTTGACACTTTCTCATGTTTAAACTGTTTAAAAACCTCTGTTCTACACCTATATTTTAAGCAGACTTTGTTTAAATAGATTGCTTCTGTGCACACAAGTTCATAAAACCACCTTCAGACTAACCAAACGAACCAAACTGCAGACAAATGGACTTGGGTGAGCACCAAAACCTCCAGTGTGAAAGCACCATTAGACATCGTTCGGATGAGAGGTCTTACAGAGTAAATAAATAATTGGTGGCTCTGCCAAAGAAGCATTCTGTAAACTGCTGTCAGTTTCTTTGACAGCGTGCTAGCATGATCACTCAAACACATTTCTATCCTTAGCACCGGCTTTCCTCATGACAGAACAACAGGAAAGGAAAAAAGAAAAGCCAAGCCCCCATTCCCCAAAAGCCCACCACAGACGCCATTTACTCTCCCCCTCTGCCGTGTTAACAGAAAAACTTCATTTGGCATGTATTGTTAAAATTTTTATTAATGGCAATTTGTGTCACTCTGACAGGCCTCTTCTGGAGAAAACATCCAGGCCTTGTACAAATCTATCACTCAAGTTGTCAGAAAAATTTGTTCTCATGCAATATGGATAGGTTGTGTGCTGGCAGAGATCGGGAGAGAGAAAAAACAAGAGACAGACAGGATCTGTGTTTGGAGACTTCTCCATAAAAGAGGTCATGCTGCTCATATCGGGAAACCTCAATCACAAACAAATGTTTTATTTAGAGTACTTAAGCGTTGTTTACTTGCCGCTTGCTCTCCTTTTATCTCCCTTGCTTTCTTTCAATCTCTTTGCATCCATCTCTCATCCCATGGTGCCTTTCAGTATGTTTTTAACCACCGGTGTCATATAAAATGATGATAAACTCATGTTGACAAGGCCCCCATCTATATCCTTGAGGAAAGGAGGGATAAAAGCCACATACCGTCAACACTGCATTATACCAAATACACAAAATAATGTTCTCTTTTTTTAGCAACAACATCTAGAATATACAGTTAGACCCAATAAATACAGTTTTAAAAGCTTGCATATATATATATATATATATATATATATATAAATAATATAAAAGATAATATAGTATTTGATACATCAAGCTTTGGTTCATATATGGAGCTTATGCTCGAGGTGGGATAATGCCTAAATTGTATTTATTTTATTGTATTATATGCAGTTTGATGAAGTTCTATAACAGTATACCAGACTACTTGTATAAAATGCTTATAAATATCAGTTGTCACTCTATAATCTTACCAATGTGTCTGTGTAAGATGATATATGAATGCTTAGATTTATGAAATCTGTCAATTTATTGTGGTGGGTGGGGGGGTTAGGGTAAAGCATAGAATGAAATACAGTGATAACTGGGAGATATACATTGTGCAAATGAACATTCCTCAAAATGTGATGCCTCAGATTTCAAGTTCTTATGTTTACTTTATAAAATCAGTAAAGCTTTCACAGCATGGACATTTTTTTACAATTATAACAAAAACAAGCAAAAATGTGTGAGCCACCTACAGTATTAGACAACATAATGTGTGTAGACAACTGTACAACAGGTTTTTCAGCAAAGTGTGGATCACGTTGATAATTTAGATGCAAATACAACAGCATGGGCCTGATAGGGTTAATGCTTCATCTGCAGTAGACCTGTGATTCTGACAAGTGATTCTGGGTAATATTAGCCAACCACTACGAAATTCCAACAAAGTATATGACACACAGTAGAAATCTTGTATATGCTTTTATAAAAAGTACAAAGATTTGGCAACCTAGCCTGGCTATTTAAATTGAGACTGGAAAACAAACTAAATAAACAGATATTAAGTAAGGGATAATGTACAGGCAGCCGGTAGTTATCGCAGGAATAAGCCCCGACAGTGTGATCTTGTATCGCGCTGAAGGGGCTTATTTCGCGATACCTACGGGCTGCCTGTATATTATCCCGTTTATTACACGGCTACTTGCCACATAAGGAAAAAACTGAACATGAATATGAATTTGAAACATTTTATTGGTGTATTTGTTTCAAATTAACATTTTCATACTTCCGCGAAACGATATAGTACCACATGACTAACATTCAACCCTAAGACAATTTATAACATCTACATATGGATGTATTTTAGTTATTTATTGCACCTTATGTTGTCCAGTGTTTGTCACAAGATGGCGCCAAACGGTAATCTTT
>JAUMHR010000050.1:14579505-14604589 GCA_032361145.1 Enteromius fasciolatus | reverse complement strand
AATACGACGATACTTCTAGATCTTGATCGGATACTCTGATAATTTCTTCTTCAATGACATGTTGCATAAATAAAACTTTATAATTTTTCAGACCTTTAAAAAATTGCAGTAGACACAAGAATAAACGTACAGTAGAAGAGAAAAAACTATAGAAGAAACTTAATAGAGATGACCCTAATAATATATCATTGTGATAATTTTTTTTTTTTTTTATAAATCATAATTTTGACAGGTTTTTTTATACTTTTTATACTGATAACGTTAGTATCGTGTCTAAACTGTCCACCACTAAGTGACGCTTTGAAAAAGGACATACTGTACTGATAAATAAAGCCAGATTTGTTTAAAAAAGTTGAGGAAAAAGGAAGATTTATCAACACACTTTGCTTAAATCAATTCTCTCGTCTTGTCCAGTCATATATATATATATATGTATACACTGCTCAAAGAATTAAAGCGAACACTTGGTCATCACCTGCAGAACCACTCATTTATTGGGGGTGTCTTGCTAATTGCTTATAATTTCCACCTGTTCTCTATTCCATTTGCACAACAGCATATGAAACTGACTGTCAATCAGTGTTGCTTCACAAGTGGGCGGTTTGATTTAATTGATTGAATTTAAGTGTGATTGACTTGGAGTTACATTGTGTTGTTTAAGTGTTCCCTTTATTTTTTTGAGCACAGTTATATTATCATTACTCCTGTTTATTCACAGATTTATGTTACACAACATATCTTTGAAAAAGCTGACAGTGACACAATATAAATCTAAAGGTGATGATACTTTTTTGAGCAGTTTTGCCATTGAAAATGTTCTGTTTGGATACTTCAGATCAGTCAGGGGTGCTTTGTCTCACCCGATTCCCCTTTGACTGCAACATTGCTCAAAATGTTGCCCCATGTTTCGTCACCTTAAGTGCTCAAAATCCAGTCCAGCTTTCTCATGGTGGTATGAGGAACAAACTTCATGTCATTAAATTAACAAACCTTAGAAAAAAAATCTTTCATTGAATAAATATTGAACGTCCTAAATTAGATTGCTTCTATAATCTATGCATGTTTCTCCTGTAGATATGTCTGCAGATGTGATTTTGATGTTGTGTTTAGTGTTAATTAACGGTTGTCCAGTAGAAGTGAACTGAATTGTGCATGCCTAGGCATGTGTTACTGGTTACTCCACCCCTGGAAAAGCTACACCCCAAGAAGTTAATTTGTGTTTGTGGACAATACCAAGCGAGAGATCACAGTTGGGTTTTATTTTAGCTATTCTTACAGGGAATTCCTTCATTAATCAACAAATTGTTACAATCAGTCACTCTTAACTAGTAAACTCCAACATGATAAATGAAAAATATATATAAACACTTAATATTCTAAAATACAATATAAGTACTGTACGTAATTGTGCTCTTCATGATCTGGATTGAAAGGAAACCACCTGAATGTAACACTGGTACTCTCAGGTAACATATCTTTATACAAAAAAAAAAAAAAATCACCTAATCATCTAACTTTGGTTCATCAAAGTTTGTTCACAATGCTAACAGTCATTTTCATGTTCATCCATACTGCTGCTGTCGCTGCTGCTGGATGGGATGGGGGAGCCGGAGGACAGCAGGGGGTCACTGCTCCCCACTGGAGACAGGGTGTTGTCCATGAGCATGTCCTCCAGCTTGGTGGAGGCCTTGTTGGGGCTGCCATAGACCCCTGGTTCTCCTTCTTCTGTGGGGCTGTCGTTATAGCTGATGGTGCCGTTGTTGAGATCCAGAGTGGTGGGGCGGGACAGGTCGGGACTGGGGAGGTGTGGGTACAAATCAGACGTGCAGTCACCCATACCAGGCTCCTGTTTGATGGCTCGAGACACCAGGTCGGTGGAATAAAGGCTAGGAGAGGTGACAACGGCGAGTCCATGAGCACGGGCTTGCATCTCAAGTTCCTGGACAAAACCAGAAACGACAAATACACACATTTTAGCATGACATGTAGTAGTGTATAACTTAAAAATGTTTGTGCTGCGTGAAAGTTATGTGTGTAAACAGTAGGGGTATTGTAAAACAAATGCCATACGTGTCAAAATGAGGGAAATTCCCCATAATCCATTACTCGAGTGTAACTTTCGAATTTCATGCAGCTGAAGTGCTGAGCATACTTTATAAGCTTTCAAAGCAATGTTACGCTTGGTGTTTCACCATCTAATTAAAAAAGCGTTTCGTCAAAGGGCATGTCGAAACATACTTGTCCACAAAAATCTGATCATGTGACTAGCTGCCAGGAGCTTTTAACCAATCACAGTATGTACCGTGCGCTTTTGTTTGTTATATGGTTTACCTGAATACGAAGCAGGAGATGTCTGTTGGCATGTTCTAGTCTCTTTTGTCTGTTTTCCAGCTCTTTTGCTTTTTGCTGCTCTTTCTGCAGTTTCCTAATGTAATCCACTGAAGCTTTCAGGATGGTGCCCTTGTTCCACCTCATGTCTCTGAAAAAAGAGATACAGACAATTATGCCCCATTTGTGTGCTACTACTAAATTTATATATATTGGTATAAATTTGGCTGAATGTTTATATTTTTGAGACTTACGGATCACTTGATTTAGGAATTAAAGTCCCCAGCTCCTTAATTCTGTCATTTATATTAAAACGCCGCCTTCTTTCAACTGAATGGACGGAAAAGCCAACAGAGATTAGATATTATTATTATTATTAATATTATATTCTATTATACTTGACATTTAAAAAATGTTCCAAAAAAAGTTCATGCAAAGAAAATATAATCATCAGACTCACTGAGGTTGTGGTTGTCTTTCTTTTGTCTCTCTTTTGCCAAAGCTCTGACCTCTGCTTCTGAAAAACATGATTATATTAACTTCAGTTTTAAAATCAAAGCTATAAAACTTACAAAACTTACAAAAATACAGAGTTCACATTTTCATCCCTAGCGTGCCAGTGTATTCTAATATATTACTGTGTATTAGAAAATGTTTAATTAAATATAAAAATGTCAGTATTTAAAAACTAAAAACTTGAAAATGAAGTTCAAATGTGCATGTGTGATTATGTGGAGCATGTTTATCAATCAAGTGCCCATACTGTGTGCAATTACAGTCTTTATCAAAAAACAGGCAATTTTTGTCATTGCATTTTGCGTCAGAATATTTGTCCTTTACTTAATATGTATGCATGTAAATGTAATTTCAAATGTGAAACTTGCTGACACACTTTATCAAATAATATGTTATGGATATAAACGTACAGTCTAACAAATCTTTACTCATGTTTAGAGCCTTCAGAGGCTGAGAAAAGGGCAACATACCTACTGGAAAGCCTTCAGGCCTTTGATAAGTGTCAAACTTGCCACATGATCCAGGCTTGTCCATTATGTGCATCATGCCAGGTGCTGGGGTAACTATTTAATACAATATATCTTTATTGATATTGTGCATTCAGAACTGCACACAATATGGATATTTTTACTTTTCCTAAGAATGGCGGGTTTTGGCATGGTAATCAAAAGTTGTCATAAACAATAATTATGGGTAATTTTACCGGATAATTCCCTTTTGACGGCCGGTAGGTTAGACGGGCAGGAGTTGTTAATGGTAACCCCAGTTGGAGGAAGAGCGTAATTGTTGTACATGTCCAACAGGTTTGCAGAAACTGGAATCTGAAAAAGGATAAACCACGACCACAAAGATTTCAATGCATGTGCTGTTTCGGTGCTCATATGAATCTTGAACATAAACGTGCACGATACACTACAATTCTGCTCGAAATATGAGGCCTTTTACCGTATTAGTCATTTGAAGTCCTGCGTCCATGAATCCTAGAATATCATCGTTGTAGCTTGATTCCAAACTTATAATGTCTTCAATTACATCGTCCATCTGTAACAATTCAAATATTACATATTATATAATATAAAATGTTTACATGACATTCGTTAGTAATGAAGTCACGCCCCGGCCAAAGAAAAAATAAATAAATAAATAAACCAATAATATGATTGACTATTAGAACAGATGATTGATGATCATTTGCCACATACATGAATAGTTTCTAAGAACTTCTGTGTGTTTTTTTTACCCCAGTTGGCAATTTTACTTTCCTAAAAAGCCTTACAGCAGTGATGTAGTTTAGATCAAAGGCTCTACTATGCATCAATCGCTCACAAAGTCTAGAACTCTCAGAAGAAATCATGAGAAACGTTTAATTGTGCAACTTACATAACTTGCTTTTTTACATCTAACAGGCCTCAGCATGCAGTAACCTAATACTCATTTTCAGCCTGAATAGACTTCCATTCAAAAGTTTGAGTCATATTTCTAAGAAAATGACAATTGCATTCTTTAAATGACAGTAAGGACATTTATGTTTTGAATGATTTATATTTTCATTCTACTTATAAATTATGTTTTTTTTTTAAACTTTATTAATTAAAGCATCCTGACAAAAATGAATAACGGTTTCCACAAAAATACTGAGTATGCACAACATTGATAATAATAAGAAATGTTTCTTGAGCACTTAAATTTATATAAGTTATATTTAAGCATATGAATGAAGATACATTTTATTTATTTATCTATTTTTAATAAGGAAAAATATCCAGAGCTATAAATCATATGGAGAGGGACTCTTGTTTTGCCTTACCCTTTTCCTTTTTTGTCCATGGACATTATTCACATACGTTTTAGGAAAACAAAGTTGTGTTGGAATCTTGTGACTGTATTCACCATATTTTGACACTATAACATGTTAAAAAGTTATCTGACAGTCTGACTGATGTAACTGGCGATGCCAGCATTTGCATCTACCTCTTTCTCACAGTTGAGGGTGAGAAGGGCCATAGGGCTATTAGGAGCGCTGGCTCCTGGTCCAGGGGGCATGCCGTGCTCCGTGGGCTGGCTGGGTCCGGGCCCTGTGCTGGCCTGTGGGCTTAGCTTGGCTCCCAGTGCACTGGACAGGTAATGCTTCACCTGCTGCCTCGGGGTTTGCTGGATGTGGTACTTGGATGGGGTCTCCAGGTGGGTCTGCACCTGGGTCACAAACAGAGAGGTGACGCCAATTCAGTCAGACAGACACTCATATTCTTACCAACAAGCATGTGGTTCATATTTTCTGCCTCCTATTTTATTTCTTTACTTATATATTTATTTATTTTTACATAAAAATAGTTCATATTTGGACTAAATGCATTGCATACAGTAAATCATTTCATTAAGCTCTTTGTACAAATATTGCAAGCATGCTAAAAAAAAGCAAACGCACAAGCTTGACTGTGAGACTGAATAAGAAAATTTAAGACGCATAACAAAACAAATAACAATAACAAAATTCAATTGTCAATAACATATTCAATCAATGCTGCATTATGTTTAAACATAATATAAACTATGTCTGTTCTAGATCAATTAACAAAGTCTCCTCTCACCTGGTAGTGACTGTACTCTAGCATTTCCAACATGTTAAACAAGATTATTTGTTAGTTTAAAAAAATATTCCCTTTGTCGATTCAGATTATATGGCGTGCAAAAACTGACCAGTCATCTCGGCCAGTTGAAGATATCAATGCCAAAGAAAAGACTGAAAATGTATTTAAGAGGGCTGGGAGGGGATTTCTGTTCTCATATTGTTTTTTTACCAAAAACGATGAATTTATGCCTTTATAGAGTTCATTTGACGTCACCAGTCCGTTTCCACAAAAGGCCCATTGAAACGATGGGTTACTAGTGTCTAAACTGAAACTGGCTTACGGCTAACTAACGTTTCATCTTTAGTTCCACTCATCCTGCATAAAACATTGTTTGTTCTCAGCATCCGGCATACAATCACTGCCACTGTTAGTCCAAAAACAAGACAGTTTAAGATGGAGTTATCTCTTAAATGTTGAAGGAGGAAAGAAAGGAAAGAGAACTTTGTTGCCTGATGTGCCTTTGGTTTTAAAGGTTGAAATATCATGCACACGTATGTAAGTGCGCACAGACAAACTCAAAGACGTACAGTACCACTGACAGCCTACATACTGTAGGCATTTAGTATTCTTGTTTTCTGCATATACAGTATGTTATGAAAACAATAATCCTTAAGCAACCACTCATCCACCTGCACAAGAACACAAAACAGCTTTGAAAACCATAAAAATGGCATAAATCGATTGCATTTCGTTCCAACGATGATGTAATTATCATTCACATAACCATTTTCACAAAGCTCAGGCATGCATACGGTAAGTGATCCAAACGTAAATTAAAATTTTTATGCATGCCATGACCTGCTCATAATAAGCATGGCATCTGTTTGATCAAAGATTAATATCTACTTCTCGGAAGTGCCTCTGTTAAACCACAGAGCTGTTATTTAATCTAATCTTATCTTGCCTCTTGATGTATAAAAAAAAATCATCACACAAAAACAAAGCCTTCATTAATTTACATGACAAAGTATTCATGAATGTTTTTGTTTCTATAAAGAAAAAAATTATAGCTGATTGAACTGGCTTTTGAAAACCATTTTGGACCGTTAATATTTGTGCAACTCTATATGGCATGTTAATCAAGTCCACACTAACTTGAAAAACTTGGCTGGTGGAGGGCTTTTTACATCAGTACTATAAAGACAAATCATATTCCTCTACCCTTACCCTAAAAACTTTATTTTTGTTAGATTTATTTAATGTGTCCAGACATGTTGGACTACAACAGAAAGCAGCCCTGGACAATTGACTTCACTTCCTTGTTTTCTAACCCTCCTCCATTTTAGTGTCCATGCTAATTATGAATCAATACCACATTTAAGACATACTTTAAATACAAACAAGCGTAGGAACTGCATGATTGATTACATATTGTAAAATATTGCTATTGTGTACATAATGACACCACGGGACACATACTGTACACACTGAATATTTTCTTCTGGTAAACTAAAGGGACAGTATTTGTCATCACAATGTAAGGATTGTTTTTCCCTGCAACAAAAAAAAAAAAAAAGAGGATTTTTTTCAATTTATTTAATTTTTATTTATTTATTTATTTATTTTGTGCTGACTGAATGCAGAGGAGAAAATCTTAAAATATTAGATGATATTTTACTGATCCTTTGCATAATGGGTGTATCTGTTTATGCATGTGTTCTTATTTAAACATAGCCAGACATCATAAAATTCATCACGTGTGGTTTCTGTAGACAGCGGTGTCATCTAGACCACAGTCAGGGTATATAAGAATGCTGTTTTTTTCATATAACATAAGGGAAAGTCTTTGTACTTTTCTTTACTCTCTCTCTCTAGCATCCTTCTTCGCCCTTAAATCTTCTAAACGATTTCTGCTGAAGAGAAGCAGTATTCTCTAAATGCCTACAGCTACTGTGTCTATGGAGAGATTCATAAATTCATAAACAGTTTTATCATCTTCCCATAGGAATGGCTAAGGGAGGTAATAGTCAACAGTGTCCTTAAGGAGGTGGTGACATTTTATTGGTGACTAGAGGCTGCCAAAGTGCAGTTATGTTGGGTGCTGTTAAAGACATACAGTCATACTATAAACAAGCAACAATTAATTATAATGAACACTGATTAAATTATTCATTATTGAAATAGTTAATAATGAATTTGTTTTAATCTAAACTGAAATATAGCATTGCAAAATGCAAAAATAATTCATATATAATCAACAACTAAATGAATGCTTCCATTATGCTTTTAGTTATCTTTGTTTTTGTTTTTAGCTACATTCTAATACTGTCAATTTCTTCTCCTAACACACCTTTACAGCATCTGATCGAAAGGTGAAGTCAAAATGCCATGCCCCATAAAAGCCAGATACAGGCCACATCTGATACTCTTACCCCATAAATTTCAGAAGAGGCTCTGATAAAGTCAAGCATGATAATAACCCAAAATACCCATGGCTTTGCTAAATTGCCTTTGGGACAGGAGGTCTTGAATCTGCAAATTCTTTGAATTATTAATATAATATTTGACCTCAAAAAAAGTTGGTATAATATTGGCTATTTTGGAATTGGATTATGGTTTATATTTCACAAATATCACTGAACACACATAAACTATATATATATATATAAATATAGATATAGAAATATACTTGCACACATACACACAACTATAAACTATAATTGATTAAAAAAAAAAGAACCGCAATGATGACATCCTTCAAAAACAGCAAACTAGCAAACGGTTATCAAAAACAGAAAACATAGTTTTGGGTAGCATCCCAAAGGTCCTGATATTTAGACAAAAAACAATGAATCCGAGATCAGTTATATGACATTCATCCTTCAAACATGCACCTATTCAACTGTTTATCTCCAGGAAGTAGAGGACATCCATCAATCTGAGTCATGTGAATTGCTAGAACATAACAGGCTCAATACTGATGACTGAATTAAATAATAAAATATCAAAACCCTGATGCAATACTGCTGCCCATAGTAGTAAAAACAATACAGTGTGTGGATTAGGCTATTAAATCTGTGATATCCACTGAAACTATATCAAGTACACATGAATAGTCTTTTTTACTGCATAAAGCAATGTTCTTGATGGAATGTTCTTCTTCCCAAGCATGCAGCTTTTCACCTCACAAAATGTTAAATGGGTTGCTTGTGAATATTTGTGAAGTTTGCACTTTGAAGTGACGGATTTAAGTGAACACATCTACATCTTATGGCAACTGTATGATCAGTGTAAAGTAATGCATTACAATATTGCGTTACTCCCTAAAATAGTAACTAATTACATTACTTAGTTACTTTTTATGGAAAGTAATGCATACGTTACTTTCATGTTATTTTTTAAATATGGGCAGAGCTTGAGTGTTTGTTTTTAAAATAAGAAGTTATATTTCTGGCAAATGTAAAAGCCCTTTCACACCAAGAAGTGTTAAAAATAAACCTCAGGCTGAAGAAAAAGTAAACTGACATCTGTAAGTGGAATACAGGAGAAGAAGGTTCAGTACTCTTCAGCAATAAAACACAATGAAGCACAATTGTTAATTTTTGAAGTCATTTTTGCTTGTAAGTATGATTGAACTGGATCGTCAGAGGTCAGCAGCAAAGACATTGGATAATAAAATGGTATTAGATACATTACTGCAGGTTTGCATCATATTCTGAGTTTATTTTAATTCATTTTGATAAATACTAAATCTGTTATTTGATAGTGAGATGAATTAATGCACATTCACATCAGTCAAGAACTACACTGTATTCACACAATGCCTCTGTATTTCTGATTTCTCCCAACATGATGTCTGGAGACTTATCAGTCTATAAATAAGACAACAAAGTAACTGGCGTTACTTTTCTGAAAAAGTAACTTCGTTATATTATTGTAAAATTCAAAAGTAATGCTTTACTTTACCAGTTACTTGGAAAAAGTAATATTATTGCTGTACTTGTAATGCGTTACCCCCAACGCTGTGCATGAAGAACACTAATAAAATATTCAATGTCAATCCTTATATGATTAAAAATAATGAGCTCCTTAAAAGAAAAACACCATCCATTCCACACTAAAGTTTTCTCACAATAACTGATCTGTATCAATGAGTTCATAGCAAATCTGAACATTTATGTGAAGTTAAAGACCCCAAAGGCTCAATTAAGAGGGCAAAGTTCAGACAACTTATGTAGTGGTGTAAGTGGGGAGAGTATAGTGATCTGAAACGCACATGGAAAGTGTGTGACCAACATCCATCTCATTTAAGACAACAGACACTTTGTATTTATGAGAGCGCACTGTGAGAAAAGAAAATATGTGCATTGATTGTGCTTATATGATGCATGTGCATACATACTGAAGAAAACGTGAGTGTGTCAAGCTAATTGATATATATATACATTACCAAGTGGCATTTATGTAAAGAAAGCATCAGAATATTTTACAAGCAAATTCACAAGATGTTTACATTAAAACATTATAAATATTTACATTATATAAAACAACAGATATTATCACAAAAACAAGGTACCTTATTTAGACACTTTCCGGTTAGAAAAATATTCATGTGTGAATTAGACCTTGCTATAAATAAACATACAAAGTATGTGTGCATTTAAATACAAGCCTGAGGGCTATGAATTAGCATTTGCCCTTAGTGAAGAGACTTTTACATTACGCATAACGGACCATGATGATGACACGCAGCTCAAGAGGTGGGGTCTGAGACAAAAGAGCAGCTTTTCTCCAGCCACATTCGTGCAATGTGCTTTCGGGCCTGTGGCAAGAGGCATTAACAAGAATGTACCAGATTCTAACCAGAATGGGCAACACTGGACCATTGACAAGGGATTACAAAAATGCACTTGCTTACATGATACAATACTGCTTATGTGTGCAGCTGGGCTACTGTCCCAAGTCAGAAATTCTATAAAACTCCAAGACGAACCCGTTATGACAGTTGGTGGGCCAGGGCAAAACTGAATACACAGTGTACCATAACGTGGGCGTTGAGAGCACAAATATTTGTCACGGTGTCAGAGGTTGGAAAGGCCACACAGGCCAAAAACAGAATGAATGATGACTTTATAGTCAGACACATATAGAAATAAAAGACAATTAGTCACTCTTATGAAAGTGAATAATACACTACTCACAAGTCTAAGATTATCCAGCAGATCTGCAGAAAGCCTTATGGCAATGTAAGTTAGTAGACTCTTCATAGACAAAAGTGAGCTATTAGATCTTGTTTTTTACTTTTTTTTATCAACAATAGATCAAACAAATAACTGATTACACTTTATATTAAGTGGCCCTATCAAAAAATAAGTACAATGTACTTATCGTGTTCATACTGAACCGCAAAACCATTTTTCTGCTAGTGAGCTTGGATATGGGTAAGTTTAAGAACAGGTTTGGTGGTATTGGTAGGTTTAAGGGTGGGTTAAGGTTTAAGGGATGAGTCAACAGTGTAATTATAAAAATAATTACATAAATGAATTATAGATTTTAACTACATGGGCCTTTTTGAAAATATAATCACAACGTAAAAACATAAGTGCACTGTACCAAATGATTAATTTAAAAGTAAGTACATAGTAGTTAAGGGCACCTAATATAAAGTGGGACCAAATAATTAAAAATTAAAAAAAAAATGCTTTGGCAATTCTGCAAAAGAGTGGAAAATTGTATAAATTCATGAGTTTTTTTCTACTCCTTTTCATGGAATGTAGCTGTGTGCAGTTCCTTGGAACAGATGACAGTTGTGTTAAAAAAAAATGTATAAATAAAATTGCATTATTGCAAACACGCACAAATAAACTAATAACTGAAATAGCACAGTCTAAAAAAATACCAATTAGGAAATATCAAATATAGGATAATATCAAATATTTTTTGATTTTGTGTATAGAAAGCATGGTATAATTCATAATATTCTTAAAACAGCATACTATTAGTGGCTTCTTTAAGGCAATTTAAATATGTCCTGTAGAATAGAGGAGGTAGAAGTAAGGTTAGCTTATAAAAATAAAGTTCAGCACGCCATTAAAATATTATTTCAGTATGTCTTGCCATATTAAATCCTCAGTTGCACGTTATTTTACAGTATGTGTGCTTACATGTACTCAAAATATACTTACCCAAGAAAGCACTGGCAATATAAAGAACTTACATGGAGTTAGGTTTAGTACCTAGTCACAAAATATGTACATGAATATCTGGACTTTAAAATAAAGTGCTACCAAATCTTCAGTACAAGAAAAGAATAGCAATGGTCTCTTAATGGTACACATTTCCTCACTAAAAGGGTCAATATTAAAAAAAGAATAGTGGCTTCTTATGTTTTCAATAAGAGCACATATTTACACTACAGCCCAAGAAGTCATTAAGTGCAGGTATACGTCGCAGGACAACTTTTTCGGTTAAAGCTGCAAAATCAAAATGATATTTACATTTTTTGGGTGTTTTTTTAAAGGCTTATATATTATTGTACAGCCCTTTGCATGTGTCAACTGCTTCATCTTGCTTCATTACAAACTCAAAGCCTCTAAACGCCACAAACCTGCCAGCAAACCAATACACAGAATTTCTCAGAAACAGACCGGCCTCTTTTTTTTCTCCACAGAACAAAAGGTCTTTTTTTGCTGTCTAGGTTTTGACAGAGTACAGTGCCTCAAGCCTCTTCATCTCCTGAAGCTGGTATACAAAGCCAGAGTTGTGTATGCACACGGACAGAGTCCTGAAGCATCGCAGTCTGAAAGGTCATCCCAACCACCAATGAGCCAAGCACACAACGGCAAGCCATTCGCACGTGGAGATGAAATCTGATGGCATTTAAAGTCATCTGTTTTTTGGAAAACATTTGCAGGGAGTATTTACTCGTGCAATAATTACAATGATAGCACGCAACAAGCTTTGCTGCGTCTTGCTGAGAAACGCTTCTCTCACTTTTGTTAATAAGCTAATGAGGTTATCAATAGAGGCACGAGTTCCCACAGTAGAGCAAGTCTCTGTAATGTAATTTATTTTTTAAAAAGTTTCAATCTTTTCTTTCCACGTTGCTGATCATGACATTAAACCCCGTAAATAGGAACCTGCCCTGTCACTATTTCAAAGAAGTCCGATTTTTTTTTCTTCCTAAATAATTTGAGGAATGAGAACTGTAGCCCTAATTATGAGCATTCTTGCTTGAATTAGCGCTGAGTGTGTGTGTGGCAGAACTGTGTTTGCCTTTGTCTTTGTATCTGAGCTGATTCTTTGCTTATTTCTGGTCAGGTCAGAGGTACTTCAGCTAATTAAGGGTTCACTCAATCTATGGTCAAACCCATCTGGGCTTAATGATTTCACTTTTCTGCTTCGGCAGTCTCTGCCTGGTACCTCACGAAAAAAGTCTGCCTTCTGAAGACATGGATTAATCTATTTATAAGGTTACTGTGTGTGTGTTCTTAACCATATTTTGGGGATAAATTTGCACCTAGAAATGAGCTAAACCTGTCTAAATTGTAGGGACATCCTTATTTGTAAAAACAATATAAAAAAGTAATTTTATTTTTACTTGTAAGAATGCTTAAAGTTAGTTTATATTATTCATAATATATAAATATATATTTATATTGTTTGCATGAAATAAAAGTAATAATAATAATAATAAATACATAAATAATTATTATAAATAATATATAAATAAAATGATAAATAATAATTTTCAACCATTAATAATAATAAATAGGCTCTAAACGATTTTTTTAAATGTAAAAGGATTTCAAAAAATGATTTTTAAAATATTTCATTTATTTTAAAAAAGTATATCATTTTAAAATAAATAAATAAATGCTTTACATTACTTGAATTCACCATTTTCACAATCATGCATGGCACCTGTTTTACTTTAGCAAATTCCTTTGTTAGTGTAAGTTACTTTAATATTACAACAAAATAGTACTGCAAAAATGTGTTATTGACAAAATACTACACAATTACAGAGATAGAAATAGAAATCCTTACCAGATCCTTTTAGCTGGTTCCTTTTTGTCAGAAAGGTTATTTTTGCCACCAATGAAACTGCTTTGTGTGTCTGTGCATGAGATTCGCACTATCCCCTTGTGTAGTCCACTCAGACCAACCAGAAATCAAAGCCATGAAAATACGCCAGTGTAGTGGAGCAAATAGGATTAAACTTTTTGAACGCCAAAAGTCTGGAAACGCAGCACAAATTAGGAGAGGAATTCACTGAGTACAGATAATCCCCCATATGGATTTAACACAGTTTAGTCTTTAACACCAGTATTCTTTAGCCTTAGACACAGTACTTGGAATTTTCTTTGGAGGCCGAGATCCTACAGCTGGGATCATCACAGAAAATCCAGTGGAGTACAGCAACCACTGAATCTCAAAGCAATGTTTTGTGAACTTTCATCAAGTCCATGTCAAAACACAAACAACTTAATTGGACAGTGATTTAAAAGTCACAATGATCAAAATAGTCCTTATCTACAGAAGGTCTCACCTTCTGTGCTTTAATGGTAAGTCAGATGTCCAGGTTTGGGATTATCTGGTAGAAGGCACTCTAATTTGAAGTTCCTCAGGCCACCTGATGCTCTGGTTCTTGTTTCTTCTCAAGAATCTGTTCCTGGCATCATCTATGGTTGGTGACAGCACTGTCGATATACATGCACACATACAGAGACCCAAAGAAAGCCAACACATGAAAACCAAAAATGCAAACGTTAGATTTGCTTTGAAAATCATGCGATAGTGATTATATGAATGACAAAAAGATATATGACAGAAAAAAGTGGTGCAACAGCATCCACAAGGAAGTAGCAAGAGGAAGTAACAGATGGAGACAAGTTACAAAGAGGAAACTCCTAGTGTAGAAACTGAGATTTAAAAAAAACTGGCATACAACATACCTGATGCAACATAAACTGCACATAATCCAATGCAAAGCTGTTCATTAACACATGATGTGCTAGTAACCACAAGTGAAAGTGTCAAGCATTACTGTTGTCAATATTAAGTTCATTCAGAGTCCAAAAAAATCTAACATTATACAAATTAACCAAGACAAGGTTTAATGCCACAATTAAATTCATCTTACGAGCAACCATCAAAGTTTAACTGAAATATAAATTGATTAGGCTATTTTGTTAAGGAAGATAAACATACCCATGACACTCATGTCATTGCTGCTTGGTAAAACGTGTGAACTAGTGACTAAATTCAAGGCTGGCCTCCTCTTGATGATTCAACATCCTTCAAGGAAGCTTCTAACTGTCTTGAACAACTCAGGACAGTATAAAATCAAAATTAAACAAATTAATGATTTGAAAAGTTGGGGAAATTATTTACGTCAATGAAGGACCTGCATAAATATATAATGTGACGACTATATGGCTCTTGCCTGAACGCTGAATTAGTTTGTAACATGCACAAACGTTTTTACGTGCAACTGATCTCTGTAAAACGAGGACACGTGCAGCAAAAACATTTAAGCGAGAAACCAACGGAACCTGTCTAAACAACCTGCCAGAACAAACTATTTTCATCACATCAAGGTGTACTGTACAGAATCCGCAAAAAAGTGTCTCCGGAGTGGAAAATTACAACAGTTATTCTGTGCTATCTGTCAGAGCCTATCTCTGTGCTTGTGACGAGTGTGAAACAGGAAGGATGACTTGTGTATCCAGACATTAAATCAAGCTAAAAATGTGCCCATTTCTGTGACAGGTTGCTGCTTGTTCTTTCACCTTCCTGAATATTACAAAACTAGACATTAGCATGGCACCAGAGAAAGCTGTGTTAGAGAAACGCCGCAGTGTAAAAATCATTTTTATCCAAGAATTCTGTTTCTTAAATAATGAAAGAAGGGTTTTGTTAGGCACACAAACAACCATTAAAAAATGAACCTGTATCACTTGATTTATGTAAATATGTTTTTATTATTTCTTTACCAGTTATTTCTATCTGAGAAAACACTTTTGATGCAACTAAAAATTAGTGATGCTTTATACTAATTTTATTAAACATTACATACAATTTCGTCAAATGTCAATGAGTTGGCTCGCCATTTTTACTGTATGAAAAATGATGCTTAGTAGTATTTTATTTATTGACTGGCTTGTGCCATGAAGGCGTCTCTTGGAACATGTCTTATCAGCAACCAAAATTCATAACACTGTTACAAAACCTTGACTCACCCAGAAAAAAAGAGACACGTGAGTTATTGGGGCTACTGGGTTCAGATATGTTACAAATAGCCTCCAGAAAAATACCTCTTAAATGAAACTGTGCCTTTTCGGGCTGAGGAGAGCAGCGCTCCCAAGCTGCAAGCTACTTGTAGTCTAGCTAGTCAAAGACAGATAATGTCAATCAAAATTGTGGACTTACATTTCTTATTATGACATTGCAATAAAATCTCAGTTAGGCTTAAAGCTAGGGTGTTGCTCTAATACTGCTTAAAACTTTCTATTAAAAGGAAATAAACAAATAAATAAATAATAACACGTGCATGAACCTAAAACATAGGTAGCCTATTTGAGAAGGGTGGATTTTGGGCTTAGGGCAATTTTAATAAATGGCAATAATATAACAAAGTTATAATATAAAAAATTAATCAATTTCAATTTACTCCAGCTTTTGGCAGTTCTGGGGTACAACATTTAAAGCATTCTACTGAATTTATGATGTTTACCTAACAAATTCAAAATATATAAAAATAAAATGAGCTTATTCAGTTCAGTACAGGTTGTGATTAAACAACATTCATAATGGTTACAGGACATGATAGTTTATTCACAAATACTTGCACATTATGAGATTTTTGGGAGGTGTTTTGATGAACAACAGAAAAGTTTTAAATTCCTACTGTAACGCAGCTAAATATTAACAACTAAAATGATAAAAATTATAACAATTTTACGGTGACCCAGGCTACGTCCGTGGTGTTCTTCAATTGTAGAAAACATTCATAACCACAGCTAAAACAAATAATTTCCAAAACCCAAAATAATTTAAAGAAGGAATGCATTTTTTTCAAATCTATCTTTACAGCCCTTAATTAAATGTTTCTCCAGTAGATGGTGCTAAACATTTCTACCAGACGGTCATATTTGTTTTATCCACTAGATGGCAGTAAACAATGGCTTGTCGTGAGGAAATGGGAGCAGAAATCCATTGTCTTTGCACAGGTCTTAAAACAGGGGAATACAACGTAATTGATCAGTTTACACATGCACCAAACACAGTGTTGGCTATTTCATCTTTCTTTGTTGTCTTTCCTGTTTTTTTAACAGAACAATACTGAGAATTCATGAATATGTCCTACTCAGTAAATTATGTTAGGTATCAAAGGTACTAGGTATCACCTTGGCAGGTATTTTAGGTATGAATCATGCAACCATATTTTAGTTTGTCTTACTGACAATATGACAATAACAGAGGGGTGCTTCATTTTTTGTTTGTATGTAAAATTGATGTGAAGTAATACACTGCAAAGTCCATCATATTATAAATTAATTGGCCAAAAGCCACATATCCTTCCTTTTTTCCATCTTCCTGCAATACTAGGCCTATTGTTTCTGTTTCTGAGTTTTTCTATTGTTTTGAGTGCTGACACTCCTTTCCTTCCCCGTCGCTCTCCCTCCCACTTTCATACGCTGTCTCTCTCTCACTCCCTGTGTTTTTCTGTAGCTTTTGCCATTTAAGGTATGAAAAGGCATTTTAAAGCGGAAAGCTTACCTCTATATAAACTGCACCTCATATTTTGTGGACAAAGAAAATTTAAAGTAGCCTACTATGATGATTAGTAGCATATACTAACTGTTGCATGTTGTTGGTACAATATGTCATTGGTGTCATCGGTGTCTACACTTATTGAAACCAAGAAAAAAAATATTTTTTGGATTTCATAAGAAAAGCCTACATGCACTTACACTTTTGACTTGAATCAATATAAAGTTCAAGGTGAGATGTCCTTCGTCGGGATTGCAAAAGGTCTTAACAAATGTGTATTGTGTCGTTTGCTGTGGTCACTGAGGTGAGAAGTGGAACTTTTCTCCAACGACAAGTCCAGAGAACTCATTAACCAGTCTCACTGGATAATCAACTCAATCAAAATGAATGTGGGAGAGTGAGCAGGCCTTGCAGTGCCGTCTAGCCATGTGTGAAATCACAGAGCTGGACAAGATGAGGTGGCAATCTCTCACACTCCTCCTTTTTTATAGATACAGAAAGGGTCTAAGAAAAAAAACTGTGATCATTTTAAGATGAATCAACTTTATGTGTTTTATATGTATTTATCTGATGTGCCACATATTGTCTTGAAGGTATTAAAGCATAATCTATACAGAACCTAACAACACACAGCTGTAAGGTGTGTAGGGCTTTGCATGAAACTTATCATTATGATTATCAGTGTAAGTGTAAATGCATTCATGTGGGAGCTTCCTTTAAAACAAAGAATAGCGTACAAATAGAACGAGTTCTTTGAGATGTGAGAAAAGATGTGTAAGAAAAAAGAGAACAAAAACAGCAACAACATTAAATGTCCAAAATCACAGTGCCTTGGATTTTTTTTTTTTTTTTTTTTAGCAAATGCATAACTAGTTTTTGTACATAATTTGATTATTTGATTCGGAAGATCCCATTGTTGATATAATTGTTTGTTTAATAGTAAAATTAGAAGAGTTTAATGAAGAAATTTAAACTATAAGACTACAGTGTATTTGTTTTTCCCTTTTATTTATTCTCTCTTGTTTTTTTTTTGGTCTTTATTTAAGAAATGTATTTCTCATTTTGATGTTGATTTGTGCTGGTTTTTTGGGGGATTTTCTTATGATCTTATATTGCCTTTTTGTTTGTGTATTTTACCTTATTTATTTACCTATTTTACCCTATTGCTGCCCAAACATTTCACACCATTTACTGACACTATGCGTTTCTTTATTTTTTTTTAATGTATCTTCGGAGCAGGCACTGTAGGTTAAGCCTGCACTCATGTCAATGGGATTCGTATCACCATGGTATTTCCTCTACTTATTACAAGTGTAGTCTTTATACCCCTCTAATTTAAATAATGTCCCATTTCTCGAAACTGCTGCAGTATAATGGTTTCATATGAGGTGTACACATAGTACGGGACGTCCTGTCTAAGAAATTACAATTAATTTCTTCTACTTTTTAAAAATGTGGTCTTTATACCACTTTAAATTGATTATTGTCCCATATCTAGCTGCGGAATAATCGTTTAATATCAGTTGAGTTCTTCTACTTATTACAAATGGGGTCTTTATAGCTCAATAAAGAGTAATTATCTCAAAAATAGTTTCATATGAGGTGTGAATTTTATGGGACATCCTGTATAAGAACTGACGGTTCATTTCTTCTACTTTTTAGAAATTGTACCTTTATTGCCCTATGAAGTGTAATTATGTCCCATATCTCAAAAATGCTGCAGTAAAATAGTTTCATATGAGGTGTGTAGTATGGGATGCATAGTGTAAGAACTGACCATGCATTTCTTCTACTTATTAGAAATGGGGTCTTTATACCACTCTAAATTGTATATTGTCCCATATCTTGAAAACATTGCAGTAAAATGGTTTCATATGAGGTTTGTGAATATTATGGGACGCCCTATATAAGAACTGACCATTCATGTCTTCTGCTTATTAGAAATGGGGTCTTTATAGCCATATAATGCAATATAACACTGCAGTAAAAAAATTTCATATGAGGTATGTAAATGGTATGGGTCGTCCTGTATAAGAACTGACCATTCATTTCTTCTACTTATTAGAAATGTGGTCTTTATACCCTTCTAAATTGACTGTTGTCCCATACTTTGAAAACGCTGCAGTAAAATGATTTAATATGAGTTGTGTAAGTAGTTTGAGGTGTTCGGTATAAGAACTGACCATTCTTTTTTTTTCTACCTATAATAAATAGAGTCTTAACAGCCCTCTTAAATTGTTTAATGTCATATAATATCGTTTTCTGCAATGATTTGAAAGATCAAAAGCGCTCTCAAAGCGCGCTCCCTCTGTGTTGTTCCTGGAATTACCTTAGTGATGGTAATACACGCGCACCTTCATTTCATTCGCGGCTGGCTTGACCGCGTAAAGGAGTAAACCGACGGACGGGACTCTACCGACAGAGCCTGTGTCTTCACAAAGCTGACATGAACTGTACCACCGGCTGCTTGTATTCTGCGCATCGGTTTCCCCTTTGTATTCATGACTTTGGACGCGAAATCACTGAGACCACAGAGTCATTTTAACCTCCGGTGATAAAAAAGACAAAAGATTTTCGCAAACCTGGGGGCTTGAACACAACAATACCGACAATAAAGAGAGGTGAGTTCCGCTTGTTATTGAAACGGCTGCGTGTTCTGCATGTTTTCCCCTTTTTTTGTGCTTTAGGGGTAATGGATATACAATATTTTAGCAACTTGAGGATATAACTTGAGTTTCTTTGATATACTGTATGTTTGATATATGAAGACCGCACGGTGCGTAAAGCTTGACTGATGTCAGAAACTTCACCTCATGTGCCACGGTCACTGCGTGTTACGTGGGATACAAATAAACAGCTTGTTATTCATTCTCTAGGATCACGCAGACAGACAAATTTGATTTAAACTTTGCGGAAAGCGTGTCTGGTGGTGAAATACAGGGTGTAATTTTGCCTGGAGCACCTGACTACTCTTAAGTGAGCCTTCAATGGACGATTGCAATATAAAAACCATTTATGCTAATGCCTGATTCACACAGTTACACCTGTAAAGCTTTTTCCACAAATATAAAACTTCAAGTCTTTTATTCCTTGTTCAGACCTTGAACAATGACACTCAATGGACTACCTGGTGTGAGAACATGTGTGTGCTTGTTTCCTGTTTACACATGTGAAAGCTGTTGATTAGAAACCCAGGCTCATTTTAAAGGACCAAGGAAGACAGAACTCCATCATAAAGACCATTTCTCTGCCACTTCTGCAGACACTGATTCAGAACATCCTGCTTCCTGAGAAAGACAAACAATGGGAGACAGGAGCATGTGACATCCTGATAGTCTCTGAGGGTGACGCAGTTCAGTTCAAATTTAAGAAGGATAAGACATGCTTTATTTATTTACAAAGACTGTTTTGGGTAGCAGGCAATGTTATTCAGCTAACTTGCAATTCAATTTAGGACATAAACTAGTTGCATAAAGGCAAAGATGTTTTTTATTATGTGCATGTGGTTCAAAATTTGATTTACACCGCAAATGGTTATATTTTAGCTCTTTTTCTAATTAAAGCACATGCACACCTTTAAACAGATGCATTCTAAAAAATTATGTCGGTATTGTGTTAAGACTTTGTATCTGGCAGTAGATTAGCATTGATGCATTAAATGAGCTCAGTTTTCCCAACAACCTACTAACTAATATAGATAATTCCATATTTGGTAGTCAATCATGTGCTTGTCAGGGTGCATTCATGATTTTGCCTATAGAAACTAGGCTTTTAACCCCCTGTCTAGCTACTGATTTTAAAGCAAGTTTTTTTTTCTCTCTATCTCTCTAGAGGTTTTTAGGGTATAGTGCTTAATTGAAGCACTCTTTAAAACATTCACCATCCCCCTTCTCATGATTCCATCTCTATGTCTCTATGTGTTGTTTAGGGCCATTTTGTCTTTCTGCCCATGTCAAATTTCAGTTGCTTTCCATTTAACACTACATGATGCTGTTATATGATATAGTTGTAAATCCAGTAAGTTCACCGTGTGTAACCTGACAACCGGCTCACCTTCCTGTTGCACAACAAAGGAAGACTGACCACAAAAGATAATATTCCATGCTTACGTATACGTTGAGGACTGACGCTTCCAGCAGTGTAGCTCAAGAATGCATTTTAGGGAATTAAGTGAGTTTTGTCTCTTTTAGAAGAGGTTTATTTTTATTTTTACACGTGATTCCAGCTGGATCGAAGCTTGGTTTAAGATTTAGGGAGCTGATTGTCAATTTCTCTCTATGGGTCGGCAGTAATCTTTAAGCTTGGAAGTACAAATCAATTCAAAGGTTCTGCATTTAGTGGTGCTGGCAGTGCCTCAGAGGGGTGTGTGGACGGAGTTCAATTCAATTAAACCAACTCGGTTACAGAGCAAGTGTGACCCAGTGTCGTATAATTGATCCCTTATTGCATTAAGGACACTGGTGTCAGTCCAATTTGACTGTCCTTAGAAAGGCATGCTGGCAAATACAGCATCAGATGTTTAATACGTTGAAATGTGCAACGTACATAGATCTCTATGCTATATGTAGACAGAGTAGGTGAAAAAAAAGTGTGCTTTTGGGTTGTATTTGCCAAGACCAAATGAAATCAGATAATGTTTGCAGATGCTTCTTTCAAATGTCTGGAGGCAGCTCTTATAAAACAAAGGATCCAAACTAGGTTTGGGAGTCTATAAACCTCAGGACTATTCTTTTGTTTCAATCTCTAAAATATAGATTCCATAAAATAATGTTTTTGTCCATTTATCCATAACTTTATAAATCTTTATATAATTATCTCAAGTTAAAAGCTCATAGACGAGCTAAAAAGCTTAATATTTTTATTATATGATGCTGTTTTGTTCCAATAATTGAACTTTAGCTTCCATGATGCTCTGCTACTGTTCTCCAGGGAAAAGTGAGAATGATCCCCATAGTTATAGCTCATTTTCTCTTTGCCACTGGCAGGCATATGTTCAATTACATTCCATCAATGCCCGAATGAGAGCGACTATTAATATCAGTCCACCTAGACACAGAAAGGAAGCGCTCATGATAATGGGCCATCCGCTGCTGTCTCGCCTACCACTGCTGGTGTGTGTGTGTGTGTTTTCTCTCTCAAGAGAGGCCTTGGTATGGAAACATCCTCATTGAAAAATAGACATGGCCTACAGTCTGGATACAGTGGAAATCAATAGAGCTGTATGGTGCTGCTCCACATATGTGGTAGCGCTGGAGGGGTCATGGCTGATTCTTCAATATTTCTGTTTTATCCCCATGCCTCCTTTTCAGAGAGATGGATGGAGTGAATACAGTGTCTTGTAATATGGTAAACATTATCAGAAAGATGTTTCATAAATAGTGGGTTAGGTTAGTAGCACACATACAGCCCTAAAGCTACAGTGACAATGAACTCCAGGCAGGAAATGGACACAGGTCAGGAGCCCTTTTCATCTAGCAGATGGTTAAGGAATTGCTTTTCATATGACAATGAGTGACAATCAAATCCACCACATGCCCTGTGCTTTTTAATGATTATTCAGCCTTAAAGAAACATTACTTTTCAGTAACAGATGCTGCATTATTAGTGATATACAAACTCCTAAGCCTTGGTGGACTTCAGTTGTCATTTGCCCCGAAATTGTTTATTCTTCAAACTGTGCGGTGTTGTTAGGGAGAGGTGGTATTTTTCTAAGTAATCTGACATGATTTTCCATAAGTATTAAAAACTGTTTTACCATGTTTTACTCTGCAGCCATATTTGCAACACCTCCGGGCAGCTCAAGACCACGTCCCATGAACTCACAATTTGTCTTGATGAAGACTATGCCACGTATGCAGTGTAAACTATTCAGAACTCTCAGTAAACACTCTAGTTTCACATAGCTGACTTTCCCACCGCTCACAATTTCTTCTCAAAATGTAAAAAAAAAATATTTTCTTTTCAAAACTGTCCTTTGAACACTCTTCAGCTTCTCTGATACTTAAGATGACCTCTGCGTAGTTAGTAATGTGATATTTAGTCAGTTTCCCTGCTTTGGCCTTTAAACTCTGAAATATGGATGACTCAAAGAAAGAGAGAGCTTGTCGCTGTAAGCTTACCGTCAGGTATGACTAGCCTTGGGCTGAGGCACAGGCCTTCATAAAGTCTTGTCAAAGGGCAATGACCTTCTCATGCCATAAATGACCAGCAAGAGGTGATTGAATTGTTGCCCAAAGCAGTTAGTAAAACTTTCCAGGATTTTGTGACATCATCAGCAGTTCACAGTGAAGTCCTTATCTTTTCATCGTGAGAATGGTGTGCGCTCTTGCTGAATTTTGTTTTTGTTTTAATCAAAGCAAGACATCTTGTATGACATGGTCATTAGGATTAGGTTTAGAGAAAAGAGTGCAGGTGGCATGTTGTGATCCATCTTGTCATGTCTGCGAATGACTTGCTAGTGCGTTGGCTTTCCCTGATGTGCCCTGTCTTGTTTACTTATGCTGATTCGTGGCATGTGTCTGTGGGCCATTTACCAGCATGAAACAGGATAAAGATCTCAGTTAAAGTAATTTAATTATTCTGTCCTTCTGTTTCCTAGTCATGTATTCAGTAGAATTAAGGCAATGTTTAAAAAGCATCTTATATTTATTGTACTATTCATGTAGTATATATATATTTGTGTTTGGTCAATTCCAATGCCAAACAGAGTTAAATGAGATTTTTTAAGAGAGTTTTACAAGAGGTTGAGTTTGTGTCTTTATATAGACAAAAAAAACGAACACGTGGTCTTTTACAGCAGTAACCTTAGCTTGAACCTGATGTGTTGCAATATAAATACTATACATAACATTAATCTTATTAAAACACAGATTCTTCCATCTCCATGTATTATTACACATTTTTAGGCCAGAAAAAAAGAAAATAGTCTTTTTAGCATGGCTGAAATTAAGGTGAAATGTCACACTGATTTTGAATGATGTGCCAATAGACAAGGACATAAGGTTCAGTACAAATGTTTTGAGATGTTAACACAGTGGTAGTTTGCATAATGTATAGTCGAAGATGTGTTGTGGACCGGGAGGGAACATTAAATATTAATAAGGACAAGAGCCAGGAGAGATGGGATAAGCTAAACGCTTCTTATGCTTCAGTAGCACTACGATTACAAATTCACAAAAATGCGCATATATAAACATATCAGGGAGAGGATACAGTTATGGACTTCAGAATGTTTTATGTATACAGTGTACACATCATTTTCTAAGAATCATGTGACACAGATAATGCAAGTGCTTCTTAACTGGTGGGTCATGACCCAGATAAGTTGCAAGCAGTGCTAAATATGAAAATAATAAAGTGTGAACAACCATAATCAAATAAGAAATAGCATTACATATTTTTAGGTTTGTAAATTTGTTAAAAAATATGTATAAATATGAGAGTTTAACACTAGCTACGACGTAGTGACAAAAACATAATCATAGCCTCAGAAACAGAAAAGTGAAGACTGGATTGATTATAATAATTATTTAAATGCATTAAAGATACATTTTTATCAAAGCTTTCTAAAAAAGAAAACATTTCTAGTGCTAAAATGTTTTAAAAAATTCAGCTGTCATTTGGAAGCAGCCAAAGGTAGATGGCTGCATTAAAAAGTAACTTGTCATGGTTTTAAATGAGAGCATGAACAAAACTATGCCAAAAAAAAGATTTAAGTTTAGAATCCAAAATAGTCCACTTTTATTTTCAGCATATGTTATTAATCATTTTGCAAATTGTTGGGCTTATGTAGTTAATTTTATATTTCATTCAGTGCTTGACCAAAATATTCACTATTTGACTGATTAAAGTCACAAATTAGTTGCGTATTACTATGATAGCTAGCTTCAAAA
>JAUMHR010000050.1:14555554-14570835 GCA_032361145.1 Enteromius fasciolatus | reverse complement strand
AAAGTTGCTTAAATATCTTAACTTAACTAATGCCTAGTCCTGGCTTAAGCTAAGCCCCGTTTGTGAAACCGGGCCTTATAGTAGTAAAACAAATTTAGCAAAGTCTCATTTGTTAGGACTGGTTTCTATTTACTGTTTGGCTTATCATCACTTCAGATGACTTGACTCCATGGTTGCATTATAGGTTTGTTTAATGCATATTTTTTCTTCTCTCAAACAAAAAACATTTGTCTACAGAATGCTGACACCACTCTTTTCCATACGGTGAAAGTGAATGGATACCATTCTGTGCTGTGAAGCTTCACAAATGTCCCAGAAAGCACAATAAAACCCTAAAAGAGGTCGATGCTATTCCAAGTTTGTTCATGATCATGGTGTGAGCCAATATGATGAAATTTGAATTGCCAGTTTTATTTGTGTTTCTTCAGTCAACTTTATTGAGAGTCACACCACGGTTGAATGATATTTATACATCCAGACAGATCTTCTCTCCAGATGTTTTGATCTTTTAAGTTTTTGACGTGGTTTTAGGACTGGTAGGTCTGAGTCATTTCATACTTTTTTTTTTTTTTTTTGTGACTCACCCTGAGACAGCATAAGATTGGACTTGAAAATGACACTCGGCCATAGCAAAGGTTGAGGGTCTTCAGGTCACAGATGATGCAGATGATGCATGTAACTAAGTAAGTTTGTAACTAGTGGTTCTACGAATGTTTTAAGTACTATTTTGAATAAAAGCTAGTGGTAACTGTGTCCACAAGCTTGTGTATGTTTTTGGAGAATGAGTATCGGGCTTTGTTTGAACTCAGGGTGAATGACCTATATGTCCAAGAGCATTACACATCACATGACCCTCTCGTTTTGCATGGTCACTCATTCCCTTCCCCCACTGACACATATGTAGGCTTAATTCACACAAATCCTTTATGCTTTTATTGTCTTCAGATATTACAGTTATAAGTTAAAATATTCATTACTGATCCCAAACTCTACACTAACTTTTTTGTCTACCTTGATCTGATTTAGCAGACTAATATAACAGCCACTCAGTGATGAGCTCATTGTCTGACAGCACACAAAACAAGTGAGATCTCTGCATGAGTAAATCTATACTGGCAGGCAGAAAATACATAAGTGGGTGTTTTTTCAGGGATAAGTGGAGGGCTTTTTTGTGGGGGGCAAGAAAGTCTTAGGGGGCAGGGAAGCGATGCTGCATTAAGCTTAAATAATGCTGATGCTGAGTCTAGTGTAGAGCACTTTCAAGAGCATTGTTTTTAGCAAGATAAAGTTCAACTCAAAGCCACTGAGGCTTGCTGCACTGCTGGTGGAGCAGATATTTTCTAATGTATGGTAATCGTTATTGACTGCTTTGGTATTGATCTAATCAAAATGTAAATATTAAACTCATCATCAAGCTAAGAAAACACTGCCTAAGAATTGATTTCAAGTAATGTTCTCCATTTAAAAATGAATTTGAACAAGTTTTATTAAAGCATGGTTTTAAACATTCATCGTGCTGGGGTACAGCCCTGCATTGAGTTTCTATAGTGACTAATCCAAGCTTAGACAATGGAGCCTGTGTAATTAACAACACCAATAATTCTCTCCATTAAAACGGCTTAAATGCAGGTCCTTGTCTTTTATGGTGACTGGCGCTCTGATTTTACTCTCTTATTTAGTAGTAAGCTACTTTTTATAGCTCTTGTTTGATCACAATTTAATTTAAGAAATATGTAAGTGTTAATAAAATCTAAAATAATTATACTACATTATAAAAACACAAAGAAATATGAGTCTCAAGAAAGTTGGTTGATAATAGAGTGGCTAATTTTGGTTAATTAATCAACTGTTATCTGTACATGTACACTGGTGGATCTGGTGAAGAGAGATAGTTTGGTTCTCATTAATTAAGTAGAATCCAGGCATGCTCCATGTTGAATCCTCAAGCTTATCACCATTTTAATGCACGAAGGAGAAAGTTAATTACTGTATGTGTGTTGATAATTTTGCAATTGATTTAATGCAGTATTAAAAATGAGATGAGAGTGGATTGATTATTGATAATTATGGTTATATTATTGTGATGAAGCGTTTTTGAACAGTAAAAAGATTTGTAGTTTGGAATTTCACATGACTATGATTCACTCAGATTATATTGAATTCTATTAAGGCTTAGTCTTGTGCATAAAGGGCTCTCAGCTATGCAGCTGCACAGCCATTGTGTAAGAAAACATGATGTAAACCGCGAAAAATAAATATCAGCGTTGTACTAGACATGGTGAAGAGAACAATGTGTCCCTACAAGTTCAGGTTTACATCAGTTCACTTTTTTTTAGTCTCTCTCTCTGCCTCTTTTACTCTCCCTCTCCCATTCTAAATCAAATGCTTTACCCAAAACAAGTCAGTATATAAGTAGTACTTTAATTAATATGTGTTTGGTTATATAAATAATAATAAAATAAGAATTATGTTCATAATTTAGTTTTTCATCTTGACTTTGCTGAATGCTCCTGAAGTCACCCGGCTAAGAGGCTGCCAAGATCACATCTAAATCCAGCTGACTCTACACAGAGATCAATCTTCCCAATGGGAAAAACAATCCAATTTATTAACCCAGTATCAGAGGACACACTCTTCACATCATTAGATTAGTGTTTATAAGTATAGCAGTAGGTTATGATGATGTTTAAATCTGTCCTAGAGGTCATAGAGGAGTACGTTCAAAATATTACACACTCATATACAGGGTCAATAAAAATGTTAAATACGCTACTATTTAAAGGTTTGGGGTTGGTATCATTTTTTTAATGTTTTAAACAATTATGCTAATTATGCTGTATTTATTTTTTAAATATGTAAAATAAATATATTTTTTTTATATATATATATATATATATATATATATATTATAAAATATATGATATATTAATTATTATTATTATTTTTTTATTCTAGTCATATGATTTTTTTTAGAAATCATTCTAATATTCTGATGTCATGCTTTAGAAATATTTCTTATTAATAATGCTTATTTATATTTATAGTTATATTTAAAAAATGTATGCATCCATGGTGATAAAAGTATTTATTTAAAATCCCAAACTTTCAATCAATATGGTTGTTCATTACCACATTTTTATAAATGAGTTAAATACAAATATTGAATATTTTAAGACTAACTGGATGTGTGTTTGTCTTTGACAGATGACGGAGGGCCGGCTGTGTCAGGTGCTTCTGCTAGATGACAGGCAGCTGGAACTGCTGGTCCAGGTAAAGCTAACTCACCACACTACCTCATAGACAGACAGATAATGTAGGGAATAAAAATAACACCCGTTTTCTCTATTACAGCCAAAACTGTTGTCTCGGGATCTCCTCGATCTGGTTTCCTCGCATTTTAACCTAAAAGAGAAAGAATACTTTGGAATCTCCTTCACTGATGAAAAGTAAGTTAGTGAAGTGATTTGTTGTTATTGCATACAAAGATGTAAGTAATATGATTTTTTTTCTTGCTTGTCAAGCGCTATTTCACTACTGTGTAGATCTTGGATTATATCAATTTATAATATGCATGCTAATTTGAATAAAAGGCTTAGCATAGCGCTTTAGAGGTTTTGAAAGATCATTTTCAAATACTTACCTGCTTACTTTGGATTCTTGCCAGCGCTAAGATTTTTGATCATTCATTCAGCCAAAGCACATATATATATATACACATGTGAGGTGAAATTATGTAGTTCTAACAAATCTTTAAAAGTCATTATTATAGCAGATGCATGTTTTATTCCATTAAACTTATTGCTGCTCATCAGGGGTCAGAAGAACTGGCTTCAACTGGATCGCAGGGTGCTGGACCATGACTTTTCCAAAAAGATTGAACCTCTTGAGCTCAAATTCCAAGTCAGGTTAGTTCAGATTTACTCATTTGCATGTTCAATGGCTATCCAATAGGGGGCGCCAACTGCACAGACATGCTGATGCAACTTCAACATGCAAATACAAGATATGCTAAGACAGACAAGAGAAGATTTGGCATTGGGATTGACAGTAGTATCTACTCATTCGTATCTCTTTTATCTTCATATGTAATGTTTGTTAGTTTCAGTTAATTATAGTAATCAATTTATGTTCTGGACTGATTGTTGCTGTGTTTTTTGTAGGTTTTACATTGAGAGTGTTGCATATCTAAAAGATGCTACCACCGTTGAACTGTTTTTCCGGAACGCTAAGATATCTGTATACAATGTAAGTGATCCAGGCATTAAAATATTGTATAACAATGTACTGCAGTGTTGGTTTCTTATGTTTTCTACAGCAATTATCAGCTGTACAGGTTTTTTTTGTGAGGCTTTAAAAGGGCTTGGCAGGTGGCTTCCATTAAGTTCTTTTTGATTACGGGCATTTACAGATGACAGCCCTGACACAGCAGGATGCTGCTGGGTTGGCTGGCTCCTCTCCAACCTCTTCCAGCTATAAAGGCTATTACCGAGCCACCAAATCTAATTCAGCCTAACATATTTAATAAAGAAAGAAAAGTATGAATTGAACTCACTCTGGAAGATTTCCTTATTTTGTGTGTCTAAATACATGCTATTGTAAATCACAATTTCTAAATAATCATACAGTATTTGACTATCTTGAAGCTACTTTTTTGATGCTTTCCACTGTAACAAAAAGGAGGGAATTACTCATTTTAAAGTTTGGTATGTACTTTTATTTAGCATTTGAATTCTGCTGTAATATAAAGATTAATGCTTAAATATGTAAAGAATTTCACTATAGATACCCAGTTGAGTAACGCATACAAATACAATTGCAACAGTTTACTTTCTATTTAAAGCTAATTATATATTTATATGTAACTTTGTTGTTGAAGTAATATAATAATTAGCTTTAAATGTAAGTAAATATTCGCATGATTGCATTAGTAATCAGCCATTTGTCGTCTTTGTACGGGTATTATAGCACAGCATTAGGGTGTGATCTGGGTCCTCGCGGGGCGCTGCATATGGCGTGATTGAGTGCATGAGGGATTTTACTCGTTGCTGTACAGCGACCCCATGTTGACTGATTAAATATCTACTTTTGTAACCGTCGTACTACAGCCACAAACTTCTGTTGTTATTTATTTGAAACTACCCCGGCGCGACCGTGTGGTAAAAACAGTTTATTAAAAACGATATAGTTTGTTTTCATCATTATTTGCTTTTGTGAGACACTAGAGTAAAGTTCTTTTGATGCAAGTTGAAACACGAGCGCCGAACCTGCTCTCAGACTGTACCATGTTATCACGGGGTGGTCCAAGTTATTTCTTGCGGTCATTACGCATATATTAGTGAATTTGGTTGTTTAAAGTGCTAGATTCTTGTGTTATTGCAATATTGTATTAGTCGTGAAATGATCATTTCCGTGTGACGTAGATAAAGTGAATATTTTTTGTAAAGAAACCCTGTGTGTTTATAAAGATGGTGTCGTCCACAGTGGAACCTGCGCTGTGTGGAAACGGTTGGTGGTGGGATAAATAGTTAGATTCGGTGTATCTACCGAAAGCCGAACGAGTAAAGCGGTGTTTTAACTGCTTCCTTTTTTAAACCCACAGGAAAACATTGAAGTGGAGAGTGAGATCGTTTTTAAGTTAGCCGCTTACACTGTTCAGGTGAGTGAGAATTTTTAATACTCTGGATTACTTTTGACAGACTTGCTGCAAGTTATTTTCATACGCAGTTTGTATCCGAAATGTTTTTAATCTGCTTTACAACTACATGCGTGCACGTTATGTTTTTACGCATCAATTTGCATTTATTTTTTGCTGAACTGTAGTATCGTCTCTTGTTTGCTTGTTTTTTTGCATTGTACGTTATGCTCCGGATACTAACGTTACTTAAGTTAACTTTAAATCAACTTTTCATTAACTGGCAAATGTGTAATGTAAAGTTTAGAGACGTGTGGTCTGTAGTAAACCCACTCTGGAGATAAGCTTCTTACCGCATTGACTCAAGACTCAAGCATGTATAAAGGTTCAGTCTGAGTGATTCATGAACACAAGCATTTTGTCTTTTTTCTTTAGGAGGCATGCGGAGACTACACAAGGTAAGAGAAATCTTAACACTTTGTATGAAGATACCATGTGTGCATCATTGGATTGGGGCAATCAACCTCTGAAATATAGATTATTATAAATGTATAAATACATATTTAGTCAGTTTGGTTGGCTCTGAATGATAAATAGCATAGATTTTGTTCAAAATTAGGCTTACCCTAGTAAAAAAAAGTTGTCGAGTGCAATGTAACAGACACCTGCCATGACACTTAAGTGAGCTTAAGAGAACTTATTGTAATGATCACTGTATGCATTTTTTTTCATTTTGTAATGAAACATGCTCTAAGATGATGAGAACTGTGGATCATGTCTGGGACAGGACAGATCTGTGCATTCAGGTTTGCCACTTATGTGTAATGGATGAAAAATAGTTTCAGAATACTTAGTTAAATGTCATTTTTATTGCTAAAATTAGTGTCCACACAGCTTGGTGGTGGAATTTTGTGTTTGTAAGTTAGAGCCATCTAGAAGCAAGCATATCAAGTTAATGTTTAGGCTGTGTGCCTCAGTGATTTGTTGCGAATCCAGCCCTAGTTGATCATTTCCGAAGGAAACATTTAATAAGTGTGTAGAATTGGCAGTGAATATATCTGATGTATATGTTCTTGGTTTGGATATTTCTGGACTTAAAGCTTAAAAAGGTATCTTGGCATGTAAGGCAGATTATAATTCAGTTTAGAGATTTTCATTGTTTATAAATGTTGCCCACTTTCTAAGCACATCGCAGTTATCTTACCGGTAGGTATATTACCTAGTTCTCCATTCATAAATAAATTTTCTGGAGGTATGCTCCAAATGATTAGTTATTGTAAGTAATGGAATTCTTTGCCTTCTCTGTTAACATGGACTGATCTTGAGGCAGTAAATGGGGCGCATAGGAATAACACATCTGTTAACACAAAAAAATATGTAAGGGAGAATAGCTTAGAAAGGTTCAGCATGTGTTAGTTACTCTTGCCTTGCAGTTTATTATCAGGAAACAAAGCTTGTTCACTATTGGGAACAGAGGTGTGTGTTTTACTGTGAAAATGTTTACCTTGCAACAATGACTGCTTTTGTTTAGCAGTGGGGAACTTGAAAAAGAGCTTGTAAAATGCTTTGTTTTCTTTCTGTGTTGCCATGTTTTTGTCAAAAAAAGGGACTTATTGAAAGGTTTTGCTTAAGAATGGGAGGTTAGAGTGCACAGGTGGCATAATGGAGCTACTTATCTGCTGGATGTCTGTTACTTCTACAACAGGAAGTGTCACATTGGCGCTGCTCTTCTTTTCCGTGGAATCGTGTTGATCTCACATGATATGCATGGTTGATTATATGACAATGAGTTACTACATTTTATTGTGTGTTTGTTTTAAATGAATTATATTTTAATAACAATATAATAAATGTGTATAAAGAAAGAGGATATACGAAATATTGTACAGCACTGTTCGCTGTTTGAGTCTAGTATATAAATCTGACCATTTTACTGTTCCAAAAGATTTATATTTTATATTAATGCTGCTCTTTTGAACTTTCTATTCATTAAAGTATCCTGGGAAAAAATTGTGATGTTCTGCATTTTAGATTACATCCAGGTTAGATTTTTCTAAAGTTTCACCTGACTTTGAAGAGCGGTGTAATGGCTGATAAAAATTCAGCTTTGCTATCATTTTACTGTATTTTTGGTCAAATAAATTGCCTTGGTGAGACTTCTTTCGAAAACAACCCATTCTTTTCAAACTGTAGTGAATGCCCAGTTTTTGGTTAAAGATAGGTAGTTCATGTGAGTACATTTTTTTCACTGATGTTACTTTTTGCTGACAAATATTTAGGCAGTGTGGTCGAGCAGTTCTGGTAGCAGTGTATCATTACTGATAGCATCCTTTTTATAGTTTAAGTGGGATTAGGATACAGCAAGCCTTCAGACCTTCTCTTCCTCTGGTTTCTGTTATTTCCATGTGGATGAAGGCTCCCAGATCTCATAAAGCCTGAGCAGTTGCATTTGGAGGCCCAGGACTTTAAAGTTTATGTGGGAAGTTAGAAGACCCCCACCTCTCTCCGTATAAACCTCTCCTTCTCTCCACAGTAAAGACTGCATAGATGTTAGAGGAGAGGGAGTGGAGACATCTCCCGTTGGCAGGCGATAGGGCGTCATGCAGGATGCTGATGTCATCTGTCTGCAGTTTATGTCAGGAGAAACCAAGCAGGGTTTCTCTTAGAAGATCACCCTCCATACGTCGTAGTTTTATAGAGAGAATATAAAAAAGCTCAGGATGCCACTTTTAAAATAAACAGTGAAGACTTTATTAAATACTACTTGATTTTGAGGAACCTGAATTCTAAGCAAAAGTTGCCTTTGGTTCAAGGGCATCGACTTCAAATGACCCATTTCCCACTGATTTCCTTGCAATGAGGGTAGGTGTATTCTTGAAAAAGCTGACACATGGTTTTAACTCCTCCATGCGTCGCTTGTGCTGGGTTAAGCATTTGCCCGCCCTTCCTTGCCAAATGTTTGATAGTACAGACAGCATAATGAATTCCAGATTGCTGACAAGGCATTGCGGTCTCAGGGCACCAGCTTACTGTGTTTTACCACATCATCAACCCAGCCTGCTAGATTTATACCTTCAAACTTATTATAAATTGCTGAACTCCAGAACCAACTGGCTTGGAAAGGGAAGTGCGCAGGGAATATATTGGTGCTTTGTCAAGCAAGGTATTAATGGGCTGATAAGCAGGCAGGGTTAGAAAGGTTTTACATGTTATCAATTCTGTAACCCGTTTCCTTTTGTTTTCAATTAATTTTCTGAGTATTCTGAATCCAATGTTATGGCTTTACATTGTTCTGCGCACTTAGAAAAGTTCTTGCACTGTTTTCTGAGTAATTGCTTCATGTAAAAGCAATATTGCATACTGCAGCCTCAAGACATATTTGGAAAAGATCAGATTAAAGCTTGCTGGAGCAGATCTGATGTCTGAAAGCCCATAACGTGAGGGTTTTCAATAACACTGCTGCTGTCCTGTTTTATGAATTCAGGTGTTGTCCTTTGTTCTATCATGATGGTGCCAGTTCTATTTTGTGTAGTTTTGTTGTATAGTCTAGATGTGTGGCATCCTCTGGAAGGGATAGAATGGAAAAATATTTCATTGTTTACTCACCCTCATGCCATTTTCAAACCTCTATTACTTATTTTTCCATGTAACACCTAAGAATAAAAGGATGTACTAGATGGAGTTTGTCCATGCAATACTTTAATTCCACAGAAGATAGAAATCATACAGCTCTGAAAGAGCATTTCTTAGAATTAAAAATATTTTTAATAAAAATATATAACTTTTACTTTTAACATGTTTTTAAATTGAACAGTATTTTGCTTTACCTGTAAATTCAGGTCACAGACTTTGACATTAAAGTATGTAATCTCTCCACTGAGATAAGATGCTATTAGCTCAAGCACTACATCATCACTAACTTCAGCTTGAATTTGTAACCTTGCCTGGGAAAATTCAGTTTTACATGTATATCTAATCTTAATGTAAAGGCTCTGGTTGACTATAAAAAGACAAGCCAAGATTTTTATAGTTGTAAAATAGAAAAACTGCACATCTGGTAATGAAATGTAATTTAAACACTGATTGGTTTGAAGTGTAAGAGTTGTGAGGTGGGAGCTCATTTATCTAAAAAGGAATTCCAACAGGATGATAAAAGATAAAACTAGTGTGCTCTTCAAACATCAAGAAGCTCTTAGAAGAAAATATTCAAACGTTGGTTATCAGTGAGATCACTTGTCACCTGAGTTTTATTTCAAAAGAATGATATGATATCTGCTCCTCAAACAAGCATTGTTATCTCTTAAATCACACCTTGTTTTGCCCAAACAAAAATGGCTTCTACAGAATAAATCATTGTGATTTTTCAGGTTTGCCACATCATTTATACATAAAACATATCAGCATATTAATATTTCAGTGAGATACATAGATACATGACTGTTAATCTTTTTTTATATGGAAATTGATTTGTTTATAATGTTGACACTTTCAGACTGTTTGTCAGAAAACACACTTTCAATGCCTAAAAGGACATTGTTTCAAGATTTTTAGCATGAAATGTTTAAAAGACTTTTATGAAAATCACCTACATATTAATGCTATAGCCTGGCTGCCCCCTAATATATACTGTAGTTTATTAGTTGCTTACTTGCATCAAAGACATGAAAAATACATGATGAGGAGACAATGTTGCCAACTTTCCGTTTAATCGAAAACAAAGAAAGCACTAGTTTATCAAAAAATGATTAATATTAATGCAGCCTCCTTACCATTTTATCCCTGACACATTCATAATTATCTGCCAGTGTGCAAGCTTTCTGCGTGCTTGAATGATTATTGGGCATATATTTATGATTATTGATAAACATGTGATTCGTCGCCTGATGCTTCAAATGATCAACTACTAGTCGACCAGAAAAATCTTTAGTCAAGAGCAGCCCTGTTGGATACTATAATTCTATCTAGACTGCTATTGTGTTTTAGTTCTAGGCTACCTAGTATTTATTTCTGAAATGTTTCAATCTAACATCCTGTCATTGTTTTCATTTTCAGTGATGAAAACACAAGATCAGACTTAAAAAAGCTTCCAGCTTTCCCCACTGCGGTATTGAAGGAGCACCCATCATTAGCATTCTGGTAAGACTGCATTTTTGTTTCTGTAGTAAATAAAGGAAGCTTTTGTAATACAACATTTTTGTGTCAAACACAGTATTCATGTAGGAAGGAACTTGATTGCATCCATCGGGTTTGGATTAATCTTGAAAAATGGGCAATGATATTATTAGTTAGTGATATGCAAAGACCAATAAAATATTGTTTACATCAGCATGATATTATGTGCACTTATTTAGGAAGTAAATGTGTGCTTTTTCATTTCTCTACAAACATTGTTCAATGTCTAAAACTCTGTATTTGGACTCTTAAAAAGCTGCACTTTTTGATTTAGCCAGGTGTAATGTGCAAGCTGCAGCCTGTTTATTTCAAACAAACCTTGTTAATTAACTCGCTTGTTAATGATGCCTGCCCTCTGGCTTCTGTAACGCTAGACGTCTAGATGTTGAAGTCTAGCACCTTAAAAGGATTGATGTGGCAGCTTTAATCAATGCCTATTGACTGTGGGGAGCAAAGACAGTAAACCAGTTAACAGACAGCAATTATTGAAGTGTGTATGTGGGAATGAGTATGTGAGAAAACAGCTGTGCGTTAGTGCAAGTGTTTAACAGACAGCTGTGCAAGTGCATGCAAAAGCAGCTGTGAGTTTATATACATTAACATTGCCTATATGTTCTAAGTTTATTGGTGTGCAAGTTTCCTGTAATGATCATCTGCCATATTAATTTCCTTTTTGTTGTTTCCCAGTAATAAATTAATACTTAGTTACAATGTGTCTGTGTGTTTGAGGAACCGGTTATTAGAATAATTGCCTCAAAGAGTATGTGTGTGTGTGTGTGTGTGTGTGTGTGTGTGTGTGATTCACAGGACAGCCAGACAGATGGCATTTCACACATGGGTGCACCTGGTGTAATATCTGACTAGTTAATAGTCTGACTAGCCACGTCATTTAAATGGCACATTCACATGTTGGTCTCATGCTCATTTGCTGTTTTGTTGCACTTGTGCAGATGCTAACGCTTCTCTCTCTTGCCCTCTAGTGAAGATAAAGTAATCGAGCATTACAAGAAGCTGAAAGGCCTCAGTCGTGGACAGGCTGTCATACGGTAAGCACACTGATCAGTTATATGTCTTGACATAGACAACCTCAAGGAATGTAGGTACAGGGACTACAAGTTAGAGCCTGTCGAACCTCTGATAACTGCTCCAAGGTTGTTTGTGGAAAGGCGAAACCGAGTAATTAATTTGACCACATCACTGATAGTGACTGCTTTCAACTGATCTAGCCACACCGTGTCACTTTATTTTTAGCTCATTGGGAAGAGACAAGGTCATTTCTGTCAACTTGATTTGTGCTGCTGCTTTGATATATTGACATTGTCTCTCACTGTGCGCAATCAATTGCAGGACTGCTGTCAGTGACACATTATAGATGATCTACTAGGGTTAAATGTTGGCTTTTGTCTGAAACTCTCTTTTTAACTTTCTGTGCTTTACTGTTGCTCAACAGATATCTGACTTTAGTTGAATCCTTGCCTGCATATGGAGTTCATTACTACAAAGTGAAGGTGTGTGATTTTGATTTATTATGTGATATTTTAGGAAATACAGGACTAGACATAAATACTGGAGCTGCCATAATGAATATGTCCTTTGATTTATGGTTGGTTAAATAATTAACCGGTGGTAAAAATGTGTGTGGTCTAATTATAATTGTGCTGAGATCATTAGAAATGTCTTTCAGAGATCAGACAATGCTGTTAAAATAGCTGCTACTGTATGTGAATGGCTCTGTAGGTTGGACCCATTTGATCTTTTGATTTCACTACCATTGACAGACAAAGCAGTACCTTTTCATTTAAAAAAAAAAAAAAATCTCATCCCTTTCACAGGACAAACAGGGCATACCGTGGTGGCTGGGGATTAGCTACAAAGGCATTGGCCAGTACGACCTGCAAGACAAGCTCAAGCCACGAAAGGTTTGCCTTTTTTTTCATTTTCTTTAGCAAGTCGCAGTGGTGATACAAACTTGTACAGTTTTTTCAGTCATAATTTATGGGTGGGTTCATCTGAAATTCTCAATATCACTATTTTAGACCATCATGGTAAAAAATCTTTCAAATAATTGCATAGCAACGTGACTGCCTGAACAGCAACTGCTGAATAAATTTGCAGAAATGTGTGAATGCTTTGTGATCAGTGTTTGTCACACAAGTGTACAGTACAGACCATTTTACAGGGAAAACAAATTGGAACATAAACCTTGATGAAATGTGCTGGATTCCTCAATAATATTAAGCAGCACAACTGTTTGCAACATTGATAATAACAAGAATTTTTCTTGAGCACCACAGCAGCATATTATGTGGTAATGATTTCAGAAGAATCATGTGTGACTGGGGACTGGAAAAAATGCTGCTTAATTCAAATTTGCCAAAAGACAAAAAAAGAAATTAAAATATTAAAAATATATTAAATTAGACTGTACTCACACTAGAAGATTTTAAGGCTGATTTTAAGCTGGTTTACTTGTTGCAAATGATTTTTTTTTATTTATCTGCTCTAGATTGAGACAGAGCATCCCATAACTCAAATTGTAAACATCCAACATGTTTCATATTTAAACTTGTTCAGGCTGCCTCTGATGTGATGCCTGTGATAGCGATAGCCAATGAGAGCGAGCAAGCATCACCTACAGATTTTGTGTGCTTCTATAGCTGAAACTTGGCAGACTTGGTTAGAGCTAGCTAACATCGATTATTCTTCATTTGTATTTCTTCTCTAGTCACGTTTGATCTCGCAGGTCTCAGTGAGATCTTGTCACTGTGAAATTTGTCCTGAAATCATCAAGTGTTGAGGTCTCGCTGTCTGTTTGAATTGTCTAGTGTGCATGTTTAGAGGATTATAAAGCTAGAAATCTGCTGCTGTTTTCATGATGTCTCCCATGGTTTTAAAATCATCCAAAGTGTGGTCAGCCTTAGAAAGTTTTTCAGTTGTTACACTATACATTGCTTTTACTGTTTATTTGATCAAATAAATGCAGTCTTGGATGGAAACAAATACTCTTTTAAAAGAACATTTAAACAGTAGTTTACAATTCTTCTTGTGGATATATATGCTTCCAAGTGCCTAAAAATCTTTTGAATATCTTTCATATTTGATGACTATAAGCTGGAAAATCCTGTTCTTAGTTCTTAGAAACAGACATTGCGTTAACCCGGTACTATGTGAGCACAACAGTATTGGTGTGCCTCTTCTGTAGATATTTCCTATCTATCATTTTCTGTTCATTGACATTTTTAATGAACATGCTCATTTATCATGTTTTTATCACATGTCTGTCTAAGATTAGTAACCATTGCTCTTTTTTACGAGGAGAGCTTCTATATTTCACCCCAGCCTCACTCATTAAAGTGTCTGTTAATTGGCATCCATTACACCAGTGCTTTGTAGGATGCAGCTGGGTGTGTATGTATATTCAGCCTTGTTCCAGAGTGTTAATGGGCATGTCCCATGTCTGAAACCCTGCTGCATGGCAGCAATGAACACCAGCCCCTCCCTTTGGAGGGTGTAATTAGAGCTTCACTGGGAGCAGAGTTGGGCGGCAGGGGCAGAAACTGGAGTGATGCCTGCAGTGTGATGTCTGAATGGGGATTGGTTCTGTCAATGGAGCCCCAATGAGCTCTACTTCTGGTAAAGGCATCTACAGGGTGTTTACGGGAGTAAATATCTTCCTTTTTATCTCTCCTTTTGTCTTAACAAATAATTAATGCGGTGGCACCATAGTACAGTGTTGCTGTCACGTATTATCATGTACTTTGAGACAAATGGACTAGAAATTTTTCAAGTTGTCCAACTTGTCCAAAAAATGTAATACATTTGGATATCTTCTCTCTTATTCCCTCTCTCTCCTTTTTGTGTCTTTTTCCACTTTTTTTTGAAAGTACACTAGGCCCTGTCAAAGTGCAACCCATCATCTGGCCAGTATTGATTGTGCTTCCTGCCAGGGAGGGCAGTCTTTGTATCCACCCGCCCCCCAATCTTCTTCCAGAACGCCAAGCTCATTATGCAAATCTGACCGTCATTGTGCATTTCACTCAGCCCAGACAATTGATCGAGCAATAAAACACAATTAGCTCAGCAGGGGGCCATAGAGGAGAGCGAGGGGTCTCGCGGCTATAACTCCTCCACATGCGAGAGCTGTTGGGGGTCTGCGGTATTAAAAGCTCTGAAACTTTTTGTCTGAACTTTCCCGGGCTCTGAACTGATGCCCTATGAAAGAAGTAAATGAAGTGTATTTTGTATTCTTGATAAACATGAATTCGAAAACCCTATCTTTAGTCTGTCCCATATTTTATTCAGTATATTATTGTTCAAACAATTAGTTACTTTATTTAGGGAAGTTGCTTGATCAGTTAGTTTCTATCATTGGGTTATCCTGTAAAGCAGGGTTTATTGATGTTAAAGGAGAAGTTCACTTTTGAAAAAACTTTTGCTGATAATTTACTCACCACTATGTCATCCAAGATGTCCATGT
>JAUMHR010000050.1:14526514-14553766 GCA_032361145.1 Enteromius fasciolatus | reverse complement strand
GGACATCTTGGATGACATAGTGGTGAGTAAATTATCAGCAAAAGTTTTTTCAAAAGTGAACTTCTCCTTTAAGGAAATATGATATCTGTGCAAGGAACCACCTTGTCAAAAAATAAAGATGGCAATATAGTTAAGTATCACAACCCATTTAGATTATGTGGAGAAAAATGTGTGATATTAGAACAATAACCTGTTGTTTGCTAACTTATTAGGTTGGCAAAACAAAAATTTAAAATGGTGTTCTAAAGCCAAAGCAGATTAATAAAGTATTGTATGGAAAATACTGACTTTATATAATATTGACAATGTATGAAAAAACATTCTTAAGATCCGAGCAAGTGTATAGCAACACCCCAGCAAGGTAGTGAGATTTGCACATGCAAACACACATTTCTTTCTAAACTGTTTTTCCTTTTATTTGTGGTTATCTCCAGAGGGGTTATGTCTGTATGGGTGTCTTATGTCTGAGAGAGGGTGATGCAGAATATGTTTGAGTCATCATTCTGAGCTGACAATTGTGTCTGGATTGCTCATATTTGATCACGTGTATTGGTGGTGTCTGGTGCGGCTCCTGCTATATACTTAAAATACTTCTGAATGCCTTACCTTCTGAAGAATTATTCTTTTTCACTTCAATCTGTGCTTTTGCACAATTGTTTTGTTTCAAAGTTCACGCAGTCAATGTGACCGTTCAGCTCATACTAGTTGCAGTTCCATTTAAAAAGAATGTGTTAACAAATCTGTTGTTTTTAGTCCTGATAATTTTGATCAAGTTTTAGTTATAGAACGCAGTTATCACTCTCATCATATATCTGTGTTAATATAACTATCAACCGCTCCAAAAAACTACCGCTACTGTGTGAACACAGCAGGTCTTGAAGATCTAGTGACACATCTTGAGGGTGTGTACATATTCATAACATATTTCTACACTGCATCATCATTAGCCCAGTAACATGAAAGAGTTTTAAGGTGTGTACGAGTATAAAATACTACTTTCTCACATCCAGATTAAGCATGAGCTGGTTTTTAGATTAGTGTAAATTGAATGCACTGGTATCGATGCTACTACTAAACGTATGCGTATCACATTTTACAATTACAGGATCAGTGATACTTAAAAATATAAAATCTAAAGAGTTTGGGTTAGCATGTGTGCCACCCTAAAAATAGTTGATTTGAATTAACTTTTTTATTAATTAATACTTAAAATTATTTTTGTTTAGCATAATTATCTATTTAAATTTTTTTAATTTAAATAAAATTTCGTTTTAATTCATAACGTCTGCAGACTTCCTAGATTTGCCTGCCCGTCTTGCTTTATCAGTCTGAGGTGTTGAAGATTGTTCCCCATTGTATTTCCATTTGCATGCTCTCTCAATTACACCCAGACTTATCTTGTTATCAGTCATTTAATTGTCTAAAAGAATTATGCTTGAAAGCTTGTCTTGCTCAGCTTTTTAAACTGCTGCCGTTAGTAGATTCTTAAGAATGCCTTTATCGTTCCTAGTCATGGCTTTAAACGAGCTGATTTTGCACATTTCAGAGTCAGAAGAAATACATTATAATGTGTAATTTCTTGTTCTGGTAATAATGGCTTGACAAAAAAGTAATGCTTTGGTGTCAGTTGTATGTTTCGACTGCTAATTTCGAGTAATCATTGCCACCTCTGGGCTTCAACATATGAAGTACTATATATTTTTTGTTTTTATTAAATGTCACAGAAAGGTCAGTGAACTTTCCCATCGCCAGATAGTGAGACATTCCCTGTTGTCGTCGCATCAGCTATTTAGTCACTATGAGAGAGGCATGCTGTTTTCACCAGGAGGTGAAAAGTGCCATGGCCAGCCATTAATGATTACAAGGAAGTAGTAGATTCCTGGCATATTTGCCTTGGGAACCGTAAGGGAACGAGCATCCAAACCAACGGGTGAAGGATTACGATTCAGACTGTAAAAATGAGACCCGACAGGAGAAGGAACACGGATTAATGAATAGCTATAGGAGGGTGTTCATTATGATCAATGTTCCAAATCCCCTCCGAATATGAAACGAGAGGAATAGCATTCTATGTGTGTGCATTTCAGAGAGCGTAACCTGTTTGTCTGGTTGGACAAGGACAGGAATCGGGTATCAGAGGGAGGTGACCGTAGAGAAAGAATGAAGTTGTGAAGGTTTAATTACATGTGTGAGCTAGAGAGTTTCGCAAAGGCTATTGCATAGTCGGCAGACGGAAACGGAGAGGGACATTAGTACTTAAAGAGTATTCTAGCTCAAGGTGGGTAAAGGAAAAAAAGAGGTGCTAGTGATGTCACAGAAGGGGGAGGGAAGGGGCGGGGCTCAATCGCTTGAAACTCTTGCAACACCTTTGGGTCTCTTCGAAAGCAGACAAGAGAGTATTGTTTGAGGAAGCCACAACCCTGTGGGAAACTTTAGCTCAGGACTGTACTGAACCTGTCGAGCTATCCAGGGACTTAAAAGGCTTACTAACTGAACTGGTAAGGTCCATTTTTTTAATATCTCTGAAATTAGAATAAGTTGGCGTTAATTGTTTTGTTGTTTTTAAACATAACTGTCAGAAATATGTCAAGTTTTTGTATGCTCTTAGCAGCCTAATCTTTTTTGTGCGATCCACGCTCAGATCATGTTGTTCCTGTGTGTATTACTCAGAGCTGCATTCGAGCAGTACCTGGTGGGAAGCGTTTATTAACATTCCTGGCAAATCCTCACCCTCACACACTGATAGTAGTTGGATATTGTACTTTCCCTGCCCTAAGCTGGGAAGATCTATGAAGGAGCTCTGGATTAGAGATCTGAAAGGACAGTTCTCATGAGTGGCAGATGTTTTGGCCATACTTTTACCACAAACCTGTTTTTCAGTGGTCTCCCTTTAGGGTGAATTTGATAATAAGCTGTGAGCTCAGTGGATGCTTCAGTGTTTTAATTGTATTGGCTTCATACCCAAAGCAACTGTCTTGTGCTGTCAGCTACATATATCAATACCCATACTGTTTTTTGTGAGCGATTTCAGAGTATAGTGTTTCCAGGAGGGAATTGAAATATATATTTTCTTGGTTTCACAGAAAATTAAATGCTAAAATACAGGGATGTTAATGGGTGAATCTAACGAAGAAATAAATAGGTCATAAAAATAAGTGCAAATCCAATTTGTAGAGATTATTTTTGTCATTGAAATATTTTCATGGTTTTACACCTAATATAGTTCCTGTCTAACTCATTTCCTTTTCTCTGTAGCTCTTTCTGTGGAAACAGCTTGAAAACCTGTATTTCCGAGAGAAGAAGTTTGCCGTAGAGGTCAACGACCCACAGAGGTGAGAGAGCAAAATAAACCAGTCACACTTTATTTTAAGGTCCAATTCTCACTATTAACAAAGCATTAACTCTGAATTTTGCCACAATAAACTCTTATTAAACTGCTTCTTAATAGTTGTATGATTGGGGATGTAGAATATGGTCATGCAGAATGTGCTTTATATGTACTAACAAACACCAGTATGTTAATAATAGACAGGCTAATAAGCAACTAGTTAATAGTGAGAATTAGTCCATATACTAAAGTGTGTGTTACTGATAAATCCTTTCCATTCTATAAACCTGAATGAAACCGTCTGAAGCACTCAATGAGCTCGGTTTTTGATTTACTATGCATTATTTCTTTACTTATAGACTGTAGGATGTGGCCTTTGAATAGAAAGTAAATGTTAGCAATGCAAAGCCTTTTGACGTAGCTTATGTGTTTCCAACACTGAATGCAGCAGTAAGGCAATCGGTCACTTCACGTTGTAGTAGTAATAAAGGTTGGGGTTGCTCTGTAAATAAAGATGATATCATACAGGACATTGCAACAGTGTCACTAACCTCCTTTATAATCAGTCGGTATTATGTATCAAATGACTACTTTATGTGGTGACATCTAAATTAACTGAATTTATATAATTAAAAAGCTATTTGGTTTGAATCAACTTTTTATTTTCATTTTTAAATGTAGTGTCACAGTGTTTTTACTGTTCTAACTTAACATTTAAATGATTACTGTTACAGTAACCAAGTTTTTGATTTGTATCGATACAACAAAGGATCAAATGCATTGTTTGGCTTCATTGTGCACGTGTGTTAATCTACAGAAGAACAGCTTCTAGACGCACCTTTGGTCAATCTGGTCAGGTCATCTACTCCTGGTATGCCAGCCATTCTCTGATCAAAACTATCTGGGTGATGGCCATCAGCCAACACCAGTTCTACCTGGACCGCAAGCAGAGTAAAGTGAGTATATATTTGTGCATCTTTAATTCATATTACTTCTAATTTCAGAATTGCGCAAAACATTGCTTTGTTTCTAGACTGAGAGAACGCAAAAGTAATTGAGTTATTGGAGTAACCTTTTTTGTTTTACGTACCTAAAGGCCAAAATAACTACAGCAAGAAGTTTGGGTGACATTGCCATGGATCTCACAGAGACTCGTGCTCCAAGGAACAGTAAGCTAGTCAGCATGGAGAGTAAAGACAAGCTCATCATGGCCAGCAATGGAAGTTTGGTCTCTTCCAGTAAGACAGGCTTTTTCTCCCGTTCCAAGAACAGCTTAATGGACTCTTGTCATTTTTACTGATGTCATGATTGAGCTTGCTTTTTCTTTCATTCAGATTCTGGAGACAATGAAGTGAATGAGGAACAGAAGAAAGAGAAGATTGCAGAACTTAAGAACAAAATGGAGAGCATGAAAGAATTTCTGGCACTCAAGGAAGAAGAGCTAAAGAAAATTTGCCTCCGGGAAGCTGTTAGTAGCTTGTCATATTTCCATATGCTCTTTCAACTGTGTCCATTTAAACAGTCATATCTTAAGATTTTCTTTGCTTTCTCTTTTTATTTGGTCAGGAGTTGACCGGTGTGTTACCTAAGGAGTATCCTTTGGCACCAGGAGAGAAGCCCCCTACTGTTCGAAGGCGTGTGGGAACTGCTTTCAAATTGGATGACCTTTTCCCTTATGATGCGGTAGGCTGCCTCAATTGCTTTCCTCAAAAATAATCCAAGAGCTGCTGACATTTTGTGTACTGCTTTACTAATTCAACTTTTTTCCTTGCAGGATCCTCATTTAAGAAACATGGAGAGCTGCTTTGCGCTCCAGAAGAAGATTGTAGAGGCAGCGAAAAAACTTGCCTATGAAAATGAGCTCTGTAAAACTGTGAAGAAGAAACGCAGGAGAAATCTTTTGGACGCTACCAAAAAACTCCAGGACATCGAAAATCAGATTAATGATTACAGAGTGAAGATTGGCAAGGAGCCCACACAAAGAGCTTCCGTCATCATTGCTGGTGCATATCTGGTTTAATTATTAGTTGTTATATATAAATACACGTGTTGGCCAAAATGTGTGTGAAGCTGGAAAAACGTGCATGTTATAGAGTGTTAGCAAACTTGCACTGTGTTGACAGTCAAGGTTTGATGCTTCACTTGTGGTAATGGATTGTGGCATCAAGGAAATAATACACATAGATCTATAATCTCTTTTGTTGTTGCAGATGATGTGAACCTTGACAGCCTTTCTGACTGCTTGAATTTGGAAGATGGTGAGTATTGTTAGATATATTGGACTCTAACATTGTAGAATTTTTATGCTGTCACTTTTGGCCAGTTTAATGCATCCTTGCAATATAAGTATTCATCAAACACTATAAACACCTCTGCTACTTATCTCTGCAGGCTAGACTAGGTGGCTACCCTCTTAATCTTGTTAACTTGTTTTGTCTTAGACGAGCCATCCCAGAGACAACGTTCACGTTCGGTGCAGTATTCTCCACGTCCTAACTCGTCAAACTCCTTTGCTACATCATACCAATCAGATCCCACAGATCACGCCAATGACGACTACCAAGACTGTGGCAGGTGAGAGTTCTGCCAGCCACAGCTTTTTGGGATTAAGCTTGAACAGTGCTTACCTTTCTCTGCCTATGGTTGCTGTTTGCTTGTGTGCTTTGGAGCTAGTAGAGACCTGCGGACAAGAAATCAGCCGTGCATTCCAGCCTTCCCTTGCCCCGACTTCTTTCTTCACAATCTTCTCTTATCTGCCCAAACACTCACAGTGTTAAAAATAGTGCCCCAGGAATAAGCATGTCACTGCTTGACTGCAAAAACTCCAGCAATAATCACAAAGTGGGGGCGGAAGGGGCATAAGCAGGAAAGCTGCTCTGGAAAATCTCACAGGAACAACGGGCATTAATAGAATGTGCTAGTTAGGTGGAAGTTCATTGGGGGCAGACAACTGAAATCTGTCTGTAAAATGATATGGGATTCAGTCGCTTGCTATTTAAGCATTTGTTCCTCAAAAACCATTGAGCTTTTGTATTAGACTAAACTAGGTACATGGGTGGCATGGTGTGGAAAGTTTTTGTGTACTTGCTTTGAGGTTTTGTGTGCGGTAAGAACTCCACCCATGAAGGAAGTTTGGTTTGATAAAGCATTGTTCTTATCTGTGTTCTAGATTAAATTATGGTGAAGTCCAAGAACCTGTGGCATATATACACGAAGACACCTTATCAACACACAGCAGCCCCTACCGTCAACCCTCACGCCAACCCTCTGACTCACGAAGCATGCCCCCCACCCCTCAACTTCCCCGCAACGCCTACAGCAGCATCCAGCTCAGGTACAGAACACAAACAACCCCTCTTCATCACCCACCCACTAGTGTGACCCTTGAATCACTTTTAGGAAGGAATAATATCGGTGTTCCCACCATCTTGGAAAACATGTAAATGACAGGGATTTCCAAGCTTGAAAAGTCAAAAAGAAAAACCCATGGAAATTTTGTAGTTTTGCTCTGTCCAAAAATATGTATTTGCTTAGATATGGCTTTTTGTAAGTGTTTGTGCGAAGTAAATTGCCTACAAACCAATGTGAAACAATTATTGGGGTTTCAGTCATTTGAATTAAAAATTTTTACTTTCCATCTATTATTTAAATTGAAAATGTTTTCACAAATTATCTTGCTTCTTCCTATATGCAGCACTCATTTTCGGCAACGCAGTGGCAGTCTGGAATCTCAGTCACAGTTCCTTACGGAAAGCGAACCATCCGAGCCTGTCTTCACCATATCTTCTCCTCGTCGTAGCAATAGCACTGAGATACTTGACGATGGTTCCTCTTACACCAGCCAATCCAGTGTGGAGTACTCTGTACCCGGCTGCCATTCCCGTGCTAAAAACCGCCATCGGCGGAGGCAGGGCAACATATATGCCAACACGGGCAGTATGCCTAACTTGGCGCAAAACGAGACACGCGGTTATGCACCCCAACCTCGGCAACAACCAACCTCCACAGCCTATTACGTTACCGGATATCCACGGTACACCGAACCTGAGGTGTACCCAAATGGACCGTACATGTACGAGACCGAGATGGAAGGACACTACAATGTTAACCCATCCTACAGACATGACCCTCATGGAAACTATGGCCAGGACGAGATAGATGGTTTGGCTCATAACCTTTATGCCACATTAAGGCCGTCAAGGAACCGTCCTCCATCCAGGAATGAGAATATTGTCAAAAATATGCAAAGGGCTGAAGTGGTGGAACACTTGCGTGGTTGGTACCACCGACAGCACAGACAAGGGTATGATACCTATAGGGGACCGCAGCAGAATCTGGGCTACAGGACCATGTCATCGAGTTACGTACGCAGTGACAGTACAACTTCCTACTCGACAGGTGAGAACTGTTACATAAAAATATTACCTTATGTTTCCCCATGTTAGAAATCTAAATCTCAGGTTGAATCTCTCAATTATATTTTTACATTTTAATTGTTATTAAGAGAGTATATAACTAATGTAATGCAGAATAAAATAAATCACATTCCTATCCTTTCATTTAGACCTTTTTTTTCTTTTATTTATTTTTTTTTGCATTCACTACTATGTTATTTGTTCCTAGGAAATTTTTTAGGTACATAAAGGCAAGAAATGTAGCCTTCATTATGTTTCAGACAGATCAGTCATGATTCGAACTTGGGATACCCATATCACAATAAGACAATAAATGTTGGTGTGCTGCCCACAAGGCTATCGGTGCTGACAGTATTTTTTTAAATAAATAAATATATATATATATATATAGTTTTACATCAGAAATTTTCTTTACAATTTTGACATGCCATTTATATAAAGTTCAATTTGAAAATTACATCTAAAACATTTGTTAATCTGCCATAACAGTCCAATATCGCCCATTTAATTACCCTGGCCAGTCTAAAGCCTTGAGTGTCTGTCTTGAGTAATTTTTCTTCTAACAGTAATATTATCTGCATGAGGTTCTACTTCATTAATTTCCTTTTATCTTAATTTCATCGCAGTGGGCTCGGGAAACTGGCACGGTCGACCAGTCATGGCAATGTCAGAGTATGATATGCCTCCCGCTCACCATCAGTCCTATGGCTACAACACTGTCCATTACAGCCAACCGTTACACAGCAGGTACGACTCTTCTGTTCTCCATTGTCCTTTACTGATTACCTCATTAGCCTTTATCTGAACCATCTTAACCAAAGTTAAGCACTACCATCACAATTGCCATGCCAAGAAGCTCATTACTGCTTTGGGTCTATAGTGTCTCACTCTTAAAAAGGTGAAAAATCTCATAGACCTACATTGAATGATGGTCCCAAACCGTATAATAGAAGCTTGGGTGGCTCGATCCACCAAGAATACCCTGTTAAACACCCTTTATTCTAGATTTTTACTTTGTTTAAAGGCAGTTTTAGTTTGGATAATGTATAATTTTATTTTATGATGTTTTCCAAAGTGTACAAGATCTCTCACTGGGGCGGTACCCTTTCAAAAGGTATTATTATGTACCATTTTGGTAATAATTTGTACACTTTACTTTAGGAACCAATACATAACTGCAAAGTCCTGTTAGAAGTAAATTAGGTACAAAGGTGTGCCTTTTGAAAGGGTACCGTCCCAGTTATAGCTTTTGTACCATTTTCTGAGTGTGTCTAGCTGATATGCTACAGTTGTTTATGGGCATGTTCTAGCTAACAGCTTGCCTGACACCATGCATCTGGTTAATTCTGCAGGAGCGCTGGTGCAGTACCTGCTCTCACGCTTTGTTTTCCCTATGACCGTTCTTTCCCTCACAGAGGCTCCAGCTCGCACTCTAAACGTGCTTGGCACTACCCCGCCAGCCCTCAGTACTATCCTCCTCATTTCTCCCAAGCTTGCTCTTCCTCCCTCCCTCCTCCTCCTCCTCTTCCTCCTTCCTCCTCTTGCTATCAGATGAAGCAGATGGGTTTGTCCCCGCCTCAAACTGGTGGCGCAAGACATGCAAGAGTTAATAAAGCTTCATTTGCTAAGTGTAGCCCTTGATAGTAAGTAAAGCAGCAGCCGAGTGGGGTTACTCTGTCTGTGCTCAGCGTGATTTCTTGTTTAGTCAGCGTCTCAGGATGTCTGGCTTGTTGTGTGTTGTAAAAGTACAACTGCATGGCTTCCTTTTTAAATGTGCTTGTGTTTCGTCAAGCAACCTTTTAAAGGAGTAGTTCACACTTGTGTACTCACCCTTATATTATTACAAACGTAAGTTTATTCGATTAAAAAGCTAATATTTTGTTGAGTGTTTCTAGCATCTACGTGTATTCATACTTTTCTATTTTTGAAGCCATTGTATTCTTCACAAACATTTTTAGCGATTTATTAGATTTTTTCAATTAGCCTTTTTTTTCAGCAAGGATGCTTTACATTGAACCAAAGTGAAAATAAATGTAAATAAAAGATGGTTGCTAAATATTACATTAAAAGGAACCGTAAAATGAAACGAAGAATAAATAATAATAATGTTCTACATTTTTTACTGTATCTTTGATCAAATAAATGCAGCCTTTTTATATGTATTGATTTTTGTATCATACATGATCAATAATAATATATCAAATACTTTTTATATAGAAATGGAAAATAGCTGATGTAATAATTCCACAGGAAACTATACAGCGCAGTTTTGCTAAGAAATGAGCCAAAAGATTATCTCGTTTCCAAATATTTCACATATTCAATATTTGTAAAGCAAATAAATACAAATGCCAGAAAAAAAATTATATATGCAATGACATAAAGGGTGAGTAATACGTTTTATTTATTTATTTATTTTTTTTGGGTGAACTATCCTTTAAGCATCAGCATACATCCAGTGGTCTGTCTCTGTTTGGCTGTGTGTAGTGAGCACACATGAACACTTATCTGACTGCTGCTTACCCTTCCTCCCAAACCAGCCCTGACCCTCATCTGGTGGCTCCGCCTCCTGACCCTGTTATGGACAGGTACCCACCCGAGTACGGGTGGATGACTTCGGGTAGGAGAAGCCTGTTGCCAGCGCCTTTAGAGGTGCCTGGTGCTGTTGCCAGTGGTTATGACCCGGAATACTTTTACACTCATTTCTAGCGACACAGACAACACATAAAACATTGGTGAGATATAAAGGACTCGAATTGCCTCTCTAACTATAATGGCGAATCACTCAGGGGTTAACAAAACCAAAGTCTTTTCCACAGCACTTTCTACCGCTTACTCACTGGTGGTGGGACGATTGTGTGTTTGCTTCCAAAAAGGGTGAGGTCTCGTTTTGAGGGGGAAGCATGTGACCCTGCACTGTTTTTGATTGCTGTGTGCAAGTTATGACTAGCATACGTGTGTGTTTTTGTATGGTCTGCTCCAGGTGTGTGAATGTTTAACACTGTTCAGTGATGTTGTGTCTCACTCAACCTACTTCAAATCTGTGATAAACGTGTTTAAACGTATTAATCAAAAAGCAAACATCAATATGGAAACAAAGCTTGTTTCTTGACCAGATATACTGAATTCCTTAGTGTACAATGCTGCAAAACCAGCTGCACAAGGAGTCATTTTTGTAACGTTGTGTTGCTTTGCAAAACTATTGACCGTGACTCTGGTTTTTAGTATATCTGGTATGTCATGTGCTACTGGGATTTAAAATGTAAAAAACAAATCAGCGTATTTGTCCATATTTATTTTTTTAGTATTAAAACATTTTACTCTTTTCTATTGTAGATCCTATATAGACGTGAACCACCACGATTCACACACGAGCAGCCCAATGGACAGCAGTTTCGACTCTGAAGACCAGCAGACGCTCTATTGGCATGAGAACTCTAAACCTGGAACGATAGTGTAGAGAATAAGAGAAACTGTTCACTCTCATGTGCCTTGTTCTCATCCCATGCGCTTTAAGTTCCAAAGGTAGGAATGTTACCGGACGAGAGCCTTAAAACATGCGTGTGAAGTAGATCCTGCTAAGCGACTCGAGAATGGACAATGCATTCTTTTTGTGAACTAACCTATGGGATAGCACTTCGTCTTCGAGACACAGCTGCTGTGGAAACTTTGGGTGAAGCTTTTGACGCTGTGGGCAAAATGAACAGGATACATCGCCCCGATGCACACTGTGAGATCGAAGGATATTGCCCGATTAATATTTGATCAGGCACAAGCAAACAATGAAATGAAGGAAAAAAAAAAATTCCACAATGCTTTTTTACACTTGGATTATTAGTCGGTCGTGCTGATCTCGACAAGCTTTTTAACAGTGTTTTTGTGTGTTTGTAAAGCGAGTACTTGGATTGTGATGGTGCAACAACAGCCTTTTCATTCAGTATTTTCTCCATTTGAATGCATTCACAATAACATGTAAACAACCTTTCTGGCTTTGTACTGGGACCGTTTTCATGTGGTTCACAACCAGCAGTGCTGTTTTTATCAGTGCACAACATTTGCACCAGTCACAAGCAGTGTTTCTGTACTAGTAAACCATGTTTTTTAACATGTTACTTCGCATCAGCCAGTGCCAAGTATGCATTTTCTTCTAATACAGCTACTCTAATTATTGAAACATTACTGTAATTGTTTTTTATACTGTCACTAACAATTATCCAGGTACAATAATTATGGCCATTTACTGCACTTTTTATACTCTAATGGACTTTGCTCACTCTGAAAGATTGGAAACCATGACTGAGCGCACAGCATCTCTTTACTTTCTCTTTAGAAGGGAACTGTATATGTTTGTAAATACTGTAAAAACATTTGATACATTTTTCATCTTTTAGAGAGATTTGTTTTTATCGTTTGGAAAGATTTGTTTTTAAAGCATATAATATATAGTTTGGATTTCTCAAACTGGTTCTTAGTAATTTGTCAAAAAAATCCATTGGAATTAAAAGAGAAAAACAACATGTTTTGTCTTTGTATTTTGTCAGAATTGAGCACGAATGGTTTCAGTTTTATTATCATAAATATAACTTTCTTATGGCTTCATACGGAAACACCACCTGCTGGGATGCAATAAAGAAGTGGCAAGCTTGACTAAGCATGATAGTAAACTACAATTGGGACTATAAAGATGACTTTTGTATTATTTAACATTAATTTTTTTGCAAAAGTGGTTAGAATTATACTTCAAACAGACACAAGAATAAGCAACCTGCAGGTAGCAATACAAGTAATGGTGTACTTGTCCGTTAGTAGCTGAAATATTAAATTAAAATTCTCACATGCAAAAACAAACCCCTATACACGTGTACATTTTTAAAGCTGTACACTCAAAGAGTTTTTTCTGTGACTTCTGTGATTCTGAATTCTCATGAGAACAAACAGCTCGTCATTATGTGTGGAGTACAGTATAAAACCAGAAAAACGAGTTTTGAGACTCCAGCTAAGAGCACACGAGCCACTCCTCTAAAGATAAGCAATCAGTCATCTGTGTACAGAATGAGCTCACAACACATCATGTGGCTGGCTGGCGTTTCATGCTACACCTTTGATAAACATCCATAATTTGTTTATTTTTGTTCGCACTTTAACTGATTAATATAGAAAGTAACTTTTAAAATACATTGAAAAAGTTTACATTTATTTTGATTTGGTGCTGTGACCTCTGACCTATAAACTGTAAGCCAGTGTCATTTTCATTTTTTTTTTTTTTTTCTTTCAGAAATATGTAAAGCAAAATAAATATAGTATAAGACTATATTTCAATACAAAATATACTGTGGGGAAAAAAGCGATCATTAATCAACTGTGCACACTGTATATTAATCATATATCCCGCCAAATTAAAATAGAGAGCAAGTTTTAATAATGAGCAAAACATTTGAATGGGTCGTGCTTTTTTTTTTTCTTTTAAATGTAATGTTTTTCGGGGGGGCATTCACCCTACAGCTCTTGAAGTGACTGCTCTTCCCTCACATTGCCCTCTGCTCTTGGCTCTGAGAATGAGCGATATACAGAGGCTTTGTTCTGATGAACTGTGGCCCGGGGCCGTCTGCCCTACACTGCTTCTGAGGTATGCTGAGATGTTTGTGCTGCAGCTGTGCCCTTCTGTCTAACCTCCCCTTGCTCTTGTAGCCACCAGCTGTACAAAGACATCAGCCAGGTCATTCGCAGCTGACTCCAAACTTGTTCAAACAATGGCCATCTATTAGTCCTTCATGAACACACACGCCATCTTTCCAGTTGTCAAGTGGGCTTGTGGTAATATACCCTACTTAAGATTTACAATATATAGACATAATATTATTGTAATTTAATCATCTGTAACTATGTGGTGACTGATTTATCTAATATTCCAAATGTAGGCATATAAATGGGCCTATACAATCCCACAATTCAATTGCTCACCTAAAAACACTTGATTCAAGATATTTTGTACACAACCTTTTACTTTACACAGTTACACTCTCACTGCATCTTCTGGGTTGTCAAAAAACACTTCATTATTCCAGCACTTAAGTGACGAGTAACTTCATGGCAGTGTAAAAGCATGCAACAATGGTCACCTTATGCACCTGAAGGTCATTAAACATGAGGTCATGCTTAACCTTTAGAGATAGAGAGGGTAGTTTCTGAGTTCCATCATAAATTCACTTTAGGTGTCTATGTAATTGCCTGTTGAACTCTATCATGGTGCAAGCCACAACAACAACAACAAAAATAGTGTGTGCTGAACAATTGATTGTTATTTACTTACGTTTCTAATATTTCTTATTAGCTATTTTGGTAGCATTGTGGAATTCAAATAACTTAGATGTGCAACTGTTTTTAGGTCTAAACACATGAAAGTGAAGTTGCTGAATCAGCAGGTTTGGATCTGGAGGTACGAAGCGTGATTTACTGCAGGTAAATTTGCACAGATGTCGTGAGCTGCTCTGAAACACCCTGTAATCTACTGCATAGAAGAAGAGAGAACGACAGAGTGTAGATCGGATTTGGAAATAAACTACCTTTAAAATCATACTTCCTCAATTCTCATACATTTTAAAGACTTGTTTTTGGAGTTCAGTCGTTCAGTGAGTTTGTAATGAGAGTCATCTGTTGGGAGACAATTGCTGAGTCACATGTGTTGCTTGGTCCACTCATTGTTCTCTATGGTTTTACTCAAAGTAGTGAATACTTCTGGAAAACAAGTTTCAAGTCTCTCAGGAGACCCAGTCATACCAGCAGAATTATTTTCCACGGATCAGATTGGGCCAACATGCTGAGATTAATTGACTGACTACTAGTTGCTTTATCTCTGTAAACCCAATACGTTCAAACACTTTGATTGTGAAATAAAGTAATCATGTTTGATTGTGAATATAACATTTTAAAGAAGACCTTCAAGCTGCAAAGCAACCTAGCACAACATGAAACAATTACTGAGTGATATTTATTTGATTTTTAAATCAAAACTTGATTAAAATCAAAGCATGATGGTACCAAAGTGTGACTTTATTAAGATATTTGCATAGATTTAAGATCACACACGTTTTTTTTTAAAGAGCAATAGCAGGTGCTCCCATTTAGAAGTGAAGTCCAGTTATTTTCATCATAATACTTCATCATAATCATGAATAGACTGGTTTGTAACACAAAAACACAATCAAAAAATAAAAAATACTTCCATAATGAAAAATAAGGTTATTAGCAGGAAATTCATCTGTGATATTTTACCTAATTGGTGATTAAACCACAAAAGTCTGTGCATTTAAGTAATTAACCAATTGATCTTAGACATAGTACAAAAAAACACTGAGTATCTAAAACCCTTTTTCCTATGGTAGAATTACTATAATGCAGGGCTCAAATTCCTTATTGCTTTTACCAAACAGCAGCATCAGCAATGTGATAAAAGACATCAATGAACAATTCATGAAGCAAACAATCTTCTGCAAAGTTATACAATTCATTATCAGTACCGTAGAAGTTGGAATTCTAGTTATCAGCATCACACTGCAGAACATTTGAAGATCTCCAAGCATGACATATCAATACATTTATTTTCAGAGAGAAAAACACTATGACTTTAAATATGCACGTATGACACGTTTCCCTAAAGGTCAGAGAAATCTTTGGAAGCCGTTTTGAATTGCATCATCATTCATTTGACCTGAGATGTAAACAAACATTATAAAACACTCCTGTTTTCAATACAATCACTTCGTTCCATGATGATAGAAAAACCACAGTAGGAAAAAAATCGTTTTTGCTTTGCCAATTAAAGATGGAGTGTTTTTTTTGAAACCCTCACTGTGCCCGATGAAGGCGGTTGGGTGAGAAGCTCAGTAAAGGTTCACTCCTTGAGCTTGCTCTCCAGAAAGTCTTGAATTTTATTGAGGTTGTCTTCTTGTTGACCCAGTGCTTCAAGTATGATTCCCATGGGTGATTTCTTGAGTCCGGCACTCTCCATCTTATTCTCCAGTTTGTTTTTCATGTTCCGTAGGCGAAGCGATGCATGTGCAAAGATCACTGAAACGCAAAATGAACAAAGCACTTTATCCAGATGCTTCACGTTGCCTGTTAAATGACATAATGTCTGGTTTTAATAAACTACTGCTTTGCATTTGTTTTCCTGCAAGCCACAAAGAATCATACTGTATTCAATCTAAAAGATTTCCATCTCATGAAAGCAGGCTGTTTTTTTCCTATTTACATTTTTAGATTTATGCTGATGAAACTTTTCGTAAGAAACTTACAGAGAAGAGGCAGCTTGATTCCTAGCAAGAGCACCATCACTCCACCGAAGAGCGACATGAGGAAGTAGCTCACAACCATCACCAGAAACACAAAGAGAGTAGGGTTCTCCTGCTTGAATTTTTTGATAATTGCTTTGTTCTCCCCGGCCCAAACAGAGCCAATGAAGACAGAAGCGACCACTACTGCACCTGTGAACATACTCACAGGATTCAAGAACCTGCCGACAAGAGAATTAGATGGTGATAGGATGTCAGTGAAGACAAAAATCATAGTGATTATACTTCATTTGTACCTGAAACATCTTTTCAACTCATACTTAAAAATATGCAGTGTAGTCATAAACTCACTTGAATTTGTTTTAGATCACAGCCTTGTACGCTAATGAGAATACAAGCATTTGTCAATAGTGACACCTAATGGTTATAAAGTGCAAACGCAGAAATATTGTTGACAAAAGGAGGCATTTTCCATGTTGGTTATCATAAAAATTAATAATCTTGACGTGAAAATAGACATGCAGATTGTGACTGTGATTAAATGATTAAATGCAGCTCTAGCGCTCTTTGCTCCTGCTCAGTGTCATGTGATTACACCCTTAAATATTGTTAACTCTTAGCAACTGGTTATAATATTAGAGCCAAAATATAATCTCCCAGACATTAGACTGGCCTTAGATTTACAAACACAGCTGTCCACATATCAACACAACTATGTGTGCCAACTATATTTAGCTAAGAATTACCTCATGTTCTAAATGGCACAGAAAACTTCTTATAACAGCAGCTTATTTTCTTCAGCGCAACATGATTCTCTTATAAAAAGTACTGTGCAGTTACAATGATATTATAAGGTAACGTTATTGAAAGTTGCTAGTACATACCACAAAAAATACCGTGCTCAAAAACATTTACGTGAATTAGAACTTAATTTAAAGTACATTTAAAGCTGTTGTAATTTAAAGCTGACTTCATAGCGTATTTTATTTAAACAGACATTACGTTACGTCTCGCGATACTTTCTGTAATACGTTGTTGTGCCCACAACACATTAGGAATACTATCTGGATGTTCTGTTTATAGTTAAACCCCATATTGTGCATGCATGAAGACAGAGACCACTATTCTTACCCAACTATCAGGAATACAATGATTGCCAACACCAGATAGTTTGTTTGATAGTACAGCAGGTTGCTGACAACTCTGTTGTTCCATTTCGCCATATCTCGCGGGTCGGGTTTGGCGAAGCGATCTGTGCCTGGGTAGAAATCATCCCAGCTTCTCAAAGGGGCGATCTCCACTTTAGCCATTAACTCAAACTAACCGGATCCTAGCAGCTGCTGCTCGCTGCATAAGCTACAGTAGCACTTCCTCACTCTCGCGATGCGCTTTGGGTTTAATGGGCGGTAACTTTAAACGTAGACAAACCATTATGTGTGAATATATTTAAGACTTGATGCAATCAGAGGTAAACGCTTTTTATTATCATACCGTGTGTGTGATTCATACTAACTTGCTCACACATTCCTTTACGGTCAGTTAACTAACGTTACCTGATTAAATTACGTTTACCGGTAACTTACAATTCATGAACGACGATCTGTTAAATGAAACATATTTTAAACCGTTTCACAAAACCCTAGCTACTCCAAAGTGATTGAACCAATAACCTACTGGCTTAGGATTTGATTAATGAGGACAAAAGCGAATTACTTGAATAGCTGACATTTTACACATACAACATAATGAACATATCACAGTTTTATCAGCACGAATACGAAATAACGATACAGTTTTAATGAACGGCATTAGCTCAATTGGGAGCCTGAAAAGGCAAATAAACAATTGTCATTGGTTGTTGAAGTCATTACGTAGCTATCCCGGAAACGCTGACCACGCCCCTTCTATGAAAGTCTGTCATGGCTGCGCACAGTGTGAGTGATGTGCTGAAATAGCGTCTATTTTTGAATACATGTAACATTTGTTGTTCGTTTTAGTAGCTCCAATTATAACCTCACAGCGTTTTCTTTGGTAATATCACGTATTATGTTCTTTACCTGAGGAACTAGCCTCGGTTCACCTCAAGTCATAAGCTGTCAACGTAACGCTTGTACATACATATATTTAGGGGTTCAGCATTATTTACACGACGTGAAATTTACAGACACTGACTTTATTGTCTTTAAGTTCACCGATGTGGGCTAAATTATTTCTGCGCCCTTTGTTTATCAACGGAGTTCATCATCTCACGTGGAGTCACAGATCATTAGTCACAATGCAACTGAAAACTAAAGAGTTTGAGTCCTTATTTACCGACGGACTGGTTGGGCTGGCTGGTAAGATCTGTTTATCTGACGTCTTCATTGCCTTTTCAAAATACTGTGGCGGTACCATGGTGGAGTGATAGTATCGCCACAATACCACTTTAGTACCATTGAGAAGTTTGGACACACTTGCTCTTTCTTTTTTTGTTATCAGCATTTCCATATTTTAGAGTAACAGTAAAGTCACCATATACATGGAAATAAAACAATTTTGCATTTTATTATATACATTAAGTTAGGTATGTCCAAACTTTTGAATGATTACCATTTTAGTTGACCATGCTGTTTGCTTTGTACTACCAACATGCATGTCCAAAAATGTGATTTTTATTTTGTTATTTTTATGACGAATAGAAATGTTTGTAAAGAACCAGTTTGAGCTGAGGATTGCAGGAGGGGCAGTGCGTGACCTTCTTTCAGGAAAACGGCCTGAAGATGTGGATTTTGCCACCACAGCCACTCCAGAGGAGATGAAGAGCATGTTCCAGGCAGCAGGAGTCAGGATGATCAACAACAAAGGAGAGAAACATGGGACCATTACTGCCAGGGTAAGGTGAAGCGTACCGTTTTTATTAAACTGATTGAAAATTGTACTCCAAACCTTTAACCCATATTTTTTAACTCCTGCAGTAGGTTTAGGTGATCTGTTTTGATTTGTGACAGTTTTCTGCATAATGTCAATATTATGAAGGCTAACAGAAACGTGTGGATATATACATTATATAGCTTCATGAGGAGAACTTTGAAGTGACCACTTTGCGAGTGGATGTACAGACCGACGGGCGGCACGCAGAGGTGGAGTTTACCACCGACTGGCAGAAGGATGCAGAGCGCAGAGATCTCACCATCAACTCCATGTTTCTTGGTAAAATATTTCACCTGTATTAGCTTTGCATATCTCACTGATTTCTTGTTGACTTGAATTTTGCATCATTAAATTTTTTGTATATTTGATTTGTTTTTTTTTCCACAGGGTTAGATGGAACTCTCTATGATTATTTCCAAGGATATGAGGACCTCAAGAACAGAAAAGTAAGGTTTGTTGGCAGTGCCTCGCTACGGATCCAAGAGGACTACCTTCGAATTCTGAGATATTTCAGGTAATTATACACTATTATACACGAGCCTTTGAAATTATATAAGGGTGAATAACTTATCATTTAAATTTTACAATATTATATTTTACAATAACGCTTTTTTTCAATGAAAATTATAAAGTGGAGTCCACTGTAATTGTTTATCTTAATTTTTTCCTGATTGCTCTGTAGATTTTATGGGCGGGTGGCAACTGAGCCTGGTCAACATGAACCCGAGACTCTGGAGGCAATAAGAGAGAATGCCAGAGGTTTAGCTGGAATCTCAGGTGAGAGGATCTGGGTGGAGTTGAAGAAGATTCTTGTTGGAGACCAGGCTGATCACCTGCTGGAGCTCGTCTATGAGTTGGGCCTTGCCCAGTACACAGGTGAGAAACAAAATATAGGGATATAATTATTTTTTCCCATCAACAATTGTTATTCAGAATGGACAGTTTGTAAAAAAGAAAAAAATGGTGGTGGGATTTTTTTACAGTTTTTCTCACAATACTTTTTTTATGCAACATTTATATGTAAGAATATATTTTATATTAGAAATGTTTAGACTTGCTGTGTGTTTCCTCCTAGGTCTTCCAGTAGATGGCAATGTTGAAGAGATGAAGCAGATCTGGCAGAGGGCTCATGACCGATCTCCTAAACCCATGACTATCCTGGCAGCTCTGTTCCGAAGCCAGGATGATGTGGAGAAACTGGACCTACGATTGAAACTATCCAGAGAAGAGAAAAACCTGGGCCTCTTCCTGGTAAAATACAGACGAGATCTCGTTAAGGGAAAGGATGAACATGACGGCATGAAACCATACACAGATTTCATCATTGATGTATGTGCATTTCCTTCTGCTTTAATATAGTTTAAAAATGTAATTACATCAGTTGTATTTAAAATTAAATCAATGTACAACATGTTAATTTAAATTGATTGAATTTTATATAAAAAAATGCATTCATCAAACAAATATTACTTTATCCCCATGATCAGTATTAAAATAATTTGAATTAGATTTTTTTTTATTTTCATTTTTTTTATTTAAATGATTTATTGATCAATATTAAATGATATTGCTTTTATAATTCCATTTTTTAAATAAATATTTTTATTTAGCTTCAACTTATTTTAATTAAATTACATTAAAATAAAATTTTTGAACTTTTGAACTTTATTTTAGTTGGCTGCAAATGCAACTATTCTATTCTTTTAATTCATAATTCTATATATTTAATACTATGTTTCCCATATATTGTCCTCAACATTTCAAAATGTTTTTTATACAAATACAATTTTTCAGGGTTTTTTTTTCCCTTGCAGTCTAGAGAGTCGGATTCCCAGAGTAAAGTACTGGAGCTGCTGAAGTATCAGGGAGAAAAGAAACTCTTAGATGAACTGAGCAGGTGGTCCATCCCACGCTTCCCAGTGAGTGGGCATGACCTACGCAAACTGGGTTTTACCTCTGGTAAAGAGATTGGCACCATCCTTCAGGAGCTAAGGGACATGTGGAAGAAGAGCCACTATCAGATGTGCAAAGATGAACTCCTGGCTACTCTCAGCACATCCTGATGCCAGATAAGGAAACACACTAACATCAAAAATGCATTATGAGTATGTGTGCAGAAGCTGCACCTCCAGCTCCTGTGTCAGTTGGTAGTGTGAGGAACCAACAGGGCAGTCGTATAAATCCTTTTGTCCTATGTCTTTGCAGATACAATGCAATCTTGGGATTTTGTATTGACAATGGTTTATTTGCTTCAGATTTACAATGCTTAACATATTGAGTATTTACCCTGTTGTTAAACCATACGCCCCCTAAAGTGTTTTCTTTTATTCATTATTGAAGTTCCCTCTTTTTTTATATAAATTGGGATTTAGTTTGGCTTAACATAATATAATATATATATAATATATAATGAATATAATTGGTTTGCATCTGGAATGCATCTAATTTGAATGATGCAGTGATGCAAAGTTCATTTTGTTTTTTTGATGTGGGATTTTGCCCTTTCAGAAGATTGGTGTAATTATAGCGAAGGGTGTAATTTAGCTCTCTTGCAGACAAGACATCTCGTATGAAGCTGTAGCCATGGTTTCATTATGAGGAAAATGATGTTGCTTTTGTCAACAGTGCAGAGTTATTAGAAGGTTATGCAACCAGGTGTTAACTTTGAAATAAAGTAACCCACAACACGTTGTACATTGTACTGCTGTCTTGCTTTAAAGTTCTTGGATATGCAGAGATGACTCATTATTGATATTTTCAATATGTTTGTTAATTACCTAGAGGGTTAGTTCCCCCTAAAATGGAAATTCTGTCATTCATTACTCACCCTTGTGTCGTTCCACACTCATAAGACCTTCATTCATCTTTTGCACACAAAATATATTTTTGAAGTCCTAGAGCTCTCAGACCCTGCATAGACAGCAACACAACTGCAGCATTCCCAGTCCCAGAAACATAGCAAGGACAGCAGAAAAACTTAATCGATACTTAATTCCATCATCATTTACTTACCTGTGTAACCTATTTCTTCTGTAAAACAAAAAAAAGTGACACTTTTTCTGTCCATAGAATTAAAGTTGGGCCATTGTTGTTTAATTCAGTTGATTTGTAAATATACACTTTTGGTTGAACTACCCAAATAATAAAAAAATCTCAGATGGCCTGAAGATCAGTAAATTATGAACAAAGTTTAATTTGTGGGTAAACTATTACTTTAATATGACCCCTAAATGATCATTGATGCACTTGATTGGCTTTAGCCACACAATTAATTAACATGATAATCATTTCTGTCTGGAATGTCCGGGCAGAGTAAATATGAAGCTAAATTAACAAAGAGTGAATGTCTTTGTAAAAAGAACGTATAATCTATCTCTGAAGCTTGTTGATTTCTGAATACCATATTGTGTTCATGAGTATTTCTGAATGAAAGACCTCCCCCTTCCACCAGAGCAATATATAAAGCCTGTAGTCTCCGCGCACTCTCCCACGCTAAGGATGCGCAGATGCTTGAATACTTACAGTGTTGTTGTAAGTTAAACTACACATACTAAACTAAACTAAATTTAAAACTCTCGAGACATTAAGAAAATGTCTGTCCTTACATTTAACTTAAGCAATGTAACTTCGGAGATGGAAGCCACTGGAGATGAACCCCGGAACGAGCGTTTAGCTCAAATCGAGATCGCGCTGCTGAGCGTCATCTTTCTTTGCGCATCAACTCTGAACTTTGGTCTGCTTATGGTTTTGTGGAAGAAGAGACAGCAGATGTCCAGGATGCGCGTGTTTGTGACCCATCTCTGTTTGGCGGACCTGGTGGTCGCCTTTTTCCAGGTATGTCCACAGCTGATGTGGGACATAACTGACCGCTTCATCGGTCCTGACCTCGTATGTCGTCTGGTCAAGTATCTGCAGATCGTCGGCATGTTCGCCTCCACTTACATGATAGTTGTGATGACTGTTGACCGTTATCAGGCGATCTGCAATCCCATGGTGACTTTCCAGAGGCGACGCGCGCGCTGGAACCTGCCGGTCTGCGTCGCGTGGCTCGCATCGTTCGTCTTCAGCGTCCCGCAGCTGTTTATCTTCTCCAGGGTTCAGATCGCCCCCGGTGTCTACGACTGCTGGGCACAGTTCATTCAACCGTGGGGACCTAAAGCTTACGTAACGTGGACGACGCTGGTGATATTTTTGGTGCCCATCGTAACCGTGACGGTGTGCCAGGTGCGCATCTGCCACGCGCTCCAGATTAACTTGTACCTAAAGACCCATCAGCAGCAGCAGGGAGGTAATGAAGGACATCCGCACCCTCTTTCTTCCAGAACCAGCAACGTGGCGTCGGTGTCTAAATCTCGGATTAAGACCGTGAAGATGACTGTGGTGATCGTGCTCGCCTACACCGTCTGCTGGGCTCCGTTCTTCACCGTTCAGCTGTGGTCTGTGTGGGACACCGACGCTCCCACCGAGAGTAAGAGAAAGTCTTTAAACTGGCACTTTTGTATCTTTAATTGTTAATGCATTGTGCCATCTTAATCTAAATTTAAAATATATGCTGTTGAGAGAGATGTGCCTTTGCAAATATTAGGGCTGAGACAAGGGGACACAAAACAACAACAACAAACGAATATTTCTGCTTAATAACCAGCCGATTGACTCCCTGCCGAATTTTAACTCCCCTCGTTGAAATCAATAGTAATCATAACCCCGCCCCTAATCATAACCCCTCCCCCACACCTAACACTAAACTAGGGGAGACATAATCTGGCAGGGGGTCAAAATTCGGCACTACACCGGCCTTCAATGTCGAAGTATGGTTAAAATAATGATTCTTGTCAACGTTAAAACAACATTGTTTTTTTTTTAAAAAATTCGCCTTCTATACCGACAAACATAACGAAATATAAAAAAGTGATTAAAAAGAGGAGACACTTGAAAATTTCACATCCTGAATGATGTAGTCAGATATTGTTTTATTATCATTATTAGGCTGTTATTATTATTAATATATATATATATATATATATGGATTTGATAGTAATGTCACCTCTCTTACTAATTTCTGATTGGCTAAGCTAATGCAAGATGTTCTGAATTACTGTATGTTCCAACACTCCTCACTCTTCCCTACATGTTACACAGAGTTATGCTCATTCAATATGAAATGTTTGGGATATTTTTATAATGTACATATTTTTATATTTCAGCTGCAACCTTCACCATCCTCATGTTGCTGGCGAGCCTGAACAGTGTAGCCAATCCATGCATCTACCTGCTTTTCACTGTGAAGTTTCCTAAACTGTTGGGAACTCTCCTGTGCATGAAGCACACACACATGAAGGAGTCTCTGCCTGAGGAGGCTACGATGGTCAGCTCTCTGTATCTGAGCTTCAAAAGCCACTCTGACATACGGTGAAGATGAAACAATACGAACAAACATCCAAATGCCAAGAACATGTACCATGTTAGTATTCTTTGAAGTACAGAGGAGTACAATGTAAAAAGTGCATGCATATGGTTCAGTATTATTAAAGTGTTATGATATTGCCCTCTGATACATCTCAGTACCACGGTCCTATCACAGTACTTCTATGTAAAGAGAAAAAGCATCTCATACTGAAGCATATCATGATTTCATGATCATGATATTCATGATTTATTTTTATACTGAATTAATGTTAAACTCCAATTTTTACCTCCTGCATCCCCTCACCCATGATAAGATTTTTTTCTTTATGAAATGGTTACAGTTGCTTTATTATTCTATTATTTAACTGTACATAGCAAGCAGGAAAATAAATTGCTCACAGTGTGTGCTGTCCTTATCACAATCACAATGGTGTAGAAAATACAGTGTCTTTAAATATTGAGAGAAAGTCTGACTACAAGTGTGGTGGATATTGTTAAAAAATGCCTGTACATGTTCACTGTTCTGTGTGTCAATAAAGTGCTGTAACATTTGGAATCAGTTCTAACATGTTTCAAATATGTTAATTTAATTTGAGGCTTTGAAACTTGCGAGCTTCAGGTGAAGGACAAGACTAACAACAAAAGCCAGAATAAAAGAGCATGACCTTATTTTTTCAGCTAGTATGTGACGACCCCTTTGATTAAAGCTTTAACAAACCTTCAGGGGATGACAAATGAAAGAAAAAAGTGGAGATGTGTCAAAAAGAGTACATACAGTTCTGCGTCTCACATTACAGAGGGAATTGGATAGCAACCACCAATATATGCCAGGCAAAAACGTCAGACAGTTGGGAATCGATCAGAAAGATTTTTTTTAAAGGTTTTGTTTTAGTTTAAGCATTTGTTAGATATACAGTTAACAGTTTTACAATTAAAAAAAAAATCTCTTAGAATAGTTTAACATTTATTTTCTGTGATGCAAAATTGAATTTTCAGTATATTATTATTCTTATTTATTCAGTGTCACATGATCATTCAAAAACCATTCTAATATGCTGATTTGCATTTCAAGAAACATTTATTATCAATGATAAAACCAGTGAAAACAGCTGCTGCTTATTTCCCCCCAGATTTGTTTAATGGATAGAAAGCGCAAAAGAAAATAATTTATTTGAAGTAGATTGTTTTGTAACAATATAAAATACTTTGCAGTCTATTTTTTTTATTAATTTAATGAGTCTTTGCTGGAAAAAAAGAATTAATACAGAATAGTGCTTAGATGAACACTTGAGGAAAAACCAAAAATGTGAAAATTCTTGTAGTGAATGTGTGACTGCTTAACACCTGAATCAATGAGGCTCTCAATCTCTAGCTGTGGGATGTTGCCAGATATCGACAAGCAGAAGCTCACATCTCCATGCAATTCAGCTGTGTCCATCCAAATTCTGACGTGATTCCCAGAAGCTGGATCTTGGACGGTCATCTGAAATCTTCTCTGCAGTCTTGACTCGTTGAGCGGCTTAGAGCACAATGTGGTGACATGCCTGTCTGCATGCTAATTTCTCTCTTCCTTGCACAGCCACTTTCATTTTGACATACAACTTAATATTAGACTAATTTGAATCAGCTTCGCCTTTGATTATATACCGTGGAGCACTGAGAGTGAACATATTGAGCGGTATGTCAGCAGCATATGACAAGCTGTGCATGCATTACTCAGTGAAAGTGATTGATCCATTGAAGTGGTGCACTGGTAAGAAGCATGTTATTTTTCTGGCATGGGGCATTTCAGTTCTTTGCATTTGTGCATGTAAACCAGGACACACTTCACAATAACAACTGATTTGTTGCCCCTGTAATGCTACGTTTCTAGTAATATCTACATCAAATGAGCAAAGCATAAAAAGCATTCTAGTATAGGCAGCCTAATGAGAGATATGCTCCTGACCTACATATCACTGTAACAAAGTATGCTTTTAACGCAGCTTGCCACTAGGTCAAATGATTAGGAGATTAGAAATGAAACATGTTTGTATGGGGACTTGAAAAGTAGAGGTATACATCAGTTGGATTGTAATCATTCCTGCCAACTCTTTGATGGCTAAGACGGAAACCTTAATGGTAGCACACAGTGTTTGATATTTTTACTCCCAATATGAATACAGCTTTGCCTTTCTCCTCAGCAGGAGATTATACACAGGAAGTCATAGCGTAACGAATGTTCAGTTGTTTTCATCTGACAAGATCGCTGGAAACATTTTTGTTATATATTTTGAATAAATCATTTAAAAGAAAGTCAAGACACCCCGGATGAACAAGGTGGACTAATAGATGTAGGCCTAACTAATAGATAACGCCATTTGTCCCCAATTCACTGACTGCTTTAAAGGAATATATAGCACGTTTGCTCAAAATATTCTCATCCTCAAGATGTAGATTAGCCTCTGTGCATGCATCGCGTAGTTCTTCTTGGTTGAGATTCAGGCTTTAGAAAAAGGTTGCGCAGCGGGTTGGCCTGCATTGGGAGTGAGCATAATGAGCTCAGATGGGGAAGACTGTACCTCTTGTTGGATTTATATGTATTAAATAAACACAAATTTGTTTTCGATTGTTTTAATGAAGTAGACTTTTTAGGCTGCCTATAGACATAACAAGGCAACAAAAAAATATGTTTTAAATAGCATATTTCTATAATTTCAGCAGCGTGCAGATAATGCTGCATGGTGTTCTTTTGCTGGACACACAAAGAAAATTAGGTTGTGATAACAAGAAAACACAAAGGTTACTTCCGTAACCCCTGTTCCCTTTCGACATTTCACTCGTACTGCGTCTGCTAAGACGCATGGGGAAAAGCTCCTTTTCCCCCTAACTGAAGCCTATTTTAAAACGCAGTTTTATTATT
>JAUMHR010000050.1:14427910-14444246 GCA_032361145.1 Enteromius fasciolatus | reverse complement strand
TATTAAAGCAATTAAAATCATGAAAGTTCAGTTGCGGAAGCAGACTATAACAATGTTCATGACTTTGTAAAAGATGAATGAATTTAGCACTGTCCGTATAATGACATGAGATATGAGCAGTTGATATGTGTGGGTGTGTGTTTATCTTTGATTGAAAGGTCATAGCTGACATGCAAATTAAAAACATTAATTCTCTCTCGTACACAAAACAAGAACTGAAAGATTTTTAAAGGATTATTTTTTAACTTTCAGATGAGCAAAGATGTTCTTAGCAATAGTCTTAAAATAATAAAATAAAATTATTATTGTTCTTTTAACTAAAAGAAAAGAATAGACCTAATATAGTTCCACTGACGTAATAGAAAGATGTCAGTGGAGAAAATCAGTAATGATGGTCTATGGAAACCATAAAGGCCATGTACAAGCCCATGTATATTTCTATTTTGCATAGAAATTTGTCAAATTACTGAGGTCAGACGGGTTGTGAATGCTATTTGATATTCACTTTAAATAACTGCAAGCAAAACAACCAACTCTAACATTTTCTCTGACTGGCACAGATGTTGTCAATAGAGGTTTTAGAGATCTTTTCTGATGCAGCGGTCCTTCCTTTTACGCACTATAGATTACCTTGATAACACTGGTGGCAGCAATGTTTTTATTACCCATAGCAGAGTAGGTGGTGGAGAGGTTGTATATCAGCTAGTATTTGTATAATGCATGCCTGTCACAACTGGTGTAGATGGCGGTTTGCTTAAGTTTCCTAGATTCTTTGAAAAGTCAGTATTGCTAATGAAGCAGTGGTTGGTCTGTGTGCACCAGTGGTTGGTTAATGTGGTGCTGCTGGAGAGATAGATTCCAGCTCATGTCGTGTATAGATTCTACTCTTTATCTCTTTTTTTTCAGCGCTTCTGCTGATCTCTGTCACTGTCTCTGGATTTAAAAGTGCCAAACAAATTGTTATTGCTGTGTATGCTTGGGAATTAACAATCAGCTGCCACAGCCATTAGATGCACACAGACGTTCCCAACGTGTTCCCCCTTTACAGCCCATCTAATTGGTCCTGTTCCAAATGATCCCTAATGTACACCACTGAAGTCTTTTCATCTGTCAAGTTGTGTTTTTAGCTGATATTAAAGGAGAAGTTGTCCTTTTGTCAGACTGGTACATACCTGTTCCCTATTAGGGCCTCATGTGATAAGATCCCACATGATTACAAACACACTTGTTGGTACAAATGAAGAATGTGTGTGACTTTTTTTCTGTGGAACAAAAAAGAAGATATTTTGGAAAATGTGTTAGGGATTCCTGTCCAGACAATAAGGTTCCAAAAAGAACCTTTCAGTGAACAGACCTAAAAAGAATGTTTTTTCCCTCTAGTACTGTATGTAGAGCATCTACATTATAAAAAGCAATGGGAAGTTTCCATTGATGTTAAAGGTTCTTCATGGAACCAGATGCCCTTAAAGAACCTATATTAATGCATACAATGAAATTTGTAAAACAAAAACCCCAAATAACAGAAAATTAAAGTTCGAGAAACAACATGATGGTGGGTAAATGTTTTTTAAATGTAAATAAAGATGACCCACAGTCTTATTATCTCTAAAACAGTGCATGACTTTTTATAATTTTTTCCTGAATATAACATCCAGCAATAGTTTCCATTTCACCCAGCAACATCAAAGACATTATTGTCCTTAGATGGAAAAGATGAAAAGATTCAAGGGGCATATATTTCTTCCTCCCCCATATACTGCATTTCAAGTTTCATGTGTTACTTCCCTCTTTCCCCAAAAAAGTGACTCAAAACCGATCGTTCCCAAAGAAATTCTTTCGAACGTGTACAGTGAGGTTGTGATAAGGAAATCACCAAAAGCTCTGTGCAGTCTGCTTGCACGTCTTTGAGTGTTTTCATTCTCAGTCTTGGGCACATTGGTTTTTGGCCACACACGCCTCTTCATGTGGGTGTGAATAAAACGTCACAGGATGATGTCAAGGCAGTCATAAAAAGGCACATGTCAAAAGACAGCAATGCTCAATCTACCACTGTGATACAATGGACACCGCCAGGTTCTGCTTTATGCTGCTCTGTGTTTGCGGTAGCTGGAGTCTGGGTTTAAACTGTGACTGGACCACTGAGTACAGACATAAAAACAGATGTTGTCAAGCCTGTCCTTCAGGTAAGAGTATGACATTATTCTCAAGACTGGGAGGAACACATTTGTCATTAATGCATGTGGAATGCTAAACTTTAGTACTGTACTTATTGTTTATCTTTAAGATGAGTTACAGCTTTATTAGCACACATTAATACTCAAGTTTAATTTAAACAGTATTATAGCATGAGGAGTCATTGGTGGAAGCCTCTGGAGAAAATCAATGTTTGTTATGAATCTGCTAACTTGATTTAAATGTAATTCATTGTTTTTTTACAGGTCATTATCCCAAAGTACCATGTATAAGGAGCAAAAATGACAGTATATGTGTGAAATGTTCAACACCTGAGCCAAAAAGGCCTGAAGACGAATGTTTCTGCAAAGATAATCACTTATGTTCTAATGACAAGTGTAAAAATTGTAATCCCAGGATAAAATGCCTACCTGGACATCAGCTGATAAGAAATGGTAAATTGTTTTCTTTATTATTATTATTATTAAATGCAATGACAAATATGCATTATGATTGTTATAAATAAGCTCATCATATAGGCTAGATGGGCCTTTCCATGGGGACTTTTTGTGGTCAAAATGTGTAGAGGGCATGTGGACTAAGAGACATTAACATGCTAAAAATACTATTTGAAATCATTTAGCTGTTTTTTCTGTTTGGCAGGTAATTTTCAGTATACGTACATTTGTCAGCCATGTCCAGACAACACTTACAATGATGCTGAGGACAGCATGTGTAAATCCATTACAAAGTAAAAAATGCTTTGCATTTGCTACATCTCATTGCAGTTATGAAAAAGAGAGTCCCTTGAAATTATTTATTAGATGATAATCCATTTTCTGAAATTAGATGTGATGGTGGTGGTGGTGGTGAAATCTTCCATGGAAACAAGACCCACAACGCAAGATGTGTCTCTACTGGTTTGTACTTTTTTTTTTTATTGCTGACATGTTCAACAAATACTGTCATGAGGCTCATATGTCTTAAAAAAGAAAAAGAGAAATCTTTCCAACCCTATATTTTAAATGCTCCTGTAATTCCAGTGCCATGGCAGTGAGAAACTTTAAATATATATATATTTATATATATAATGGTTTTCTCATTTCTCCACAGAAAAGTTCACAACAGATCACCCAAGAGACCAAGGGACACAAAACAATGGGATTCAGATTCCGCAGTCTTTCATGGTGGCCTGTTTAGCAGTCACAGTGTTAACCTGCCTGGCTCTTATCACGTATACTGGTTTTAAAATTTGCACATACAAGATGAACACCAAACGTAAGTGACATTTTCATGTCTGTCCAATTTCTAGTTCTCTATATGTGTAATACCAGTAACCCTTTTAGAAACTTTTTTTTGGAAATGAAATTCCAATGTCTAATATAAGTGTGTCTTTCCACAGTAAGCAAACCACTGTGCACACATAGGATAGCAATGCCCTCAGATACATGCAGTTGCAAATTATCCAAGGAGGAAGAGGGTGCGGAAAATGACTCCACCGCTTTCTTTTAAGTCTCTCGAGACGAGAGAAGAACACTTCACAACATTATCTTAGTCATTATCTCAGTTTCAAAACAAATTCATGCGAGGAGGAATAAGCAAAAGGTGACATGTATATGTTTGCTCTGATGCTAGCTCTCTGAAGTGGATTTATGTACAACAGGAGAGATGCTTCCTGTCAACTTTATATGTCACTTGTAAGTGTAAAAACTGTTAAATGTTTTTCCTAGGGCAGAGAACAGTTTGCATTATGCAGTTAAGCAAAGTGTGTAATTAAACATTGCAAATGTAAGGTTTCACAACGGATTTATATAGTGTGGATTAGAAATAAAATACCTCAAAAGAATTTGACCAAAGATTAACAGACAAAACAGCAAGCCTTTTTAGTATTTAATGCTTCATATTTGTCATATTCTTCATATTTGTGGGGTGGGGAGTTCAATGTAATTTATACTTTCTACTTCACTTGCTATAGTTTACAGGTTTCTGTACATAAGCAAAATTTGTTTTATTGCTGCACATTAGGTTTGGAGCATGCATTCGAATGTGTGAAATGTTTTAAATATTGTCACTGCATGGTACTACATCAATAGATATGCTAACAAACATGTTTTTTTTTTTTTTTTTTTGGTAAATATTGTAAAAAAGTGTTTCTTGAGCAATAAATAAATTGTATTATGGTCATTGGCCAATATGTAAGCAGTTGTATATGTTTATAGTTACAATTACAATGGCTTTTCTAGCCAATAACTGTAAATGTATTTCATTATTGTTTTATTGTACATGCTAAGTGGTCTACATAACTTAACATTTTTATAAGCTGATAACTGGGACTGGGACAACACAAAAACTAATAAAACCTAATTTCACTTTACAAAGTGTATGTTTCCATTTGTTAACGTTAATAAACTGTATAAACTAACAATGAAACATATTTCTAATAATCTTTTAACTTACTTTTTTAAACATGTAGACTATTATTATTAAAAGTAGCCTATAGTTTAATGGATCTGAATAATATGAAGTGTAGACTATTCAAAGACTATTTAAAGATAGAAAACAACAAGTCTAAAGGCCTATATGCCTGTATGTACTGTAAAACTTTACCATAACTCGATAAAAACTCATTAACAGCATTAGTATGTGGCTAGATATATATTGTACGCTGTAATGAGGACAGTAATAACTTAATGACATTAAAAACACACTGAACTGGCTTTCTTCAGCTAAAAAGAACCGAAACGCTGAATCGTCGTTCCTGCAAGCCTGCGCAGCAGAGGCGCAGCTTCAACTCACATGACACATTCTGAGTTCGCAAACGTTTCACAGTCATATGACATCGGTCAGTTCCTCCCAAACACTACGTTACGATTCTAGTGGTGGAAAACATTGCAAACAACCATAACCTACACAGACCTGTTTAATCCAGCATCAAAATGTTGGCCCTCATTAACCGCCTTTTGGACTGGTTTAAGTCTCTCTTCTGGAAGGAAGAAATGGAGTTAACCCTCGTCGGGTTGCAGTATTCGGGGAAAACGACGTTTGTTAACGTAATCGCGGTGAGTGTTTGCGGTTAGCATGAGCTCTTCAACAAATATAAGAGACTGAATGTTAGTTCAGTACACCAGGCACTTAACACGCTTGCTTACATGTAATAGATAATCGTGCTAGGCGAACTTGAATTCACAGTAACGTTATATTTGCAGGCAAGACTTGCTTAGGGGACGTAATTCTACGGTTTTTGGAAAGCTAACCGGCTAATACTAGCTACCAGATGACAATCAATAATTTGATAGCGTACTGGGTGGTTTGTTTTGATCTCACTTGACAGTTTACTAAATGCATATTGTAAAATGAGCTCCACATATCACTGACGCCAAGACCTAAGTTACTTAATAAGTTACATTAAAAGTTATAATGTCAACTCACTTGTTTTCATGGAGTTCTAAAGAGGAATTAAAATCCAAGTGATAGTGGCAACTAAAACTAACTGGATGTATTGGTTAAAAGATATAAAGAGAGATACATGTGCATAAAGAGTGTTTTTGTTCATGGAAAAGTAAAGAATAATTCATGCAAAAATTATTAGTGACGTATTCCATGTATACATAAAACACAAACTTCAAACAATGTGGGGAAAAAACACTGAAATAAACATGTCTATTATATGGAAGTAAAATATATCGGAACAAATAAGAGCCAGATACATGATCAAACTTTACTTTAAAGAAGAAAGAGATTAATCAAGGCTGTTTAATATTTTAGTTAATAAATCATAATAAGTAGATTTCATGCTCAAATATCCTCTTGTTGTTCCTTTGATGAGCTTGATTTTGTTGTTGGGAAACTGAATGTGTGATCTAGGAAGCACATGAGTCATTTTGCTTTTTTTATCTTCTCCACACCACCAGTATTCATCAATGCAGGTATCATCGATCGAAAGTCAGTCACTTATTAGTCTTAGCACACAGGCAAGACAGTGATGGTGCTTTATACTCGTTCTGCATAATCTTATAGGTCACTAATAAATTCCTAATAAAACCTAATATTTCTCGTCTTTGCATTGAGTTGCGTTGTGGGTGCAACAAGTCACATTTGATGGCAAAAAAAGTGGTATATAACCTTGTACGTTCAAGCGTACTTGTTCTGTAAGATCATTCCTCACCCGATCTAATGTCAGAGCAGTGCAAAAAAAATTATTATACATAGAAAATATGGTTCAACAGGTACGCTTGGTGTAATCACAATAGTACTGTGCATTGACAAAAACATTCTTAAATGGCAAAGAAACAGAGTTACTCTCATGTATCCTTAACCCTGTCCCCTTAATGTGGACATAGCATCAGTTCTTGTCTTTGAAGTATAGCTGCAGAATCTCAGTACTGTCTTTTTGGTGTATTTAAAGGCACTTTGTTTAGGAGCCAGTCTGATCATGTTTTTAGTGCATGGTGTGGTGTGAGGGCCATGCAACCTTATTTTTATATCTTAAAGGAAACATTCCTTGGATGATTGATTTTTACTCTATTATAAGAAGTTATTTAAAATCATACAACTTTTAGCAATGTTAAAGTAATGTTTATATTTAGTGCACATTCAGCATTAAAAGTTTTGTCAATCACCTAAAAAAAACCCAAAGTGTGTGTGCTCGTGTGAGTTTAGACAATGTGGGAGTTTCTGCCATTAGTCACAAGACTAAGATTTTAATGCGGTTCTTCCTGGTCATGTGACGTCCCCATCATGTGATTTAGTGCATGAGTACACAATAAGATAATATGCTGGTCACAGTAGTTTAGTTACATTTCTTCTTTATCTGCCTTGGTAGAAGGCTAGATAGCTTAAGGTTAAAATGTGCTTTTACAGAAGTAAAGAAGAAAGCTTTTGTGAGTTCATTTGCATTGCTCAAAAGGCTTAGTTCAGTGGGAGCGTTTGCCTCTTTGATGCCTGTGTTTAGTTCTGTCTGCTGTAATCACTTCCTTCAAAGTATTGGAGAGCACATGTGGACTTTCTTGAAAATGTTTTCCAAATATTCCTCTCCCGAATAGGTCTGATTGACCTTTAGATGGAGAGTTCTTTGAAGCTCAAGATATTCTGCATGCCTGGACTGCTTATGAATTAAGAGTATGCTAAAGGGAGGTCTTAAAACTTGGAGCCCCTTCATAATCGGTGGTATATATATATATATATATATATATATATATATATATCATGTGATTAGGAAAGTCAGATTCATCACTTAAACTCCATGAGTTGGTCACATTAACTTTCTTTGACATTTGGTTGGGAATATTGGATTTTTAAGGTTTTTTTTATATAGATAACTTTGACACACATAATGTATTGTTAGCTATTGCTACAAATATACCTGTTCTAATTATGACTGGTTTTGTAGTCCAGGGTCACATTTTAGATGTGCAAAGGCAGGCAAGGGATTTTCCCTCATCAACGCAGACTACCTCAACTTAAATTCACAGAAGGTGGTTTAAACATTTTTGCTTTGTTTTAGTAAAAATAAAGTCTGTGTTATATAGAGAGAAGCACATAATTGTTATTATGTAACATTTGTATGGATATGTAAGGTAAGGAAAACATTACAGATATAAAAAGGGTATAGTGTTTCTGACCTGACATACTGCAGCTAAATTAGTTTGTTGCATCATGTAATGATTTGCAGTCTCACAGCCACCAGGAAAACAGTTTTTGCTGTCTTCGCTCCACCATCTCTATATAGACTCTCGCTGTTTAATCATTTCAGCACCTCAGGTGGAAATTGCATCTCCTGAGGTGCCCATGTGTGAGCTGGTATCTCATTAAATGTTCAAAAAGAGCAACAAGTGCAATGATGTTTTCATCAGGGCAAAGAGATGCGGAAGCTTCTGCCCTGCCCTGTTTGCACCTGGGGCTTAAACAATCTCTGTCAGAATATTTTGTGAAGCATCTTTGACTAACCTAGCTCTGTCTGAATCTCTCTGAGAATTATGAAGTAGCTAGTTATCTCCAAGATAGCCCGAGATAGTGTGCTGACTCTGTATCTTTTGTTCACTATTAGCTGCAAGAGCCATGCAGGCAGAGATGTTTACACCGCAATTTTTTTGTTTTGTTTTTTGTATGCTGTACTGTAGGGCAACACGCACATTCTCAGTTATTTTCCACTTAGTAAACATGCTGTTAATTCATTAGAATTCAGTATTTTAGTAGCTTGATTGGGTTACAAAATTCCTGTTTTAAAAATGAAGAATACACTAAACTTAATATACTACTTTTGGGAGTTTTGACCAAAATCTCATTGCGAATAGTTTTATAGCATGGCATAGTAAACATCATGATATAGCTATCTATATAGCTAATTTAAATTCAAAATTGTCATGACTTAGTACTATTAGGCTGACGTAGTTAATCGCTATTATTAGCCAATGGAGGGAATTTCATTCTCAGATATGACTATGCAGTCAAGAACTGAATGAGTATGTCAGAATACAGGGAGGTGGTCTTAATGTTTAGAAGGTTTTACTGGCAACAGTGTGACAAATAAGTGAAAAGTGCTCATGGGGAGGGAATTTTCCCCATAAAGGCTGACCATCGATGTTTCAATACAGGAGAGGTGGTCATGTGGTTAATATGTGGAATTCAAATAGTCCTGACTCATTAGTGGTTATTAATGGTATGACTTATAGTACAAAGATGAATTGCTAATGGGATGATGAGATTTATTTTTGAGATTGAGTGAGTTGTATGATGTAGGAACTTCTATTGCGACCACAAAATGACACATCAATTTACAAGCTCTCAAACTTTTAACTTTTGGGGCCGTGATGGTGTTGATTGCACATTTTTCTGTGCAATGAATGCACAAAACCTTTACTTGGCAGAAGAGTTGACAAGTTGACCCTGAATTAGAAAATTTGGTAAGTTAGTACAGTAGATGGCAATATACCACGCAGAAATTTCCTGGCTTGATTTTTGTTTAAACTTTCACTATGAATCATAGATCAAATAAATGTTTCTGATGGGAGGCCCTTAAATACCAGTCACTGCAGGCCTACGCTTACAGCAACAGGAAAAGAAATTGGGCGTCAAAGCCACCAAAAAACAAAACTGTTCAAGGTGAAATATTAAAAGCAGTTCCATGAGTTAATATGCTAATATCTTCTTTTTCTTTTTTTTTTTCTCCCCCAGTCAGGCCAGTTCAGTGAAGACATGATTCCAACTGTCGGGTTCAACATGAGGAAGGTCACAAAAGGCAATGTCACCATCAAGGTTTGGTCCTAATGATTAATCTCGGCTTTTTGGGTTTAAGGAGAAATAGAAGGTGCAAGATTATTTATAAATAATAAATACTTAAACTAACATGGGTCTGATTGTTGCACAGATCTGGGATATAGGAGGTCAGCCGAGGTTCAGGAGCATGTGGGAGCGATACTGTCGTGGGGTGAATGCAATAGTGTAAGTATTACCACGTCCATCTTCTGCGAGGGGAAAAAGGACATATTCCTAATTATAAAGTAATAAAATGTGCATTATTTGATTTTCTTTTTCATTTTCTCTCAAAGGTACATGGTGGACGCAGCAGACCGAGAGAAGGTTGAAGCCTCCAGAAACGAGCTGCACAATCTTTTAGACAAGCCTCAGTTACAAGGAATCCCTGTAAGCCACTTGTCCTTGTTTTACAGCACTTAAACATCTTCATTGCATCAGTTCTTATGAATGTTTTTTGTGTTTCAGGTGTTGGTGCTCGGGAATAAGAGAGATCTACCTAATGCGTTGGATGAGAAACAGCTAATTGAAAAAATGTAAGCAGCTCTACAACACACATGCAGCAGATGGTTTTCCCCTGCTTTTTGAATTAAAGTCAGCATGGAACAAAAATGGACCATGCCTACTTAAATAGGTTTATGTGCATTATTTATATTAAAATGTTGAATGAAAAATGTAATAATATGGTCACGTAGGTGCTAACTGGTATAACTTTTTGTACTAATCTCTCTAGCCAATTTGCATAAATATTTGCCAAAACTGTGTTTCAATTACTGATCCGTTCACATGCAAGTTCTTGAGGTGGAAGGTAAGGTTGGACAGCCATTAGCTCCTGCATTTAATGCTACGATTACTCGCATTCATATATGTACGATTCGAACGGCTCTGTTTTTAACAGTCTCTAATCATATTCGGCCAAATCATATGATGCTGATAAAATTACCTTGCCATAATAGAAAACTTAATATGATTATAATAATTAGGAAATTGCATTACAGGCTCTGGTCAACTCAATTTATTTATTTTTATCTTCATTATAAAGAAATGCTCTATTTGTAAAAAATCAGTTTCGGTTCAGTTTCACTTCGTGCCAGCGTCAGATGGAGATTCTTTCATGTTTTCTATGAATTGTGTGAGAAGGACATGAGTCACGATGTCTAGATGAGATTTTAACCATCATTCCGGTGAAAAGGTTGTGTGGCTTGGAGGTCTCATGTTGTTGCGAGGATTACTGCCATCTGTTGGCTAAGGAGCTTCATTATTTCCTGGAAACTCTTGATATAGGACTATGTTTACAGTTTTTCCTGAAATAGCTCTTTGGCCTGAAATGAAGCCACACCATATTAATTGCTTTATTAATTCTGTCTCGTGTTATTTCTTTAGGAACTTGGCTGCTATTCAAGACCGGGAGATCTGCTGCTACTCTATTTCCTGCAAAGAGAAAGATAACATTGGTAAGTAATGTTCCATGAGGATGAGATGTTTTGTCTGCTACGTAATGTTGCCAGTCTGCCTGACTTAAACGGCACTTTTATGTTCCCTGAACTTTACAGACATTACACTTCAATGGCTAATCCAGCACTCAAAGTCAAGAAGAAGCTGAAAGTGCGTGCAGAGGGTCCAAGTTTATCCGCTGCCATGTTACTCCCACACCACATCTTGCTCACTTTGTGAAACTGTACAGTTCTCCATACCGCCCCCCTCACACTACCCTGCTCGTCTGTTCCTCACAAGCTCCTCCTCCCAACTGCCTCAGTCATGTCAAAGATACATCAGTCATTAAAAGATGCTAGCCTGCAGAATGAGTTCCTCCACCTCTTACAGCCTGCTGCCAGATGAACAATATGGATTCATGGTTTTGCAAATCCCAGCAGCTCCGGTGGTCTCCGGTGGTCTCCACAAATGTATTTAAAAACTGAGAAGAGTTTAACTTCAATATCGTGTTCTGCCTTTTTTCCTCCGGTCTGTCAGGTTATGGTCTTGAGAGCGTGTAATATCATTGGGACTGTTGCTTTTATTTCTTTCCTTTTCTCTTTTCCCCCTAAATTGTCTCTTGAGAAATCCTTAATCTTTAAATACGAGGAGCAGTCCAGTAAATAAACAGTTCAAATGTTGATTCAGAGAGATTTTTACAGAAATGAGTGTAAGTATATTTGAGAGGATGAATGTTTTGCTGGTAAAGGTTTTCATTTAGCTCAATGATGTCTTTGCAACCTGTTCATGAGCTGAGAGAGAGCGAGTAGGTGAAGTTAAAGTGCCTTGTGCAGTGTATCTGTCCCTCAAGATAAACAGTATACCGGGTGTGCCTGCCTGGAACTAGATTGAATAAAGACAGCTTACTTTGAACTGCAAGAACCGAAGGCATGCTTTTTAAGGTAGATTATTGTACTGTTGTCATTATCAGCTAAATATTTGTGAGAAGAGGCAAATGTTGGAAACCCCACTATTATCAATGCACTTTTGTAAATATGATGAACCAATAAATAGATTGTCAACATGTAGGAGGAATCTTGCATTGTTGTGGCTGATTTTTATCTCAAATGGTGGTGAATCAAGTGTTTGAAGCTATGCATACATATGCTATCTCCTGTTTTCAGTCACCTAGTTAAGTTTAGTTCAACATGACTCTCTGCACAATTTTAGAATTTTGATTTAAAATTTGTTAAATTATTTGTAGGTACTAAAACAGTTAATGTGGTGCGTGTAATTAAGGTTTTTGTTTCAGATTAGCATATGGTTGCATTGTTAACGTTGAAGTACTAATTCTATTAAAAGTTAATTGTAAACTTAAAAAATTCAAAAAAAATATTTTTTTTTCTAAATTTCTTCTAAAAAAGAAAAAAATGGATCATGTGACTCTGCTTCTGAAGTCCCTTCATTGGTTGCCTGTTCAATTCAGAATACATTTTAAAATCGTATTATTTGTTTTTAAAGCACTACACCAACAAGCACCCATCTATTTATCTGAATTGCTTCACCAATATATCCCCCTGAGAAGTTTGAGATTGTGTGATCAGAACCTTCTTTTAACTCCACGCTCCAGACTTAAGCGTAGAGGTGACCGTGCTTTCTCGTTAATTGGGTCCTGTCTTTGGAATAATCTGCCTATTGAAATTCGAATGGCCCCTAGTTTGACTATTTCTAAATCTCTCTTAAAAACACATCTGTTTTCTCTGGCCTACTAGGCTTTATTAACAGAGAAACTTTTATGTTTCTCTGTTGTGCTTCTTCTGGCTAAATCGTATATTTTTATTTTATGATGTTCCTAAATGTACAGCACTTTGGTCAGTCGTGTGGCTGTTGTAAATGTGCTATATAAATAAACTAAACCTAAATAGGATTTTTTTTATTTATCAGTATTTAATAACAAATTGATGAAAATACTGCTGAAATACTGCTTGTCAAAAAGAGATTTTGTTCCATTAACTTAGTAGTAGTATTATAGTAGCAGTAGTCAGTGGTAACTAAACAGATAATACGGTACATAGTCGCACTACACATGTGATTTTCTCATTGGCTTAGATAGGCAGGGATGCTTTTAAGTTGAGCTGCCACGACATTTCCGCTGCTTACTGCATGTGTGATTGACGTCTTCATGAACCATTTGCGCTCTCTGTCATGACGTTGCCGGCGGCTGGCCAATAAGCGTTGAGGATCAAGGAGGGGCTGGTTTGTTGACAGGAAGTGTGTGAGAACAGAAAGCTGGAGGAAAACTGTTGACTTTTGCGCTTTGATAAGTCGCGAAGTCGAAGAAAATTATGACTTTTAAGGCCGACGGCAGGCAAAGATGCAATGGAGGTCAGTAGTTGTTGGTCTTCTCGTTTTGAGGGTGCTGCTGAATTGCGCGGTGTGGCTAGTGTTTGGACTGGGACCCAGCTGGGGCTTTGACTTCCCCATCAAATTCACGTTCAACTTGCATAAGATTGAACTTCTCAAGGATGGCGACCGAGCCACCGTCAAAACTAATGCCTGGTCACAGCACGTGTACGATAACCGAAACCCTCAAGCAAAGACCTGCTCCAAGATTAGTGGGAATTCATCAAAGAAATCCTACCTCAGCTTCTTTCAGAAGGGCAGAGATGAATATGACAGAAAGTACAGCTCCTTCCCTGACGCGCTGAAAGTCAAGATGAGGGGAATGGCCAGAGACATGTTTTACTTCGGATATGATAACTACATGAAGTTTGCTTTTCCAGAGGATGAACTGAACCCTATAGCGTGTGAAGGTCGAGGGCCTGACGTTCTCAACCCGTAAGTTATATTATATGAAACATAACACAGTCACTTTGTGCTGCATCATGTCACTATCCTTCTTAGATCTTTTGACGGCTGTAAGCTTTAGTAAATTCTCGGGGAAAAGTAATATCTGAATAGAAGTCTTTAGTTTACGCAGATTGTTGTGATAAAGACGTGCGCTGAATGGGAATGGCATTTCTGTGTCATAAAAATGTGGCCAATCAAGGTTTTTTTTTTTTTTTTGATAACCGAAGAGTAGAAGTTCAATACAGTTTCATTCGATTTTTTTTTGTAGTTTTCATTGTTTTGTTTTTTTTGTTGTTGTTTTTTCTAGAAGTGATGTTAGTAATGTCACATGTATTTAAGCAGAACAAGTGGCAAGTTGCAACTTTCTAAATCAGCCTCAATGTCTGTGAATACGAGACCTTTGAGGCATGGAAAAGCAGAAATGTCTCTTATATCCAGTACCGCATATTTCTTATGCTTTATTATAACCCAGTGTAGTTAAATTATGAACCTGACATACCTTTGCTTGTGTGTTTTTCCTAGATCAAATATCAACATCAACGATGTCCTTGGAAACTACTCTTTGACCCTCATAGATACTCTTGATACGCTGTTGGTAGGTCAGCCTATTGTACAGACAGCTTAAGTTTAACTTGTTGTAAGAAACTGCTAAATGTTATTGGATAATGATGATAATAATTAAATAAAAAAAAAAACAACTTTAGAACTAGGAACTTATGTCAGAAAAAAGAATTTTTATTTTTTGTAAAGATGCAACAAAAAAATTGTTGTATAGCATAGTCTTGGAAAAAAAAAAAAGTTAAGTTTTTAGTACTAAAATCCAGAACGTAATTACCATTTTAATGCCACATATTTTTTTTACTGCTAATTTATGATTTATGAGTAAAGATCAGCAGTTTATGTAACTTGAGGAGACTTTTACATTTTGCTCTACAACATAAATTACACAGTCATGTTTTGAAACCTGTGCTAAAATTTCTTCTGTTCATGTTTCATGAATGCTGTGTCCTTCCCTGCTAGAGATGGGAGAAAGGGAGTAACAGTTTTCATGATAAATGTGTTCTAGTAAACAACCTTGAATTTATCTGCGCTTACGATTAACTTTCAGCTATCTAGAAAAAAGGATACATCAACAAAAGATATGGCCTCACCTGAACAAACTATGCTTCTTGTTCCAGGACTATTAATTACAAATAATCTCAGAAATGTATCACTTTTGTTTCCCCTCAGAATAACTCAATAGTCATACACAGTGATTAAAGTTTTGCTCCCATCCCTGCAGGTTCTTGGAAATGTGACAGAGTTCCATCGAGCTGTTAAGCTTGTGATTGACACTGTATCTTTTGACAAGGACTCCACTGTTCAAGTCTTTGAGGCCAACATTAGGTGCAGTTATTATCTTTAATGGATCTTTTAATTTGAGCCTGTTCAGTGGTTTATAGCATGATGACATAATTGTCATGACTAACTGAACAAATCCTTCACAATGCGATGATTATGTTGATCTCCTCCTTTCTCCTATACAATATAAATATAAAAAATAATACAGGATCTGTATCTTCCCTTTTCAGAATTCTAGGCAGTTTGATCTCGGCCCATATTCTGCTGACTGACCCACAGCCCCCGTTTGGGGACATAGCACTGAAAGACTATGATAATGAGCTGCTGCACCTGGCGCATGACCTGGCCGTTCGACTACTACCTGCCTTTGAGAACACTAGCACAGGCATCCCCTATCCCAGGGTCAGGCCAACCTACATAACATCTCTCTAAACTAGTGTTGCCTCGTTTTTGCTGCATTTGATATTGGTGTCTTACCATGTTTTTGTGCAGGTGAATTTAAAAAAAGGCGTCCCTCCTGATAGCATTAATGAGACCTGTACGGCAGGGGCGGGCTCTCTGCTCGTGGAGTTTGGCATTCTGAGCCGTCTGATTGGAGACTCTACATTTGAGTGGGTTGCCCGCCGTGCTGTTAAAGCTCTTTGGAATTTGAGAAGCAATGAAACTGGGCTGCTGGGTAAGTGGACAGCAACACAACTACCACATTGAAGGCCCATAAAAGGTAGTAAGGATATAGTTACAATAGTCCATGTGAAATATGTGGTTCAACTTTAATTTTATGAAGATACAAGAATACTTTATTTAAAAACATTCTTGAAAAATGTTCAAGAACATTATTTTCTTTTTTTAACGAACTATCCCTTTAAACAATTACTTCACTTGTGCAGAACTTCCCTTTTTCTTTTGTTTTGAGTCCAGTGTCTTTTATTTGTGATCACATGCCTTTGTATGGCCACTAATGATTCTCTTGTCTATCTTCCAGGGAATGTGGTGAACATTCAGACTGGTCAGTGGGTGGGGAAGCAGAGCGGTCTCGGTGCGGGCATGGACTCATTCTATGAGTATCTCCTTAAGTCCTACATCTTGTTTGGAGAGAAAGAAGACTACAGGATGTTCTCTGCAGCTTATGAGAGCATTCAGAGCCACCTGAGAAGAGGGTGATTATAAACGTGTGCATGTATGACCACAGCTGTTTGTGGCTGCAGTTTGAGCTTCTAAACCACCTGCAAATAAAGTGTGTCACTTGGGATCTGTGGTTAAGCATGACATGGTTTGCAGACAATGAATGTACTGCTTGCAATAACATTTT
>JAUMHR010000050.1:14410333-14427810 GCA_032361145.1 Enteromius fasciolatus | reverse complement strand
CTCTACGTGAATGTGAACATGTTTAATGGACAGATCATGAACACATGGATTGACTCTCTGCAGGCATTCTTCCCTGGACTACAGGTATGAGTCTGTGTCTATGTGACTTCTCTCACTCAATCTTTCCTTTCCTTTCCTTTCCTTCATGTTCATATATATTTCATTAAGCCTTTTTTCATTCAGTTCGTTCCGTTCTAACCAGGCACACATCTCTGTTTGCTTAGGTTTTGAATGGAGATGTTGAAAATGCCATTTGTCTTCATGCCTTCTACTATGCAATCTGGAAGCGTTTTGGTGCTCTTCCGGAAAGATACAACTGGCAGCTTCAGGCCCCAGATGTTCTCTTCTACCCTTTAAGACCAGAACTAGTAGAATCCACATACTTACTCTATCAGGTAACACCTGCTGCCATTATAACCAGATCTTTAGACAGCATTACAGTTTAATTAATGAAAAAACTGACTTTCTTCAGGCAACCAAGAATCCTTTCTATCTTCATGTTGGGATGGACATTCTTGAAAGCCTTGAAAAAAATACCAAAGTCAGGTACATGGTTTAAAATGGCAGAAAGTGATTTAATTGGGATCCTGGCCTATTCTCAGATCACATGTTTTGTTTCTATGCCTTTCAGGTGTGGCTATGCCACTCTCCATCACGTGGTGGATAAGTCCAAAGAAGATCGCATGGAAAGTTTCTTCCTTAGCGAAACCTGCAAATACCTTTACCTGGTTAGTTGTCTAATATTCTCCCTTTATATTTTTCTGTTTCTTGTTGCGTCTAGTCTTTTAATACTACTTATATATAATACTTTTATTTAAGAGTCAGCCAAGATTATTTGCCAAATGTAAAGTTTTATGCTACTGATACGTAGATCACTAAATTATATTTAACATTCCTTTGCAGCTCTTTGATGAAGATAACCCACTGCACAAGTCTGAGAGTAAGTACATCTTCACTACAGAAGGCCACGTAGTGCCGATAGATCAGCGCTTCAGGGGGAAAAGTTGGGAAGACCAATTTCCATGTGAGGAGCCTAATAATGAGCACCCAGCCAACATTAGCAATGTAAGAAATTGATTTAATACACCATATCATTCCTTTCATTTTATGAATATGAATAGTAGTGGGGATATTAATGAATAAAACCATTTTTACTGTCTTGTATTAAAATTTAATTTGTTAAAGGGTAGGGGTTAATACAGACCTGCTTAATACAGATTTATTTTATTTAAATTTTTTAAATTAGTTTAATACAGATTCCTTTAATCTCCTTTAGCTCTTTTTTTTGTTTGTTTGTTTAATGTGCTTTTTTAAGCATGAAAGTTTAAAACGATTAACTATGTACTTACAGTGTTTAATAAAGTAGCATTTAATAAAGTAGTGTTTCGTCAGGGACATGACAGTAGATCTTAAAAGTGATCATAGAAGCAAGAATGACATATTTTCATTTGTCTAATAGTGTGAAAGGATTCCTGAAGAGCGACGTTACGGCCTTCCGCTAAAGAGCATATACATGAGACAAATAGACCACATGGTGGGGCTGTCCTGACATCAGAACTGTCCCTGGACATCTCAACATATAAAAACCCCCTGGAGGGGTTTAATAACTCTCCAGTCAGAGAACTTTTAAGTCTCGTTTTTGCACATGAAGTGGTCAACAAATCAACCAGTACCAGTCGTTGTGTTTTTGGACATAAAAGTCTATTGTTATCTATTGTCTTAATTTGGATCATGTGTTTGGGTTTGGCTACGTAATCGGATCACACCAGCAAAGGTCCACAGAATATAAAACATATTCAGGACAGTTTGGCTCTTCAGAATCCTAAAATCTTTTGCAAAACTGCTTTTGGTTCTTTAGGCTGATTGATTTCTATATTGTGCAATCGAGTGTGATTATACACACTGTTACATGTTTTCTTCAGTGCCATGTTTAATGAAACTTGATCTAGTATTATAAAGGGCTCTATTGAATTGAGACGGTATGCATGTTTCAGATTTTCTACTCAAGGAACAAGCTCTCAAATAAGCTTTATATTTCAAAAGTAGTTGTTTTGTACACCTTTCAGGAACAAACACAACAGATGGGCTTCATTTAATACAAATCAAACTCTATTCAGAATAGTTTTTACTTTGCAATATGATGTATTCTTTTTTTCTTTTTCTTTTTTCATAATTTGTGCCTTGGTTTGCAAGGTCTAGAACACTGTGGCCTTTTTTTTTGCACGTTTCCACATTTCCAGTTATACACATTCGGTTTTTCTGCTGTCGGAGTATTGTGATAAAATTGGAAAGGTTTTGTTGTGTAGCATACATGTTTGATAAGGTTTGAAATCTCCATTCACGTGTTATTTTTGACAGAACAAACCTCATAACCTGGTACTTTAATACTATAATACTGGTCATTTTACACAGCAGGTGGGAGAAGTGCTACAGATTCTCTCTCCGTTAGGTCTGGACATCTAGTAATTAGTCTCCACTCCTTTGTTTTGTATGTAAACTGAAATGTGACATTTATTGGACCAAATATTACATTTAACAAAAAACATGTGCCTTTTAACAAATTTCGTTTTTCTTCAGTCCTCAGGGTCAGTAGAATGCCATAATGCCGTCACTGATAACGCAGAGGTGATATGCATGTGCTGTGTATGTATTGTCATTAACTCTTTTAATGCTTAATTGTTGGTGCAAATATTTTACGAACAAAAGTCAGAAATAAGGGATTGTGAGAGTGATCAGTGTGATGGTAAGAGAAGAATTAGTTTCTTTGATATTACAGATTATAATTTCCTTGGGGCACATACAGAGGACACTCTCAGTAGATAGGGGTTGATATTTATTCAGATCTGTTTTTATCAGATGCAAGTATTTTAATTAAAAGTTGGTTAGATTAATATTGATCTGCTTGTTGATTTCATTGTGATTTACCTTTTAGTCTAAAGAGACAAAGGTGGATGTCTATACTGTGCATTGCCTCAAATCAAAATTAAACCATGACTTTGCAAAACATGCAGTGTTGTTCATATCAGTTAATTAGGTCTTAATATTCTATAGGAAATACCATTCAAAGTACGGTTCAAGTACGGTAGCATCTCTGGCTTACAAACAAAAATGATCACAGAAAACGTGATATTCTGTGATGTAATGAGTTGTGGCTAAACCTTGCAAAATTAATAAAGTTGGATATGCTGTTAAGAAGCTTTAATTTCGCAGGTTGTGTATATGTGTGTCTTTCTAGATTCATAAAATTAAATGAATCTCAAGAATTCATATTTTAATATATTACGTATGTGTATAATAAACACTCAACAGTCCCAATATAGTTTAAGTTGTTCACTGGTGTGCATTCTTTCAGGACACCTAAAGGACAAACACATCAGGTTCAGTCTTTTCTACAGAAGCTTTATTCGTTCAATTTACATTTGTATGGTTTTGCAATCAGTTGTGCCCTTTTAATCCATATTTGCTGTTGTAATTTACTCAGTGCACCCAAAATAGTTCTTTGTCTCTCATCTAGCAGCTCTTGAGCTAAACAACTTATTACATGCTATCTTTTCATCAAAGTCGTCCATCTTACATAGAGATTCCGATCATGGGCCATAACCTGATATTACTCCTCTCTAAATAAAACAACTCTGTTCCCAGTAAAGTTAAAACGTTTCTCAGCCAGCAGTAAAAGTATGAACTGGACGCAGTAACTGCTATAACGTATAGCTGAAATACTTCATAATGTACTTGCAAGAAGATGCCGAAGTGCATATGCAGGTGTTTCAGAAGAATAGTTATTTGGTTTACAGCTGCGTGAAATGTAGTCGCAAATCTACAGGACAGGTCACTGCAAAAACTAATAGAGCCGAACATTTCTCATATACGTGTTGTTATATATGACTTCAGGCTGCTATGAATATGGGTTTAGGCTCGGTTATTTAAGATTTTATCAATTCATTTCACTTGTGTTTTGTGTGCACTGGAGAATTCCTCATTACCCAGGGAGAAAAGGCTACAAGGGGCAATGGGTCAGTATTGGGTTTTGTTGATTAAGCCACTCTGTAAAAGAGAAAAATACTTTTTAATTATGCACATATAAAAATTGTAGCAATATTTAATATGCTACCATAAAATACGGCATTATATAATAACAGCTATTTATTTATAATTTGTAATAATCACCTCTTCCTCTTGTTTAGAAGAGACCGCAGTCTTTGAGATTTTCTTTGATGATAATGTCTGTTACGGCATCGAACACAAACTTGACGTTCTCTGTGTCTGTGGCACAGGTCATGTGGGAGTAGATTTCTTTGATGTCTCGTCGCAAGTTCAGATCTAAGAACTGCACCTTGATGTAGTTACCAGCATCCTCAAAGGTGTTGGGACCTGAGTATGGCAATAGTGTTGTATTTTTTTATCATGGTTTTGCGTATCACTTTGTCTCTTAATAATTAGAGGAAAATGTTAATATTATCAGTTTAAATAATCGCTATATATCTGTTTTAATGTTTAAAATAGCATACACTAGTCGACATTTGAAGTGTTGATCAAAGCCTTTCATCAAAGTTGTTCTAAAACCAAAATTCCATTTTCCAACTTTTAATGACAAAATGCTTCTCACCATCATAGTCAGGGAAGCACATGCTCAGGTGAGCTTTCTTGATCTTCTCCACGAAGACGTCTTTCTTGTTGAGGAAGAGTACGATGGATGTGGTGGCGAAATAACGGTGGTTACAGATACTGTTGAACAGGTGGAGACTCTCATGCATTCGGTTCTTTGGTTGGAAGGACATGGAAAACAGGGTTTGTTACTAAAATGCCTCAGTAGTAGTTCATGTATTACTTCGGGTTGGGGTTTCATTGATCGACAACAAATGGCAACCCACCACTTCATCATCCTCCACCAGCACCATGTCGTATGCGCTCAGAGCAGCGATGAAGATGATACAGGTCACACCTTCGAAGCAATGGATCCACTTCTTCCTCTCTGAGCGCTGACCACCCACATCAAACATCCTGCAGACCAATTTATTAGCAAACTTATCTTATTCAATCCTTTAGTGTTTCTTAAACGTGCTTGGATTTTTGAGATGATGATAGTCATTGGTTGGTTTACTTCGTAGTTATGATTGAAGAGGATCTTTGTATTTTAGGTGTACCTGAAGTTGAGGTCCTTGAAGCCGAACTGGGTCTCGATGATACCGGTGGTCTTCACTCTTGATCGCAGGACGTCCTGCTCAGTAGGGACATAGCCAGGCTTGATCAACCTCTCCAGGTCATTCAAATAGCTTGGAGATAAAGTAAGAATCAATATCAGCATTTCATCAGTATTCATCAATATCAGTACAATCAGTATGCTAATATTTCATAGATAATTTGGTTGTTGGTTTGATCTTGGACATTGAAGCCTTGCTAACTGGTGTTTAATGCTTTAAAAGACTAATTATGAGGCCATACTATCCGGCAGAGTCGTTAAGCTGGTATTCGGATGCTCTGTCAAAGCACGCCTGGATGCCTGAGTCCTTCCACAACCTCAGGATGATGTCAGACAGCTCTTTTGGCATGGTGCCCTCCTCGATGGTGTCTGCTAAGTGCATCAGCTTCCTTGCATCGTCCTGCAACAAACAGGAAAATTTATGTAAAAAATTATCAAGGTCATGGCTACATGTTTTTACACTACTTTAATTTTTCAAAATAATTTAACTCATTCTAACTTAATTTTTTAAATAATACAAGATTCAACTTGATATTTTAAGTCAGTTCAAAGGAACAATTTAGTTAAAAGTTTTTAAGTAGGTGTGTGTGTGGTGTTTTTTTTTTTTTCCTACAAACCTCTCTATAGTGATGATGTGAAAACTTAAAAGGGTGTGGGAGCTTTAAAAATAATGAACATCCTGATTTTATAATACATTGTATGCTAAATCAGATATAAAGGTACAAAAGCTATCACTGGGGCAGTACCTTATAAAAGGTACACGTTTGTACCTCAAGGGTGCATTTTGGTACCTTAAAGGTACATAATAGGACTTAAAGTGTACATATTTGAACCTAAGAGGTAGAAAAGTGTTCCTTTTGAAAAGGTACCGCCCCAGTGACGGCTTTTGTACCTTTTTTGTGAATTTATTAATTAAGCTGGGACATTTACACTTGGTGGTCACCACAGACAAGTCCGTTACATTTACCATAGTTACATGCCATGTGTTCTGGGATTTATTTCTTATCCTGAAATGGTGCGAATTATAGCACAGTATCAAAAAGTGCCATGATATGATTATATCTGGATCCACTTTGCATTATGTTTCTTTAACTACTATGTACTAGCATTTATAGTTGATTACACTAATTGTATTTATGTTGTACATATAAAAAATCAAAATATTAACTCCATTGAACCTACCTCTACCAAACAATTAATGTTTTTGACATACATAAACACAAAATAGTTAACATGAATCCTGATCCTATATTTTTGGACAAAGCAGCTTGGCAATAAGTGGCATTTTGGACATGTACATATGATACTCATTCAGTTTGCCATGGTATCACTACAGATCTGTCCTTGCAAACTGGGGATTGTTTTCCACAGGCGCTGCATGATATTGCGCCTGCTGCAGCCATGGAACAGCAGCAAAGTTTCTTGATATGACGCTGGAATGGACTCAAAAACTGTAAAACTCAACTTTGAAAAGGGAGGGAGTTGAAAAATGAGCCTAAGTTTTTAAAAGTGGAGTGTTCCTTAAATGTGTTCATTTCTGTAAATGACCAATGTATGTTTGAATGTTTAAGTAGAGCACCTGTGCAGCAGCATCTCCATAGGAAATGTTGAGTGTGGTCATGGCTCTCACGATGGCCAGGATCGACTGCATGGTGTTGCTGTTGATGATGACAATGAACTCCAAGCACTCTTCAAGGGAGTAACCATCTTGGTGAATAATTCTGTCATGGGAGAAAAAAGACAGAGCTTTTCATCAGAAGGAGCACTAAACATGAATTAATAGTGATTATGGACTCACATAAGCCAATTCATTATTATATTTTTTCTTCAGCACTTACTTCATCTGTTTGACAATTGTGCTTTTCCCTGACTCACCAGCACCTGAAGAAAACAGTAATCAATTTAGTATTGCAGTTATAGTTAATATATTATATTATTATATTAATATATCTGTATTAATTTTATTACATATTCACTGCTGTTCAAAAGTTTGTTGCTGGCAAGATTTTTCAATGCTTTTGAACTAAGTTTCTTACGCTCAACAAGGCTGCATCTATTTAATCAAACATACTGTAAAAACAATATTTTTATATATAGTTCTTATATATAGTTTTTATATATTATTCATTCCTGTGCAAAGCTGGATTTTTGACATTGTCATTCTTGGAAAAAGTTGTTTAATCCAAATTTAAAATATAACAATTTTAGACATTTAAAAAAACTTAGATTGAATTGTGCCAGTGTTTTAAGAGGTAAAACTGTAGACATTCACAGAGTAAGATTTATTTATTTATTCAAGGATGCATATGTGAATTAATAAATGCATTCTTCTCCTCTTCTGTTTATCTTTTGGAGGATTACATTAAGAGGCTTGAGGCTTATTATTTTTGTCCTAAGCCTTGTCCAAGCTTGACGTCTTATGACCCTGACCTATATCACCTCACTGACATGCTGTTATGATAGACAGAGATATAACCCTTGTTGAATATACATGCATACCAGAATCAAGACATATTAAAAGTATGCAAGTTGTCACTTTTTAGTGCCTTTTGTAATAAGATTTCGATCAAGAAATATCACATTTGAATAATCCATTTTCATCTTGCATTTGAACTTGACAAATACTCTCATTTTTCTACAAACAAAAAAAGCTGATAGAATGGCGATGATGTGAAGTCATTGCCTGTTTGTTATGAAGTTTAAAATGGGAAGGCTTCACAGCAAATCTGCAATATTTTCCCAATCTAGCAAATGAGCTATTCTTAATGTTTTCACTTGAGCAGTTATCTGAGTCGCTTGTGTGTTGTTACCTAGCAGCAGAAGTTTGACGGTCCTGGCATCTTTGTCGGCGTCCTCTTTCAATTTCTTTTCTAGCTCCCTGGAGTGTTTCTCCTCGGCACTCGCCCCGGCCCCCATACTGACTCTCGATTAGGGAAAAGAAGTCCTTCTGGATGACCACTCGTTTGCCCAGAGGCCTCCAGGTGCTCACAGCTCACACCTCGACTGGATCTTTGTGACCTGATGAATTGTTTTGAGTCTTAGAGGGATTTTGGAGATGTCTCTGACCACCTGGGTTGGTGGGGCCAATGAAGAACAAGGACAGAATGCATTGGAAGCACGGAGAGGTCATCTAACCTCAGATTTGAGGAGAAGGTGCTGTGCTCAGCAGAAGGTGATAATCTGACCAGTGTCTTCACGAGCACATTAGAAGGGCCGTAGAGACTGTGCGAATAATGTGATGTTACAAATGTTACTTTGTTGTTGTTATATATTTAAGGCAGAAGCTAACGGGTCTCATAAATAATTGGATGTGTGGACTTTCTAATATCTATATTCTGTTGAAAATGTGCTTGAAGAAAAAAAAAAAGACATATCTGTATCATACAATTTCAGCTTCAATCAATAGAACTTTTATTGACTATGAAGGTGTTTTTAATGTTAAATATTGAAATCTCCATGAGTAATTCTAATCTCACTTTCCCACTGTAGTCATCAGGATCAGTTGACATTTTCCTTGTTGTGAACACAGTGTGCAGAGCAAGTGTTTAAAGAGCTTTAGTCTTTTACGTGACAGAGCTCATTGACCCCAATCTGAAGATTGATACATTTTAATCCACAGGCATCACATGTGAGAGAGACGCTTTCTTCATTGTGCTTTAACAATAGCAATTCATTTCAATATTTTGAAAGTTTTTTCCAAGTTCCAAAACTAGTATTAATAAAGCTTTTCTTTTGTCACATACAATAACAAAGTTTCTTTCTTGGCAAAATGTTAACATTCAAAAAAACACGCTGCACAAATGGTTCATCTGGAAAAAGGTCCTTTAGATGTTCTTCACACAAGAAAAATAATAATGGTTTGAGAACTCTTCACCGAATGGTTCTTCTTAGGCCAACTTTTAGAAGTTTTTTTATTTTTAATATGCATTAAAAATGTTTTTTCATTTTTCTGGGCAATTACACTCTTGAGTATTACAGTAATAGGCTGTACTTAAATACATGTGCAGCATTTTTGTCTTTATTACTTACTGTAGGTATAATAATACAATGATCAGATTTATCACAGTTTGTAATACAAAAAGAAGTTTTAGTTTTGTGTAGTTTTTTTTTTTTCTTGGCAGAAGGTACACAAATATCAATTAGAAATAATGTGTTATGCTGTCATGACATTTGCTAGTTGCAAAAGTGTTGGCCATTTTCTCTTTTGTGAATGACAGAAAGATAAAATCAATGGCAGAGGTGAAATAATGCAGCATAAAATCTTGTGATTGGTATAAAAAAAAAATACAAATCACATATGACCTTGTAAATAACCCTAATGTAAAGTTCCCAAACAATGTACTCTTTTCAATTAAGTAGGCAAATAAACAAGATGGTGTAAAGTGAACCTACTTCCTTATTCGCCGAAACCTCTTTGGTGTGTCTTTCAATCTTTACATTGCGACTGCAGAAGAAAGGAAGTACAGGTTCACCCAGTAACATTTATGCAGAAAGGCCAACCTGTATTTGTTATAAAATATATAACTTTAATTAGTCAACAACAACGATGGAAAAAACCCCAAACAAATAAAAAATACATTACTATAATATTAACTGTTCATAACATCTAATTCTGGATCTTTTTCACATTAGAATATCCTAAAAAAGACAAAACAAGGGGACAAACCACAGTGATGAATAATGTGTTACAAATGAAAGAAAAAAATACATTTACAACAACCATTTCACACAGCCCGTTTGCTATGTGTGTTGAGGAAACACCAAAGAGACACATCAGGTAATTGTGCTTGATTCCATCACTAGTTCGGCAAAGTCCTCTGTCTATAGAAAACAGTCTCTCTCTCTCTCGATCGATTCATTATGTCAAAGACCATACAGCAACACAGCAATATCCAGAATTTGACTACATATCTGTACAGTACAAATACAATTCATGCAAACTCAAACAAGCCCCCAAATGATTAACGCTTCCAAATGATCACCTATTAAATGTTTAGAGGTGCTTGCGTGGACGCTTATTACTGAAAATGTCTGGAGAGGTACATATTTAAAAACAATTCTGCTTTGCAAAAAGATGGAGAGGTTTTGAACCCCCCAGCTTTTTGAGATTTTTTGCGTGCAATAGTACATATTTCTATAAATGAAAAGAACAAAAAGAAGTGATGTACATACTGTACAGGAGGCTGTAATCAGTAATAAACCAAACATATAACACACAGAAACGACTTTATATTTTTAACACACATAGCACACTAGCATAGCAACATATGGAAGATCAAGAAGATTAAAAGATGAGTTTCCGATGATATTAAAGTGTTTTTCAAAGTCTTTTGAGAGGTCACAGAATACTCAGATCCACCAAATATATGTAGAAATTCTTTATCCGTACATCTGCAGAATGAGAACACGTGCTTGGCTGAAAGAGTCCGCTAAATGCACAGCGGCTTCAGTCTCATCTTTCCTCTGGTATCAAAACATCAAGTGCAGTCGAACTGTCCATCAAGAGTTTCAGACTATCCGGATAGTGGTATGTACATCAAGTTTTATGGTAACAGTCACACTGTGTGTTATTATTATGCGAATACCATTGTAATAAATATATTGGAAGAAAAGTAACAATGATAACAAAATATTTGCACAGATCTATACACAAAACGTTTTTTGTCTCTTCTTTTTTTTTTGCTCTATTTCCATACAAAGATATCCACAGAATCTAACTATGTACAGCCTACAATAAATACTATGAATTTTCAAAAAACGTATTGTTTATTTTCTCCTCGGTCATAATGGTTGCGGTGTGTGTTACGGTAGAGGTCAACCTCAAGTCTCGATGTCTCATGTCTCGGCCATGCTGCTCTGCTCCTGGTGGTGTCTCCTGTTTCGTGGCTTCCGGAGGTCCTTCTGTACTTCCTTGAGGTCCTTCTTCTTGTGTGCGTGAGCTGCGGGGTCGTCCCCCATCTGCCAGTAGTCCTGGCAGTACTGGTTGATGAGGCCCATCTCTGGCTGGCTGAGGATGGTCAGCAGGTCTTTGTACTGCTCTGCGCTGGGCGTCCAGGCGCTGGACTGGAGAGGCATCACGGCGGGGGCCGTGGATTCGGTCTGGATGGTGTTGACGGTACGGGCTGAAAGGACCACCAGCTGAAGTTTAATCAGCGTGTGCTTGAAGTTCTTCTCGGTGGAGGTGCACTGGTAAACACCTCCGTCAGAGAGCTGGAGAGAGCGCAGGAGGAGACCCTGCTCCGTACGAACAACGCGACCATCAGAACGGATCTGAGACACACAGGTTGTTTGAAAAAGATTTTAGTGTGAAAAGGGATTTTTTATGTAACGGGTCAGCATTAGTTATTTTTGTCTTCATTTTATTTACATATTGTAGTCTTTTAATTAGTATGCAATCATTGCAAATCATCCATTCATTCATTCATAACTGCTTATGTACAAACATGAAATAAATAATACACGTCTGGTCAGGAAAAAAAACCCCACCAAATCAAAGTTTTTAAATATTTCTCAAACCTGCATCTTCTTTGATCAAAAATACAGTAAAACCATAATATTGTAAAATATTACTTAAATTAAAAAAATATATATTTGTAAGTACAAACCTGCATTTTTAGCAGCCATTACTCCAGTCCCTAGTGTCACATGATCCTTCAGAAATTATTATAATATACTAATTTGGAAAGATCTCTTATAAGGATCAATAACTATCGATTATGTTTTAATGATCTATTTTTGCTGCTTAATATTTGTACATATACGTTCTCTTCTTTGTCTTTTTCTTTTAGGAAATTGATTATTTTATTTATTATTGATTTGACATGATCAAAAGCAACAAAGACATTTATAATAAAATAATATATCAGTTCATCAATTTGACTAACCATTGTGACGTATTGATGCTGTCTCTTGATGAACTTAATTGTTTACAGATGGGGCTTTGGTAATTGGTCATGTGTTTACCTTAAAAGAGATGTATTTTAACATTTGTATATTCCTGATGAAGGTCGTGTGACCTAAACGTTGTGTATTAATAAATATTACTTTTTTGCAAGCTAGGATAGTGTGCGGGAATTGCTGTCTTGCTGAAACGATCCACTTGGTTTATCTAATTATCCTACGCACATATCATTTGCAGGTGTGCGATGGAGTTGTTTTACTAATAAAATAATATAAAAAACTGTTCCACTTTAAAGAAAACATTCTACTCATCAAAGAATTCTGTAAAATGTTAAGCCTCAAAAACATTCTGCAACATTGAAAATTAGAAATGTTTCCTGAGCAGCAAATCAGCATATTTTTGAAGGATCATGTGACACATAACGACTGGAAAAATGTCTGCTGAAAACTCAGCTTTGCATCACAGGAATAAATAAGTTTTTAAAATTATATTAAAAAACTGTTATTTTAAATTGTAATATTATTTCACATTATTAGCAGAAAATCAAAAACTTAACAAATATTTGACAGCCCAGTCATGTGTAGGATCATATTTAGAAAATCATACTTATTAATGCATGATTAAAATTCACAACATTCAGGATATTGCTTTAACATTACATCTATTGTGGCGTAACGTTCTGTCACACATACCTCTCTCCTCCTGTCACTATTCTCCTTCTGGAAATGCCACTTGATTGACACATGAGGAGATCTGGCCTGGCACTCCAGGAAGGCTGTGCTTCCTTCTACTCCATACTGGACCGTCTCCAGCGTGTTCTTATTGGCTGGCAGGAATTAAAACAAAATACTATCTAAAACAATAACCGAAATCAAAAGGAGCTCTTTTACCTCTTACAAAATATGTTTTCAATCTAATCTTAAGACTGAAAGACTATTTTGGTGTTCTCACCATTGGAATTATAGCCCCTGCATTGTCTTATAGGGTTGCCATATTTCACATCTTGTCTCCGACTCCGCCTACAAGATTCAGACAACCAATTTCAAGTTATATTCTAAGTATAATGATCTGATAATAAAAACATTTACACACAAGCAGCTCTCACCTTTTTTGGTTTGCTGAGTAGCGAGAGCAGGACTTCCCATCCCAGGCACAATAAGGGTCTCTGGCCAAGCAGCAGTCAGCACAGGCCTCTCCGTAAACATCACACCTGTGCAGAGCCAGATGAGTGACGCCCACCACTGAACTTACATACAGCTGTTGCTACACACACACACACACACACACACAGGAAGACAGGAAAAGAAAAGAAGAGTTTCATTCAAAATACATCACAAACCCAAAATGAAAAATATTCCTCCTTGTTTGTAAATTGCATTGCATAAAACCGTCTGTTAAAATTGTATTTAGTATTATCACTATTAATATTTTAAAATTAGTTTTTAAAGTTCTGAATCATACAGTAAATGATGTGCAACTTACCCGTTTTGGAGAAATTTTCATAGTAGTGATTGGGATTGGAACCTATAATAATATGAAAATATTTTTGTTATTTTTTTACTGAAAAATAGATATAAAAATATAATGTAATATATTTTATTAAATTAAATATAATAACAAAATCCAAATTTTATTTTAAAAAACACACACAAAAAAAACATTGTTCTCAATTGTAATGGGAGCAAACTTACTCTGAAGACTTCAACCTCCTCCAGAACCAGTTCTTCAGTCTGTAGATCATCTCTGGGCAGGACAATGACTTTCTGAACTGTTCCTCTATCTGTAAATCACCAGAATAGAGGAGTCTGAACTATTTTTAACATTTACCATGCGTTCACAGAAAAGGCTTCAGCCTAGTCCTAGACTAAAACGTAAATCTGAGCTGTCTCAACTGAAAGAAACTTTAATATTCAGTAATAAGGCAAGTTTATAAAAATGACTTAAAAAGTCAATGACAAAACTAGATTGCATTTGTAGGTCTAGAGCATTAATATTAAAAGTGTTACAAATTTGCTTGTTATACATTTTCCATACAAAGGTTTTTCAAATTTTAAATCACTGTTTTTATTTGTAAATTAAAATTAGATTTTGAATCTCAAATTTCAGTGTGGTCCCAGACTTTTAGTATGCATACTGTTTTTGTATGGGAAAAATATATAAATACATCACATAACATATGACTATGTCTATGTGGAGATGTGTAGCATGTATACCTGTTCCCAAGAAAAGAACTTCATAGTTGCCATCAGCTGCAGCCACTTGGTCCACCGTGATGGTGGTGAACTCATAATCCACATTAGTACGGACCACTAGGGGGCGCTTGTGGACTGGATAAACAGCATTGAACATGGTCGGATGGTTTCGCATGAAGTTGATAACCTCATCAGGATAATCTTTAGTAGTCTTCATGTTGGGGGTGAACGTCCCTCCTGGACACTGAAATCACAGAGATGTTTTTTTGCATTTCAGAATCTAAGATTATCGAACATCATCTTTATATAATGTATTACATTTTATTAATGACACTCACTGTTCCTGGTCGGGGGTAAGGAATTTTACCCTGGTAGGCAACCCACTGGTAGTTTGGCCCTTCCTTATGAGCGAAAGGACCATTGAAGACCATGCGAACATCAGCCATTGAATACACACATACTGCTGAACCTTTAAACACAGACCTAGAGGTGCAGAAAGAGAGGAATCCATGCGTTGAAACAAACAGAGGTTACAGACACAGTATTAGACCACATGGACCTCGTCACACAGAGAATGGAATATTGATATTGCAAAAAAAAAAAAAAATGCTACATTGCATGAAGTTAAAATATAGTTGTCTTTATGAAAATCTGCTGACCGCTATAACCATCTGTATGTAATGTCACAATAAAATCAATTCGTACTGGTTAAAATCTAGCCTCAGCCTGCATTTGTTTTTCACTCAGAAACACAGTGGGATCCAAAAGTCATACCACATTAAAATAAGCAATTCAAAATCAAATTTAAACTTGGAAATAAACAAGGTTTCAGGATTTTGAAATATAGAAAACAAAGAAAGGTTATGCCCTAGAAAACAAATATGCTGGAATACAATTTGTTATAGAAAAACTGAACTTTCACTAGTCATGTTGGACAAATTTGGACCCGACTGCGTATCTGTATTGCAGACATAATATTTTAACAGTTTTACAAATTAACACTAATACAGATACAGAGAGAGAGAGAGAAACGAGAGACAGAGGGATAGATAGAGCTGTGAAATCACTTGCAGTCGATGGAGAGAGTTTTCACCATTATCACCAAGAATGGTGCTTTTGGGTTTCAAGAGCTCAGACAGAGCCTGAGGGCTTCGCCGATTTGATCTGAAATCTACAGCGAGTCTGTGAATTACTCTAACACACACACAGCCTTGTGTATTTACGCTGCATGTGAACCTCATCTAAAACATTGACGGCTCCCTCTGAGGCCAGTTGTATAATATCTTATTGTGTGCACGAATATCCTCTCCTAACCGCATCTGATAGCAGTGGTATTATGTAGATAAGTCCTTATGAGAATATCACATCTCAGATTCACAGAAAAGCTCCTTCCTTTGTGCTGTTGGAGGACTTGTACTACTGTCTGTGAAGCCTGCCAAACACTTGTTATTCAGTATGTTAGAAACAGTCTTCAGCAGCGGATAAATGGGGGTGTTGCCCCGTAGGCAACTGGAGTGTGAATATGAAAGCAAATCTATTCAAGCTCCCTTGCCAATCTGATAAGCGGTCTGATTAGTAAGAGGCGTCGAGGAGAAGTCTCGTATTTTGGGGAGAGACTGTCGTGAACTTACGCACCCAGACACAGAGAAGACGCCGTAGATGACGGGATTCTTGGTGTCTTGGGTTTTCTGGATGTACACGTCCCCTAAAAGAAAGATTGAATTACTTTAGATCCTGGATTTGAAGACAAACGAGTTAATTCACATACTAAAGTGCGTACATTGGGGTTGGCAAGAAAGCAAATACTTCCTTAAGCAGTAAGAAAGCATATTCGTAATGGGACATATTATAGCATCACGTGACTGTCTTGTTACCACATGTTTCTTAGTTGCATGGCAGCTAGTTAGCTATTCGTTATTACTGAACAGATAAAATGTCAATACCATAGACATATATAGATTCCCCATTAGACTGCTCCAGGATTGTAGATGTGGCCGCCATGTAACTTTGATGTTATTCACCATACTGTAGGTTCGCACAGAGCTGTTGAGCCATTGTGTTCAGGATTGTGGTGTCTTTCGAATATTCAGTGATTACTAGTGTGAAAGACATCAAGTCAGGAGTGCTACAACACGGCTGACGGCTTACGTATAGCAGGCCATAGAACCTAATGAGGTATCTATGTATATATATATAGCTATATAACAGATATCACTAAAATCCCTGCTGAAAAAAACAAACAGATATTCTAGTGGTATCCACTACAAATACTATTAAAAACCATACATATTTAAAGATTAAGACTATTAAAATAGTTTCTTGTAGTATGTCTTAGAACTGAGTGGTTTTAATGATCCACCAATAGAAAAAAGAGACAGGGATGAATATGTAGCCAATCAGATAATGCTCTATTATATATTTGGTGATACCTGGTAAGCAAACAAGTATTTGGAAGGCAGAGTGGGTGTGTGGTTCAGGGATGTGGGGGTGAAGTACTGTAGATGGCTAATGGTTTTTGGATAATGGAGAGATTTTTACATTTAAAACCATTTAAGCAGCAGCTTTGGGTATTGCCTTCCTTCTTAATTTTGCTCTAAAAAGGTTAAAAGAGAACTGTTACAAACTTTTTGTGAAAGATTAGCACACTTTGAAAATTCACTGGAAATCGTACGCCACTCAGGCACCTTTGCACAGTTTTCTACTGAGCCCCTAAAGGGAGGAAAAAAATGAGAAGGTAGGCAAAATATCACATTGCTTTTGTGTTCTTGCACAAAACTGCTACGTTCCCCCAAGAAACTGTGTTTGCCAGGAAAACTTTTGTGATGGAAATAATATGAGGTAGGAAGTTAAATTATATTTAAAAGCTTTAGCAACAAATGCAAACTTTCTTGGGTGAATACAATACTTCAGTGGAAGAACACATACGTTTTGAGAATTAAATGATGCATTGGAATGAGCTTTTTTCTCTAATCTTGTATTTTTTTTTACATCACTACAAAGGGCTTCATAGTTTTTGATGTAGTATGGGACACACTAATTCCAATATTGAGCTCTATTTGTTTAGGCAGCCTGGTATAGCAACAATGGTTAAACCAGTGTTTGGGGTTGGATTTTTTTGAACAACGGAAGACAGGTGGATTGTTTAAAAAACATATGTGAAATCACTTATTATTTTTGCAGCTCA
>JAUMHR010000050.1:14361787-14381866 GCA_032361145.1 Enteromius fasciolatus | reverse complement strand
AATGTTTGTATCTTTAAAATCGGTCCATCAGAAAAGCAGTTCTAGGCTATGAAATATAGTTTGCGCTGTTTGATTAACTAAGTCTTCTTATATAAAAGTGTTTTTGTGTTTTGTTTTGGTACCGAGAACCATGGATTTTCACTGGTATTGGTACCGAATACTGAAATTTTGGTACCGTGACAACACTAGTTCAGTATATGATGCACCATGTGCCATGATACTTAAAATAATACCATGGTACAAGTCTAAAAAACGTGACACCAGGGTACTTTAGTATTTTAGTAATACTGTAGTATTTTTGTTAGTGACAAAAAGAGGAAGACAGAGAAGAGAACGTAAGAGAGAGGGTGTAGGAGTGCAGGGTCTCTATATTTAGCCCTGCTGCTGTCACCTCCACTCTCCTCTCGCTGTGACAGTTTAGATCCAGCGCCGCAGCACAGGATGCTGGGATGCACCGCCAGCTTGACACAAACAGCACTGAGACAGCATTTGCTGCACCCTGGCATAACATACAAATGTGTTTGGTCTAAAATAGCACAACGAAACGCAGCACAGCCGAGATACTTGAAAGAAAACATTATTATCCGTAAGGCTAAGATGCCATAATTCAGTTAATACAGCACATTACCACAGCACCCATGGCAAAAACAAACACAACAGTGAATAAAGAACAAAGAACAGACCTTCCTTTCCGAGCCCACGCCTGTCTACGTCCCATGCAGCCTTTTCTAAGTGATTCTTATGAAGCTGAAACTCAGTGTAGGGTCAAGAGGTTAAGTTTATTACTCTGCCAAGAGCTCCATTAGGGAAAGCCTCATGGGAGCAGCTCAGAATAATGCATTTTTGATGATTCCCATCGCTTTTGCATACGTTGCAGCGGCAGCAAGAGCTTAACAGAGCCTGCACGTTTCGGCTAAAATTGGAAAACCTCAATGTTACCCGAAGACAAACACATTTTTTTTGGTTCATCAGGAGAAAATTGATACAGGACACCAATGAGAAAGCCAAAAGAGGGTAGGACCTGTCAAATACTTTCCCATCAGCACCACAGGTAAGCTGGACGCTGAAGTAATAATTGTAAATGAATGGCACTACAGTCTCTATGCAGCTGTAAGTTAGTGTCTCTCTAGCGTGCGACTGAAAGAGACAGTGTCTCACCTTCTGTCTGAGCAGATCTCCTAGGCATATCTTGGCAGGTTGAAGGAGGTTCATCTTTCAGAGAGACAGTGATTGCTCCCGGGCTCTCTCTTTCGCTCTCACACATATGCTTTCTCATTCTCTCTGTATCTGTGTGCATTGTCAGAGGAAAGCACTTAGTGAAGTCTCTAGTGTCGCAATTGACCCAGTTAGAACCCAGGTAAAGACAACATGAAGGATAAACCTAATCATGTCATGAGTGGAAAGTATTGAGTGTAGAATAAGTGTTATAGTGTAAGGTTATAAAGATGTCTTTTTCTTGCTTTCATTCTCTCTTACTCTTTCTCTCTCACCTTTGCCATCATTTAACACTTGTAAAATAATATTTTAAATATAATCTTTAGCAAATCTCAGAAAGAATATTCAGTTTTTATACTTTGCATTAAAAATGTTGTGATGCCTGAATTCACATGTAACATTTAAAACAACACTGTCCTATTTAACTTGCATTGTTTTATTTGTTGTTTTTACTAAATTAAGCAGATAGATCAATTAGCTTAATCTTATCAGTCATAACATGAATGTTATTTCTTTCTTGTTCATTGTGTTCTGCAATTAAAGAAAGCGCATTCCTTTTTCACTAAATGTCTTCATTCCCTTTTGTTTATCTTCTGGCAAGACGTACAGATATCATGCTTAAGGCCTAACTAATTTACATAAATACTAAATGGCAATTGTTAAAAGGGAATAGAAAAAATGCATTTTAAAGAAAAGCCACTATGCTTCACCCATAGCCACACAATATAAGGGATATTCTGAACTAACAAGAGAAAGCCAGTGAATTCTAAAATGTGATGAGATGTTAATTGCAAAACCTTCTAGAAATACAAAATGATCTCGGAAGCTGTAACGGACAATGTTTTCAGTAGCTGTATGTGAGATAATGTTCTCAATGCTGCACTGTAGTGGTCTAATTAGGTGTTTAGATATATTTGTACGGCAGTTTTGTTTTTTTTTTGCTTTTTCGGGCACGGCCTGACACATCCAGGCGTTACTCAGAAATAATGAAATGAACAGCTAGAATTGAGTTAAATGCTTTTAAATGGGGCTGCAGATTAGCATTACAAGTATTTGTAGCAGGAATTTGTTCAGTCTTTCCCACACAGCAAGGACGAATCACCCTGACAATGACCTGCTTCTGTTTTTTGGGGTCATAACCTCAGGCTCTGGCACCCTCAAATAGGCTGTTATTAGGGCTTGTTTGAAGATAAAAAAAGCCTCCAGCACAGACAAATGAACACAGACACACAACACATACTGTGCCCAGGTCAGAGTATATTTTTAAAATATCTAGACAATTTTCAACATGCTCATCAAAATGCTGCTGGAAGCAGTAGTTTGAGTAGTTGAGTATAAACTACCTTATTATGGATATTAGATATTTGGTAGCACTGATAAGCAAACGCAATATAAAAAGAAATGCAGATGGGCCAGGTTTACCATCCTTCGTCACCAACAGAACCGTGATATTTTATGACACTTCAAAACATCAAGCATCTAAGCGAGTTCGCAGGATATATCTTTGATGTTATTCTGCCAGCACATAGTGAGATAACAAATTCATACCTGCTAATACACACTTTCCAACAAACCTTAAATCTTAACCTATAAATACACATAAAACATTAATTTGTCATTTTCATATTTCTTTATTACAATGGCAGTCACACTAGCTTTTGTGTTCTATTCATATGCATGCAAATGAATAGAACAGTACTGTGTACACTGTAAGGTTATAGTCACTTACATTGTTCAGTTAAAGCTAATTAAATAATAAATAAAAACACCACTACTGACCTGTCTGATGCGACTCTAACACTGAAGAAACTCACAGTTCAGTTTGCACTGACGCTACTACATTTTTTTCTTATTAGACTAGAAGCCCTGGAGTGGGGCATCATATGCATATAATTTGAAGAAATTCTGGGTCATGGATCTATATGAAAAAGATAGAGTCTTTACCTTAAATATGATAACTCGTAAAGCTCTCAAACCAGAGACAATGAGCTTTAACTCTCATCCAGACAGTCGCCAATCACTGCTTTAGTGTTTTTAAAGACCGCTACCCAGGTGTTAACACGAACAGCAAAGGAAAATGAAGCACACTACTTTAAATGCCTTATTTAATTGCGATAATTTATGCACTGCCATCAGAACCACACTGTAGTTGTGATGCACCTTGAGATACTTACTTTAAAGTGTTCTTTGTCTGCGAACATTTCTCTAAATTGAGCAATAAGCGCTCTGCCCCTCAGAGAATTTAGTGATGGAATTTAAATTAAAACAGTGTGCACAAACAACACCCGTGCCATCATTTCCAAACACACACGTACCAATTCACACAAGCATTCCTCATTGAATCATCCCCGGGTTCTCCTAACCACTGTAAAGTGATATAATAAGCATAAACATGCCCATAAATCCACTGTCATGTACGAAAACGAGGAGTTATGTGAGGGCTCATATGCAAAGAAATTAACTTAGGTTGTCATGTGACTCTTCATAAATCCTTTGGGCTACCTTTTAGCATGTAAATCCCAGGCTTGCAGAGATACACGGGAAAGAGCGGATTTGAAAAGCAGTGGGTGCATGTGAAAGAGAAGGGCAAATGTAATACATTAAAGTTACTCCCATAAAAAGAGAAAAGACAAGAACACAGCCTTAGAAAAGAGTTTGAACTTGTAATAAGTCATGTCTGCAGAGGCCTAGACCTCAAACTTCGCACATGATTGGGCTTCCAGGGATGTTCTTGTGGTTTGGACTGCCTGAAATACGTAAGGGCACAAGAAGACACCAGTATCTGCTCTCTTAACTCACCGACACCGCTAATAGCAGCCAAGTCCTCCCTCAGAGCCGAAAACTGACTCTGTCTGGCTGAGTTCCCTGCCCTCCCTCTCTACATGCTCAAACTGGAGAATAACAATCTATTAGAAAAAGAGAGATCTTGGTTGAACCACAGTCAATGTGTGTGAGTGGGTGCACTTCTGCTTGTGTTCAAGCTTGCGTGTATGAGGGACGTACTAGTGAATTATACCTGAATCCCCCCAGGGAGAATCACTTAAAAGGTATTCGATTTCTTTCTTTACGCTGTTTTTCCTAAATCGGACCTCAAGCTAAATTGAATCATTACACTCCATGCATGAAATTAAAACCAATACTATATTAAACACATTAGCATTTAAACAACATATTACAATACAGGGTTGTTCAAAATTCATAAATAAAGAAGGCTGAATTCTGTGTCATTCTGAATGGTGCATAACCCTGTTACAACAGTGAACAGATCATGACCTCATGGCTCAAACAGTCAGATTTAAGTAACTGAGAGGGATATAAAACAGGATGTCCTGTGTGTCTCAAAGAGAGAAGGCACAGAGGCAAGCAATTACAGCGTTAGCCTGGATTTTGGTTAGCAGTCATAATGATTTTCTAATGGCACATCTAAGTACAAAACCAAAACAAGATTCCACTAAGCTTGAAGCTGTTTGTGGGAGAGAACAGAATGCTTAGTGAGTTAAAGCCCAAAACAAATGTAGCCTTCTTCACAAGACGTTCGCTCTCAAGGGGAGGAACATGATTCAAGTGTTTAATCAAGGCTGCTGGACAGAGGAGCAGAAGTAACCAGAACTAAAGACTTTAAATCCATCCAAAGGGCTTTCACCACATCCTACATAAAGCAGACTAGATCTTTTATTTCATCTACAGTGTTTTGATAATCTCCAGAAACTCACAGATCATATTTTTTGTCATATCGTAAGCTGGAATATCCCATCCAGCGCATGCATGTAGTATGTCTCCTGTGTATATCTTGGCAGTAAAGAGTGGTCAGTGTCAGTGTTGACTGACAGAAGTACTCTATGATTGGACATAAAGGTCCTGGGAAACAAACCAGTCCAATCTTGCATACAGTATCAGTATTCCATTTTGGAGAAAATATTGTAAACATGTAGCTGCCTTCCAATTGCAATTCCAGAGAATACAATTACAATAAAACTGCTCTATTATAAGAACTCATGGATGCGTAGTCCTTGAAAATGGGCTACTACCAAGAACATAGATAACAGTGCAGAGAATCTCAAGGGAAATACTGTTTCAGAACAAAAAATTAATTGCATTGCTTAGCCAACCAAGAGCCGTGCACAAACCCAAACCGACCCAACATGAAATCCAATTCCCCCAGCAAGGGTTAAATCCACAGTCACAGAGTGTAGCGCAAATTCTGAATTTAGGTCTTTGCTAGTAGACATGCTCAATCCCAAAGAGTGTTTGAAAAACCAATTAAAGAAACACAATAAGAGGCAACAGAAAGGAAAATTAGTTCAGGCAGCAGACTGTAAAAACTCCTTAAATTAGAAAGGTGAACAGACAGGTAACCTAAGAAGGCAAGTAGCTTGCTCAGCAAAAAACTGAAGAGATTCCCACAAAACAATAAAAAAAACTATTTCCTATTATTACAGTAGAAGCACATGCACTGAAAGTTAATATAATGAGACAATGGTTTCGTGGAAACACTGAGGACAAATATAATAATGCATGTTTCTCATGCAATCTACATCATATCAGCTGCGGTTGTTCATATATTTCTATTTTAATTTCTGAACGTCATCCACAGAGCAACAGTGTGACACACAGCATCTACAACAGAAATGCATCTTACCTTTGAAGGACAGGAAGACTCGTGGAGCAGAAGCGGGTGGCAGGGAAGACAAAGGGCTGCTGTGGACCGAGACAGCTGAGAACACAGACACCAGAAGGGTCCCCAGCAGCAAAGTCCGGGCTCCCTGCATGATCACTTTATCCAAAGACCCACAAGAGATTTATTCGGTCCTGCATAGGATGGGAGGGAGAAGGATTCATGATTGAGATTTCACTTATCTTTTGATTGAATGGAAGAAAATGAGTACTGGTAATAGAGACAGATGATAAGTCCCAGTTTGAGTGTAATCTTCACAGATATTTACACGCTCCATAGTTATTGATAGTCTACAAATAAATCTGTTTTAAATTCTTTGTGGAACCCTTCCACTTATTCATAATTGATTATTATTAAAATATTCATAATGAACATATTTTTATTGTTGTAGTACAACGGTTATATGTGTTGACAAGTAGCCTAATAATATATTCATAAATGAATAATATAATCATAAAAACAAAATTATTATTTTAATGACTTTTTAAAAAAAAAAAAAAAAAGACAAGAAAACCCAGTGAAGTATTAGTCACAACTACTGCTTTTTTATTCCAATTAAATATTAATAATTGTAATAATTGTAATCCTAACAGCATATGACTTATAAATGAACTTCAATTATCAATACCAGTGACATACCCTTTTCCTGCAAAAATCTCTCAATGAATCCGATTTCATCGGATTTAACTGCCGTGTAATGGACTGATCCTCTTAAAAAATAGTGTATAAAAACATTTGGATAATAACTGCTCTGATCTTCTGAACAAACAAGTATTTGTGATGTTGTACGTGACGTGAAGCACAAAAACATGCTAATAATAAAATACATTTAAATGAATGCAGAACTAACCTACAAGACGTCCGTCACAAACGATTCTGTGTGTCCCGGTGTACAAATCATTTGCAATCCAGCGCAAAGAAAACGCACAGAAACCAAAACAACGCGTCCAGTCAAAAGTAACTGCATACACGTGTCCTCAAAGTAGTAGTTCCTTTAAACTAATTTACGAGACTGTGATTCCGTGGCAGCTCAAATGAAGTGCGCGTATCTCCTCTCGCCCGTAGTTTTTCAACGCGTCTCGTGTATTTTCGTCCACGCAGCAGCGAGCGCGCTTCAGGTCCACTGACTGTCTGCTGCTGAAGTAGTCTGGCAGGTGGATGGAGCGCTGCTACTCCCCCTGGGCGGAGACTTACCTTAAAAGTAACACCCATTTATGTTTTCAAGGCAATTAGGCATTGCAAATACATGCGGCGAAATCAAAACAAAAACACAGGACATGTTAGTAATAGGGGCGCAGTACTTATCTTTACTAAATCACACGCAAACACGCGAACGACTGCGCTCTCACTCACTCGCTATCACCCTGGGCGACGCCCACGCGCTACACACCTTCACAACAGTGGCACACAGTTATTTGAAGATAAAAAAAGAAAAAGACTACATTTTCAGTGTATTGCTCTTAAAATAAAGGAAACAATGTGTCTATAATTATAGATTAATAATATTAAACATTATGATACAACCCACTTTTTTTTCTGATACTAAAGTGCCAGATGACCAAAACATAACTAAATACTGATGGAAAAACACAGTTTGCATGTAAAGAAATAGCAAAAAAGCTTGTTTCACCACTAGCATGGGCCCTGCATGCAACTCTATAGCATGCAAAAAAACGTGTGATATTAAAAAACACTATTCATAAAACAGTAGACCTGATTTTGAAGTGTGCAAAGTAGATGGATATCTTTCTAGATGTCAACTATTAAAATTAATCTTTATAAACAGACCAATATTTTTGGTACATCATAGATTCAAAACATTTAGGTCAAAGGGCAATGCAAAACTGGTGGGTGTCGTATGTTGCCATTTTTTTCAAGTGTGTGTCCTTATTCCTTTTACTTATACTTTTACTGGATGAAATGTTGATTTCATTAGATCACAAAACAAAAAAACACAAGCCTTTTGTAGCACAAGTTCAGGGATTCGGATTAGTAACACACTTCAGTATTATGAACATGATTGAATCGCCTTAAATACAAATCGAACTATTGTCGACAACCTCATGGATCAAGAACATCTCACAGTGCGTGATGACAAACAGATGCGTTTGCTGTTATTCAGTACAGTGAAACTCGCTCGCTTAATCCACAAGTCATTTTTATTTATTTATTCTTTTGCAACTTTATTTCATGCCATTTTAGAAAAAAAATTCAGTAAAGCATGAAATCCGCCCTGAGGAGAGAGGAGTAGTGAAAATGGCATGTCGGTGCAAAACACATAAGGATTATATGAGATTTGTTGTGACTTTTCTGTAAAAGCAGAATAAAGCACAGCATGATTTGCAGATTTGTTGATTTTAATGTATAATGCACTCTCACTAAAGCCCCTCTGTGCGTTTCCTATGAACACAGCAGAATTTGGAGTCACAGCGCAATATTGATTTTGCAAGCACGCTTGGGTGTATGAGTATTTGTGCAAAAGCAGCAAAACCTGATGTTAGACCAAGTTTGCACAAAATAGCTATTGCCTAACCACAGACATGCCAGTCAGGGCTATTCATCAAATAAATGGATGAATTGCAAAACACATCCAAGCCACAATATATACAAACCTTTAATTAAGAATGCTCAGTGACAGATTTGTGAATTACATGTTATTTATTTTACTGTTTTAGTGCTTTTGTGTGTGTGTGTGTGTGTGTAATAAAAAGAATGTGAAATTAGAGTAATTTAGAGTGGAAAGTCAATGTTGCAATGCTCTGACCCAATACAACTGTCTATATGCAGTTTATTGGTGTTTTGACTAAGATGGTTTATTAAAAGTCACATTTTACTTTCTAATGTGGCATTTTAAAAGCTTGTCGGTCTCCAAATTAAAGGAAAGCAACCAAAAACTAACATTTGCCAAAATTTACTTTCAGGCTATTTAAGATACAGATGAGTTTGCAGATGAGAACAGATTTGGAGGAAATCATTTATTGCATCACTTGCTCATCAGTGGACCTCTGCAGTGAATGGGTGCCATCAGAACTAGAATTAAGCTAGAATCCAAACATCTGATAAAAAACATCACAATAATCTAAAAGTAATCCACTTTACTCCAGTCTATCAATTTACATTTTGTGAAGTGAAAAACATATTTCTAAGAAACAAATCCATCGTTAAGCCATTTTTTAACTGTTGCTTCTGTTCAAAATATGATTTCTAATCCATAATAATGCTTCCTCCAATGAAAGCAAGTCGCCTGTTATCCTCTCACTTCAAAATCCGTAGACATATTTGTTTAGAGATTTGTTTGGAATATCTTCATTTATAAATGGTGTTTAATGTGTGCATATTTCTTGCTCTTTACAAACAAGCGATTTTTGAGCTCTATTGATTATTTATGGATTATTGTGTTTTATCAGCTGTTTGGACTCTCATTCTGACGGCACCCATTCACTGTAGTGAAGCATTTGTGATGCAATGCTCAATTTCATTAAATCTGTTCCAAGTAAACAAAATCATATTCTTGTTTTGAAGAAACTAATCTGCATCTTGAGTTTGAAAACATTTATATCAAATTTAACACTATTTTTTAAGTTTATGTTTTGCAAAAAACATGGTTTCGAGAGGATCGTGAACACAGTAATTACCCACGGCTGGCTGCCGATTCCCTAATCAAGCTCGCCCAATCAAATCACTTTCCCTTACTATAAAACAGCCCAGCTTCTGTGTTCTAACATCTCGCTTTTGATCACATCCCTCCTCCTCCCCTTCTCCACCTTTTCCCACATGTTTTAACGTTCAAGGGGGGCAGGCGGTGAACAAGCCGAGCACCGAACCCTCACCCTCGCTGGGGTTCTATTCCCTAGGGTTCGGAGTCCGCCGTTCTCCCAGCTCGCTCCCCAGACAGCTCGCCAAATTTGCGCTATGTTTAATTACCAGGAAACGTGAACGTGAAAGACAAAAGGCATGAATGCTTCATTTTCTATATTATTTTACATGCAACAATCCTTGCAAAATATTGGGATTAACAAAAGAGTTCATAAAACTACATAAAAATGACCCTATATGAAAAAAATGCTTTTTAAAACATAGAAATGTATGTCGTATGAGCTAGAGTTAAAATCAGTTTTTCTGTGAGGGCTGATAAATCTCTGCAAGTATTTTCTTTGAAGTTGGAATGTGTGTGCAAACACTCTCTCGCTGTCTGATGAGGCCATTGAAGAAGCACAGATGAAGATCGGCAGATAAGAGAGCGATTTTTTCCTTTCAACACCTGACTGTCTGCTAGCGAAGCATGTCATTCTGTGCCAGTGTGCTTTTGTGCACTAGAGAATAAGGACAGCACGTCTAAAGTCTAGATAGCCTGACTCACTGTGCCTGGATTTTAAATGCCTCAGCAAATGTAGCACACAACAATATCCTTGAATATGACAGAATTAAAAAGAAATGATTAAGCTGTGTACTGTAAGTGAGAGTGTGCGAACTGTAAGTGTCTAGTTGCATTCGGCTCAAGCAGACAGATAACAGGTGTGATCCAGGATGACAATGACACGGAGACACAGAGTGGCCTTGATTTTCACATACCAAGCCAAGGCAATTACAACTCGCAGCACAGTAAAGCATCTCATTATCTCTGCATCAGCAGTCAGTCAAGGCACAGGCTTGTGTGTGTGTGTGTGCGTGAGTATATCCCAATCCATTTCATAAAATAGAAAGGAGATGGCGATACACACCCGGATTAAGCGTGATATATTCAATAAAGGTTTGATATCGCGCAATTAACCCACACCCAAAGTATTTGCTCAGTATTCAAAACTGACAACTCAAGTTCATAAAAAACTCCATCGTCTATATGCAAATATTTTCATGTGATTTATAGCTGCAGGCCTGTTAGCTTAATATACTGTACAACTGTCACTACTTTTGAATTATCTGAAAGACTTTCTGCAGTTCTTTGTGATGCTTCATAATCTCATTTACGGGTATCATCAGATACCATGATTGTACAAGCAGATGCTGGGTAATTTAGATCGAATTAAAATGACATTCAGAACGAGAATCAGATATGACTGTATGGAATATTTTTAGTGGGATCCACGGACTCTTCCCACTTTATCTTTGATAATAGTTAAAACCGTCTGGGGAAATGGATGGATACAGTCAAAGGCATTTAAGCAGAATGGAAAAACACTTAGCACTTAAAATCAAGGGGGAAATGGACTGGAGGAAATGACATAAGTCCTTTTAATTCAGAGATGAAGGTCAAGTGAAAGTTGTTTTATATAAATGGGATGTATTTTTCCTATATGACAAAAGCAATGCTTTTTTTCTGGTGTATACATTTCAATCTAACAGTTTTTATTCATGCGCAGTCTTGTAAAGTTTAGACAAGTCTTGGTCAAATCCATAAATATCTGTGCATGGTTTTGCCTAATTTCTTTGATGACAGGACTGTAAGAATGTACCTGTTTCCTCACACAGACAAACACACGCAGGTCAGATCACCTCAGGTGCTTGTAATGACTGATCATGTACTCCCCCCTCAGTCACCGCACAGGAGCTGCTACCTTTCACCTTTGAGATAAGACATTAAAAATGCACAGCCTCCGCCACCACTCTCAGCACCCCAGCCTACTGTTCATTAGCATTTAAATAGGAAAGAGATAGCTGTGTTTGCCTGCAAGTCATATACCTACAGCAAAGAGCGGAGAGACTTCAGTGGACTTCCTATGAAATTCTACACCTCTTCTCAATTTATCCTCACAAACCACTGAGAACAACTATGGGAGGTTTTGCTTTTATCTCCGGCTGCTGACAAAAGACTGCTGGATTGTAAACAAATTAGCTGTTGTGTTTGGAGGACGGTTTAGATTAGTTCAGCAACACTGTTTCAAAAGCAGTTCATTGAACATCAAGGCTGGCTACTTAATTCACATTTGCATATTCATGAGAAAAGATATGGTTTCTTACCTTCTCAGTGTGTACTAGAAATTTACATTCTAAGCAGTTAGTTTTGAATACTTATTCAGTTGTTCATGCTATGTTTAATCACTGTAATGATTTGCATTTACAAGCTGTCAAAAATGTTTCAACATTATTTTATTTTAGAAATATACTCAGGCCATCCAATTAGCATATGAGATTTGGAGGAATTTAGCATTACTATTAACTATTAATTGATAGGCTGGAGTTGTGTGAATCACTTGTGAATTATCAGGTGTTTGGACTCTCATTCTGACGGCACCCATTCACTGAAGAGTATCCAGTGGTGAGCAACTTACGTAATGATACATTTCTCCAAATCTGTACTGAGAAGAAAGCAAACTCATCTACACTTTGGATGACCCAAGGGTTGGTAAAATGTTTTTTTTTTTTTAAATACTTAAATACTTAATAAGGTGAATTATTCTTTTAACAGCACCAAACCATAATGAATCTAGTCATTTAAGCAGGCTAGCATTATAGTATCTCTTTTGAGTTACGGAAAGACAGACTGCTGTGCCTGAAGGATAAATCTGTCAATCTTTGGAACAAGTAGCTTAAAAGATGATAGTCTGCTTGTCCCTGATCTTTTCCAGATCCTGAACTGAAGCAACCAACACTGTGGTTTTAAAGGAAAGGGAGAGAAAGTTTAACTAAAGGCTTATGAATGTTTCCGATTTGTCACCTCAGAAAAGTGTTTTAACAATGTTTCGTCTGTGGTGGGCTTTTGATTTTCTGAGTGACTTACTGAGTGTACTATCCTTTTTACAGTAACAATAGACTAAGCGTCAGTGGATTCCTTTTTCCCAGGGCTGAAGGTATAAGCTTCCCTGCAGTGGTCACATATGGATGTAATCATGGCTGTTACAAACTGAGGTGTCCCACGAATAACAACAATGGTTTCATTTTCAAATGGCCCCCCGTCTAAAAGAGCCTCTCCCCTCACAACCCGCGGCCAGCAGGGTTGTGTAACCATCGTCCTGTCAGAGTTGGCTGAATAAAACCCACCTCAAACTCCTACCCGCCGCCCTAGAAAACCACAGACGGCTCCTATTTGGACGACTAGCCCGGTGAACGCAGAGGAGACATGCTCCAAATCTGAACTATGTACTGAATACCCAAAATCCAAAGCTCTAGTGACCAAGGAAATGGGCTGAAGACATGAAGGATTCTATTGGAATGGAGGTGATGGTTTTAAAACAAGAAAAATATGGTTGTGTGTGTCTTGTTATAGGGGATGGAAAAGAACGATCCAAGAGCTGGAATCATGAGATCTAATTCACTTGGGATTAGATAAATACAATGAGAAATGCAGGACCTACTGATGTGGGTCACCACAGTTTTGAGATAGTATTTTTAGTCAGCTGGATACAAAAGAGTAGAAGGCTTTTTGAAATGTCTATAGGCTACAAACTCCTGTTGACTCCCATTCAAAGGAATAGGAAAACAAAAGGAAAAGCATTTTCCGTTTAACATATTTAAGAGATTGTACACAGACATGTTCATGTTTTGAAGTCTGTGGTCTTTTGTAAGGCATTTATATGCATTTGTTTAATCCAAAATACAGCAAAAATGTTACATTTTTGTATAATTTTATCTAAATATATATAGTTAATTCCTGTGATGGCAAAGCTGAATTTTCAGCAGCCATTACTTTAATCTTCAGTATCATAATCTTTCAGAAAAGCTGATCTGGTAGGAATTTTCTTATTATCAATGTAGAAAATGGTTGTGGAAACTGTGATATAGAATTTTGGAGGAATATGCTGATTAATAAGTGTAGTAGTTTATGGTCAGAGATGCTGACATACTCACATTGGCCCAGATGCCCTCTGATTTAGGCCAGTGACAGCGACTGGCACATAAAGCCCTGAATCACTGAACTACATCTGAACATCTTTAAATCCCCCTGAATTAATAACAGTTAATCCTTTTTCCTTTGGTGGACATGACAGAAACGGCATAAAAGCTCAGAATTAAGTAGAAGGTTTTTCAGATTATTATTTTTATTTATTTATTTATTTTTTTTTACTATTTGATCCAATTTGTGCATTTTAATGTTAATGTTGATTTAACCAAAATATATTAAAATGTAAGACTGATTTAGAGGTTTTCTTCTGCAATATTAGATCTGTTCTATTCTCGTTCTTCTTTCCTCCTTTGCATTTGACTGTATGGTTATAAACTTGCATTAAATAAATAAATATTTTCAGGGGTCAATTAGAAATACATAACATTTAAAAGAAAAAAAAAGGCTATCAAGTCCTCAATTCTCCTTGCGTATTTAGGTAAAATCAGAGAAGCTAGGAAAATCTTGCATGACTCAGATGATTCATCTGTAACATCAGCATATCAATTTAAGCACAAGGGGAACATTCAAAATATAATACAACTTTGAAAAGTGACGTAAATGAGTAATAAAATGATATAACTCTCTATTATATAGGATGATGTAAAAACAACAAATGTTAGGAGAGAAGAACGGCAGCAGTGTTGGATGTCCGTCTTGTTTAATGTAATAAGCAACATGGCTATGTTCACACATCTGCTCCAGGAATTTCCAACAGGATGCATGTTTTCAAGAGACCTACTATCTCTTACCCAGATGTCAGTGCGCAGTATGAGGTATCTTGTGCATGTGTGCATATGCACGCTCACTGTGGTCAGATTAAACACTAAAAAACACAACATGTGGCTCTGATCTTACAGTGATGTCACAGCTGCCCTTTTATTAATCCTTGAGGAATGTCTGTGATTGGCTGCAGCGTGCTCCACATCTTTAACCTCCTTAAGTAACAAAACCCAAGTGATATAAACCTTACTGCACGGCCCGTCAGAGAAACATTGATTATAGCTGCAATTATTCACATTTAAGAGCCAAAAAACAGCAGGTCCTTTCCCATAAAGATTATATCTGCTGAACTGCCTCCATCCTGCTTTCTTTTAATACCAAGCTGCTTTGCTTTTTTCCCTGAATTGTTAAATGTAAAACCCCCTTCATACAATAACAATAATATTAATAATAATATTTCATAATATTATAAAAATATTTACATTATAATACTTAATATCATAATTATAACATAAAAATTCTAAAATATATTTATTTAAAAAAAGTATTTATTTATAGCAGCAAATATTAAAATGTAAAATTATGACAAGTATAATGTATATTGCAATAATAATTATATTTTAGAATAAATACATTTTTAAAGGATTTTAACAGAATATATCAATTAAATAATTAAAATCTAATAATATAAGAAGCACGTTTATCTTCATAAAGAGTCTGTACCCTCCAATTAAATGCAGAACCTCTGCATAGCTTGCATATTGTATGCATGTCCTTTTCACAAAACGTATTATAATCTGATCTTCAAAACAGCTAATTCAGCAGGAACAAAATGTTTGGAATGGTTAACCTGCAGACCTTTTCCTAAAATGAGTCAATTAAAAACTCCATACCTGGGCAACATTTCTGCTGCATGAGCTGAAAAGTTCAGGCACTGTAACCTCATGTGACCTCACGCTCATTACTCTCACTGGTATGTAGGGGGAAGGTTGGCAGCAATGCCATTCTGAATCATAAATATTTAGTTATAACGATCAGTTCTAATTTTAACCGCATGTTTAATTAAATTCATCCACTAACAGAGTCACAAGACAGTGTATGCATAAAGCACAGGTAAGAGTTAGACATTACGGGGGGAGAGAAAACACTCACAACTTGACATGCTAATTTTCAATCAGACAAATGAGGCACTAATGAGACACGACATTTCACACTGATGAGCGTTTGACTGACGAGGTGACATGTTATAAATATGCACATGACTACTCATTGTTCATAAATCATGCCGCTAATATAACAATCCAGTGTTTAATCTACGTACATACACTCAAAATTTGGGGGTTTAGTAATATTTTTTTAAATACTTTTATTCAGCAAAATGCCATGAAATTAATCAAAACTGACAATAAAGTCTTATTAAGTGAATATATATACTTGTTAGGGATGTTCATTTCGGTTATTTCTCGTAACCGACAACTAATGCTCGTTCACCATTTATTAACCGTTAACTGACAACATTATTTGAATTCAATTAGAAAGGATAAGTGCCTGTGGCCTGTTAAAAAAATGTTACATGTGTTTTCTGTGGATTCATTGCGCATGCCCAAAAACTAGCAAACAACAGAAGACGAAGATTCACATGATCATATCTATTTCATATCATACGCCTGCAGCACTTTTGCGACCAGAGAAAAAACATTATAAAGGATAAATAGGCCTATACGAGAAATAAAAAGCTATTTTACCTAAATACTAAATCAAGAAAACGAAAGAAAGAAAGTTAGTTCTGTATCAACGTGCAAGGGGAATCAAGCCCGTATTCCTTACCAGTAACCATAAAAACAGTGACCCAAATAATATCAAAGATGGCAACATCTATAAAACTAAAAGTCTTATCACTTCCTGACATGACAGGAGTCTGTCCAGTCGAGGCGCGACCACTACTGTGTGAATGTGGCCAATGAAATGCGACATTTTTATATAAAGCTACGAGCCGCGTATTTTAACAATGCAGCAAACCTTAATAAAAATAATTAGATTAAATACATAAAATTAAAAAACTTTTTAAACCGTTTAACTGATTGACTGTATTAATCAGTCGGTTAACGGTTAAAATAAACATCTAATACTTGATATACTTTATTATTTAAAATGACATTGGTGTAGTATATCTTTAAAAACATCTTTCTGAAAGAAGATTGTGTGTTACTGACACATGCATATGATCTTTATTTGTGATAATGCCGGATAACCATCATGGTATGGATCTCATTAAAATAGGTGTGCGGGTCAGGCTTTGATAGACAGCGAGATGTCAATCAAAAGTTAACATCTTGAAGAACTGAGAAAACAGTTCTCTCAAAGCTCTCCAGTAATTTATGACTAGAAATTTAATTTACACCTCCAATTTGGCATTAGCTGATGCGTGATGTGCATTTGTCGCTTCACACATTCTCAATGTTCATGCTTGTCTTACCTTCCTACTCACCTTCAAGCACTCAGCCCTCTCTCTTGCTTTAGATAACAGCAAAAAAAAAAAAAAATGAAGTTTGCAGCTGTTAAAGAGATAGTTCATAAACATTTTCTGTGTAACATAAAAGATGATGTATGAGTGTTTTTTGTCCAGACAATGGAGGGAAACATTCCACCCAACATTCTTAAATCTTGAGGATGTTCCACCTATGATCACATGGTCAAATAAACAATTATAAACAATCATTTAAAGTTCCTGTGGTTTTGGGAGTCCCCAACAACAGGTTGACATACATGAAAGGATATGCATTTATTTTTACCTTATCTAATCAGTGGCACCCAAACACTCAATGATTAATTTTTACCCCTGCGTTGCATGATGCTAATCTGCGATGATCGTCCGATTGGGTTCATTTCAATTTCATCATGCCTGATAAAGCAGCATTTGTGAGCACAGTGCTACTTTGTGTACAGAGTTACTGGGGAAGTCACTATCTCTTTACTACTCCTAGTGGGCAGGCAGTATGCTAGTGTTTCATGCTTACGTCAACATGAAGGATTCATTTTTGAAAAAATTAGTTTCAATTACTCAGAGTTGACTCTTTCTTTTGAGAGACAACTTTATACATGGCGCACTTCAAGCTTTAAAACTTTGCAGGATGTTTTCATTGACTTAGAGCTGTGTTACACACTGCATGAAAGGTCATTTAAAAAAATCCATAATAGGGGCACTTTAAAAGTATGCACAGATTTCTATAGACATGTCTCCAGTTTTAATTCATTTTTATGAAACGTTCTCAGACAAGCCAAGATTCAAGATTCACCAAACACAGCATTTCAATCTCTGAAAACAGGCACCAACACAGGATCAGAAAAAACCCATGCATTGGCATATTTATGCTCTGTTTTTTATTGGCCTTTTTTTATTGATCCTTGTATGTATTCTACTAATGAGGTTTTTAAAGAGGCTATAGACAAAGGCTGTAATCACCATATAATTTGACAGTTTACACATCTCATTTACATTCAAATTCTTATTCAGGGTTTTTCAATATAGCTAATTCTTTAAATATTACATTTGGTCCCCCCAATCCTGAATATGAGTTTTCAGTTTTAGCACACGTTCATCTGAGAGCTTATATGAGAATGTACTGGGACAAAACACACAAGATCTTAAGTATTCATGCCACATTCTTCTAAATGCCTCATATTCTTTCTTTGTAGTTGTTCTGTTTGATCGTGGTGCTGAGCTAAATTGCTCTAGTTTGTGCAGTGGTGAGCCTTCATATACCTCTTTAACTATTCCTCAGTGCATTTGTGTGTATCTCTGTGTGTGCATGTCTGATACCTCTGCTCACAGGCCTGAGGGATTTTATTCTGTCAGGTCTCAAACAACACTATGGGAAATGTGATACGCTGATAGGACCTGCTTATGAACTGAAGCTGATAACAGGCATTCAAAAGTATTTGTGTGTGTGTGCGTGTAAGAGAGAGAGTGAGACAAAGAGAGAGAGTCCTAACAGGCTGAGTTTTAAGTAAATTAAGGTTGGTTTTATCCACATCAAAGAAGCTTTTATCTGTAAAAGGCGCCATAATTACAACCTATTGTGGAGTAAAATGTACCATAATTTGGATTAATTAATTTACAGCTTGAAGTAATTAAGTGCAAATACTTTGAGTTTGAGCTCAAAGACCAGGTTTTAAAAAAAGTAATGCATAAAAATATTTGTGATTATTCCACATGCACTAGGTAGCTTGCAGTTATTTTTGACTGACTTCAAACTGCAAAGAGGAACATGCAGCGCCACAGTGTTGATTAAAACTGATGCTCCAACATGAAAATGAGTCACTAATGATGAAATCATAGAAGTATCTATGCCTCTCTACTTCTTTCTCTCGGTTTCTCTGTCAGTCAGAGGTTGGTGCTCCTCTAATCAGCTGTCATCAGTGTAAATGTGAGCCGACTGCTCTTGGCCACTGAGGACATCAGGCAGCTCTCTGCTGTCAACTCCCATTAGCCTTCACTAGCGTCATAGCTCTTATGATTTCTGTCAGTGTTCCCCTGTCTAGTGTTCTGAGGACTTTTATTATGAAGTTATTATTCCCTTTTGTCTGTGCTCCCTTACTCACTTGTTTGTTACCACGACAACTCATTAGCGCCTCCCCCTAGTTAAATCATTATGTCATTATATCATGTACTTAAGGTCACATTTACGACCCAGTCCCCACCGAGTGTTGTGAGTTTTCCTTGTTCCGTGTTTGGATTTCCCGTGTACCGACCCAGCCTTGCCTTTTTGGATTATAGTTCTGTTTTGCCCCTTCCAGACTCTGTTCGCTGACCGACCAACCCTGCTTGTATTCTGGACTATTCTTGTACATTGCCTTCTCTATACCTGTTTGCCGTTGTTTAGACCCTGCGTATTTGACCTTGATTATTGATTAAATCTAGCAAATGGATCTGCAAGTCTCAGTTCCCTTCGTCACAATAGCAGACTTCTGCCCCATTAGCAGCATGACAATATACATTACACATAGCCTACCATAGCCTAAAAAAGGTGTTGTGAAATGTTTGTTTGGCCAGAAATGTAGCCACCTTAGCATCTGCAGCACAGAGGTTTGAAAACCAAAGCAAAACAAAGCACAGATGTGTAAGAAACATCTTCCCAACATTTTAATGAGCGTGTTTATGATTATGCTTAATAACCTGACAACATGTAAGCTAATGTAAATATCTTAAACTGTGTTCTAGTTTTAGGTAAAGGGTATAAAGATTAAATCCATTGCCAACTTCTCAAATTTCACTGTCCATTGCAGACATTCTGGTTGGTTATTCAAGATGTGCACAAGTCAAAACCAGAAAAAACGTAAATTTCAAAACTAATTTTGACTTATGTTGATGAGACTTTTATTGATAGCTGATTTTTAACATTTAAACACACTCAGTGATATGATTAATTTTTCACACAGGCCAAATCAGATTGAATATGCAGATGTTTTTATCTTCTTCTGTTTTGACTTGAACAGAAAAAATGTGACATCCTCAACACAATCTCACGAGCAATTTGTACATATTCGTACGAGGTGGCAAATTTGTGCCAATTCGTACTAATTCGTACGACCTCACTCGTACGATTTCATATGATTTGTCTAAAACCATGTGATGGGTAGGTTTAGG
>JAUMHR010000050.1:14329796-14341087 GCA_032361145.1 Enteromius fasciolatus | reverse complement strand
GAAGTAGCAAATTACTTTCCAAAAATGTTACTGATTTAAATGTAACTTGAATAGAAGTGTATAGAAAATTGAAGATCTATGTCTCATCTATGTCTTAAATATTCCATAAGATAACCTGAACTATATCTTGAACGATACTGTAATTTGAGATATTTTCATATTCGTGACTTACTAAATCTAAAGAAGCTGTGGAATCTATGAGCACATTAGTAGCCACAAGCCAAAGGAACATGATCTGGACTGAATCACAAAGAATTTGACAGACAACAGACACCTTTTTTCAATACAATGGGCATTGTGCACCTCGCAATGGCTGCAAGCTGTTAGGACTGACTTTGCGAACCCCCTCAGTGAATATTTGTCAGAGCTAGCCAGCGTTCACCTCACAGAGCAACCCACATCACTCCTGGCATTCAGAGAAGTCCTTGCCCACAGAACCATCTGGATTCTTCTACAACAACATAAGAGGTGCAGGAAGGTAGGTCATGTGTCAAGGTAAGACTTCTACCTTCATTTCCTTCATTTTTGACCTCTAGGCTTGTCTTTATCTCCCAGTTAACTTTCATGGGCTATCTGATATGATATAATATTATCCAGGTCAGATTATCCAAATCATTCAGGAGAGGGGCTACAGAAGAAAAAAGACAAAAAAGTATTGATAATATATATCTATATCTATCTATCTATATTTATCTATATATATATATATATATATATAGCAAAAAAACATATAGCGGAATACAAAAAATAAATAAGTGAAGTGACTTGTGGCCAGGTTTGGCGACCCATACTTGGAATTTGTGCTCTGCATTTAACCCATCCAATGTGCACACACACAGCAGTGAGAAGTGATCAACCACACACACACACACACACCGTAAAACCACACCCAGAGCAGTGTGCAATGGTGCCTTGCTCAAGGGTCTCACCTCAGTCGTGGTATTGAAGGTGGAGAGAGTGCTGGGAATTCACTCCCACCACCCACAATCCCTGCCAGACCTGGGACTCGAACCCGCGACCTTTGGGTTACAAGTCCAACTCCCTACCTATTTCTTAGAAAACATTTGTACATAATATTTGATCAAAAAAAGTTTAATGAGAAGCAGAAAAGACATTGCACAAATATCATTTGCTAAACCTTGTATGTTTATCTGTGAGTTGTTCATTGTTACCTTTGAAGCAATTTCTCCCATGTATAAACTTAGCAAATAAATTCAATTTCAATTCTAATTTTTGATCAGTTATGGGAAACCTTTCAGTTCAGTTTGAAGATTGATTCCCTGGAAAGTTATGTCCATCAGTGTAATTTAGCATTACAACAAAATTTATTCTGCAAAATTGTTTTTGAATGTGTCTGATAGTATACTGCTGAGACAGAATCAGTTTTTTAGCACCAGGCATCTGAGCTTATTTTATATGACAATCCGCACTCAATGAGTTGCATAAGAATGCAGTGTGCTGTTGGGGGTTGTAAGGTCAGGTGTGTATACTGAGAATGACTCATGGGGGTGGTGATGAAGACGTGGCTAATATTTGAACAGTTTGATTAAGATTCAGCTCCATTCCATTCTGATATCACTCCCCTAGTAGACTCACTACAGCAGATAATTGACTTTTTAATAGGAAAGCAAACCAGCCAGTAAAAGTGAGTGTATTTAAGGGTGGATATACGAGATAAGAATGGCACCGCCAATCATTCACTCTCATTAAGCATCAAATGGAAAGTGATTCCCCTGTGTTTCTGCATGCACTGGTCAGCACTGAAAGCTTAGAAAAAACATTGAAAATAAACATGATATTGTAATCAAATCACTTGAACTAAGACATTCGCATTAATGGTAAAACTAATGTCTTATCAACAAATGTCTAATTTTTTCCTCTGAAACAAAGTAATAAAAAGAATAATAAAAGGACAAAGTAGAGAAAAGATTTCCATTAACTTTCAGTAGCTGTCTATGAGCAACAGAATCCCCTCGGGCTCAGTATGTTCAGTTACTGCACACACTTTTTGTCTCCCAATAAAAACCTCTAAAAATGGAAGGATGCAATCAACAACACAAGGCTTGAATCTGAGGCGGGACGTTCAGTTTAATGAGGGCACCCAACTGAAAGGTCAGCCTCTTTATCCAACACAAAAGCTAAAATCTAAAGATGGCAAACAATATATCGCATTAATGAACATCTCCCTCAGACGGGTCCCTCAGCATCAGACCTAATTTCAGCGAACATTCCTCACAGACCGTGTGCATTCACACAGCAGGAAAACCAGGAATGACTTTGTGGAGTATTCTGCCTCAGGCCACAAATTGCACAGACATAACAAGGGTCCCATCGTGACAGCGTTTCACACAAAGACATCTGTATTCCACGTGCACTTTGAACTGGTCTATTTCATTCCTTCTTTTTTCTGAGGTAATGACCAGGACAAACCTCAGGTTCTGGTAGTCATGTTCCCATGCCTATACAGACTGCATCACAGAAGCATATCTGTACTGATATGAAATTAGAAAATACTTTCAAATGTAGCAACATGCAATTCTTGTGTTAATTTATTCAATGTTATTTTTGTGATCACAGCTCGGTCTACAATGCACAGAATATTTACATAATGTTAAGCTCTTAAATTTATACACATAGAGAATATGTATGTAATATAATATGTATAAAAATACTATAAAATACGTCATGCGGTTGAAAGGCATTAGCTAAAAAGAGTGAAAAAAACATTAACAGACGGAATAGAATAGAATAGAATAGAACCACAGCCCTATACATAAGACAACCAGTTTGGAAAATGGATTGATGTATAATATAATATAATATAATATAATATAATATAATAATAAAAAATTGATTGATGTACAATATAATATAATAATATATGAAAATTCCATGTATTTAATTTTTGACAGCTGTGTAAAAGCAGAATAATACTCAGTAAGCCAGTTTTTATCTGAACATAAACTTCAGGAGTTTATTTAGTGATAATCATCGGCTGACTGTACAGTATGTTATCCCTGCACTATATAATATTATCTTTAAAAACAAGAGCGATCAATCATTTATGCAGTGTATAGTCTGTGAAAATTGTTTTTGAAAATGAGTTTTTGCCTGTTTGATTCTAAATTCTAGACTTTCTTAATGATCTAATAATGACGGCAGTTCTTTCAGTCAGTAAACCTCCACAGATCAATTATGCTTAAATTAATTGTGTTAATTACAATTATGTCATTTGCCTTCTCCAATGTCTTCAACATAATCCTCTCCAAAGAGGATTTCTTAAAGTAAAGAAAAAAAAAACATTTCTGATTTATGTTTCCTTACCATCTCCTGAACAATGGAGGCCTAACAAGTAGTTAGTAGTTAAGTAGAGGCCCAGGTATAAACAGAGCATCAGCATAAACATTAATTTTAGCAAAAATACATATATTTAATTTGTTCAAATCAATTTAGCACAATTGCTTTACAAAAGCCTATTAATGTTTCTTGTCATTTCGATGTTTTTTAAAAGAAACTAAACTGCTGGGCTCCGCACTCAGACACTACGAGCAGGTTTTCTGTGTGTCTGTTACAGCCTTCTGTCAAGTCTCCGTGTCTTATACTGCCCAGTAGTTGACCTTGGGTGGTGACAGAGTGGGTGGAATACATTAAAAGCCCTATCGCATCTGTCAACGAGAACACTAATGAGCCGCCAACAGACGGACAGACAGACAGAGCGCGCGCGCACACACGTGTCGTACATATACACACCTGTGAGTAATGAGGCATTAATGCAAAATGCAATCACTTCCAACTGTCTGTCAGAAAAAAGAAGAAACTGTCTGGCAGGAATGACAGCAGGCTCTACTGTTCTTACACAAGAGGAGGCTGTGGATTGCTATTGAGCTGCACTGTCTGTCTGGCAATGGATTTTCTTAACAGAATCTGTACATTTTGAATATTAGCATCCTTGGACACAAATATAACAGATATGCACCAGACAACGTGGGACAGTCTGTATCTATTTTATAATTGTTTTTTATGCCACGGTTTAGATAAATGTCCACTGAGTGGTGCTAAAATGTCAATTAGTCAATGTGTGACGCCTGGCACGTTTTATTACATTGTTATAGGTATGTATTGCTGTATTTTTATTATGTTTAATTTCCATGGACTGTATCTAAAAGTTAATGTTCTATCATGTTGGAAATAAGTCCTACACCAAATCCAACCCGATAGTGTTAAATTCAAACTGATATAAAAAGGCATTTGTTGATGCAACTGCGTCATTTCAACTTCCTTTTATGCAGATTTGAACTGTTTTGTCAAACTGTAGCTGTACATGTGTGATGCTAACATTCAAAAGCACGAGTTTTCAAATCTCCCAGCGTATTAATATTATTTTGACGCTTTATTAATCCAAACTCTGTAAATCTGTGTGTAAAGGGATAAAAGGTTTTGGAGTTTTACTGCCTCTAGTGCTCATTTCTTTTTGGAAACTGCAGTGATATGTACTTATTGGTACATATTTTGTGTCTCACTATAGTGCACCAAGGTACATTTATGTCATGAGACCAGGTAGGTTTAGATGTTATACTGCATGCATGTTTTATTGTGGTTTTGGTCTTATTATATTAGAAGGATTTATACTAGGTATCTATAAAACAGTGTATGCATTTTATGGTTGTGCTTCTACTTTGCTTTATGATTTTTTTATAACTTTGATACTGATAGAAATGTGTTCAACAGATACAGACTTGATAGTCATTATGGCTAAAAATTTTATTGGTACACATCTGCCAAACCGTTTGATAAACCGGAATTTGAAAAAACTTGGCCCCCCTAAATATTTGCCTTGTAGACATTTATTTAAATATGTGCCTCCACCCTAACATATAGTCACTGATAGGCTCTAGCTTTAAAGCTGCTTTGTAACTATGTGTATTTTGAAAAGAACTAGGCCTATAAAACTGGCTTCACAGGACTGTACATGTTATCAAAATTTATGCTCTTATTTGGAAGAAATGAAGCAGTACATTTATAATTACCCTTTGAAGTACCTGCCACACTCATGCACACACTGAATGAACAAAGAGCAGAACAAAAACAGGTGCATACGTGTGTGTATATTCAACGTCTCACCTCATGATGGTCTGGATTAATGTTGTGCTTGGCGAGATTCCACATACAAAGAAATCCTATACTGTGTATATTCTCCTCTGCTGTCAAATTCCTGCACATAAGCTTAAAAGAATTTGGTGCAATGTGTTCCATGCAAGATGTGCAATATGTTTGCTATGGTAACTGAAGGCAGGTACATATGCAGTCCCACTGACTCAAGCATATCTTTATAATATTTGCATTGACATATTCGAATTGGCTATCAAGTATCCTGATGACAGTATAGACCCTGCCTGTAACCTACATCACTCATTTCAGAAACAAAAAGACTGGAATTCAAGCAAATTCTACCATTGGGAAGGATGATAACGGTAATTAGTACCCTCAAAACGGCGTTCATGTGAAACAATGACAGTTGACACATAAATTGCCGTGAAGTGCAGAGCAATTTGTGGCGCCCATGTCAGAACACACTTATTCATGCAGATCACGGCTGATAAGATTCATATTCAAAAGTGGAGGCATTAATACAACTTTTTAGATGTGTGAAAAATGTGGAATAATGATATATAATAGAAGAGAATAGATCAGTGTATGTGTATGCAGTCTATATATACTACTGTACTACTGCTAATTATAATACTATTAAAATGTAATATACCTTGACTTTTTGTGGCCTTTATGTATAATGCATTATAAAGGGTTATAAAATTATAACGCATTATAATTATTCATGACTTTTACTGTAATACATCATATCTGGGTGTAAATACATATAAATGTATTTTTATTATGCTAAAATAGTATGAAAAGTATTAATTAGGCCTGCATGATGAAGATGTCTAGAAATGATAAAGATGCCTATGCACAGGCCTACAGCTTTGTGCTGCCCCTGCTAATGCCAGATCAGATTTCTGTGGGAGATTTATACTGGGGCAGCTGGGCAGTCTCGCAACCTGTGCTCTGAAAAACAGTAGGTGAGAAACGGTTGTGTAACAAAATCCGAACAACCAAATCAATCCATCAAGCTCAGAGAACTGCGGATAATTATCCATGAACACAAGTGGGCCGACATTGGGAAAGGTTTATCCGATCGGCTAACAATCCACAGCAAACCTGATACGGCTACTTCCATCCTCATCATTATAAGTGGTGCTTCTGTTTTCTGCAAATAGCTGACAGTTTATTTGGTTTTCGTTGTCATAGCACTAGCAGCCAATTCCCAAATGCCAAGCAAAAGTCAATATATAGTAGTGAGAAGGATGGGATACTGCAATTATTTCTTTATCCTGTAATTAAAAGAGCTCCATAAACAAGACGTTAATAGTAACTGATATTTGAGACACAATATGGTTAGCTCGTTTTGTTTATTCTAGCTCTGCCACACATATTGCTTCTACAAAAAAATGCAATAAACCAAAGTTAATAATGAACATAATCTTGGACATAATCTTAACATCTGTGCTATTTTTGCTCCATCAACAAATAACTTTATATCTCTAGGCAACACAGTAGGAGAGTTTTGTTCCTGAATGAATCAGTGTGTCTGAATCAATCTTTTTTGTGAATGATTCATTGATTCATTCAATTTATTGTTTGATTACTAAATAAATTAGCATTTCTAAACAAATTGGTTGAGTGGATGATAAAATGATTTACTCATAAGATAATAAAAAGTTGCTTCATTCTTGAATTAATCTGCTTTTGAACTATTTCCAAGTTAATGATTAAAATGAACAAATCAGTCGACAAAATGATTCAATGATGTCTCAAAGTCAAAAACTGCCACCTATTGGTGAACCGATGTGAAGTGTTTAACTAATAGCTGTATAATTCCTATTACAAACCTTTGATATGTGACATGTTCACATTATAAAAATATCAGTGTAATAAATGTGACGTGAATCAACTGAAAGCGACACACAGGTTAGGACAGTTCATGAGACTGAGTTGATCAAAAGGTCGGTGCAAGTAGTTTGTGATGCTGACATGCAATATGGTGTGAAGTTTAACCCTAAAGCCACTTTTAATACCACCGCATCAATTACATGTCGGACCACCGGCACCATACTTGACACTGAGAACAGATCTCCAGTGTGAAAGTCAAACGTGTGGCAGTCAGTCAGGGCAGCCTCCAGAGGCCACTTACTCTCACTGTTTGACGACAATGCCCAGTTCAGGTTTCCAGTACTTGCTGGGAGGTCAGAGCCCGAGCAGGAAAAGTGGGGTCATTACCCTCTTTTGACCCCAACGACACCTCCCTTCCCTGATCCATCACGCTCATGACACACACACTCCCATTCCCACAGTCCAGAACACACACAAACGTCAACTGAGAGCGTTTGACCTCATCTGATTTATTGTCCGAGGCACTATTTGCACGGGTCCAGGTGTGGTCAGGACCACTTCCGATTCAATCACACAAACCACTCATTCAGTGGCATTCGAACACTGTGAAAGCATCTTTGAGATGTTCTGAATACTGGCTTGCCTTTAACAGAGAAGTCCACCTGAAGAGTGTGCTTTTCACCAGCAAGTGAAAAGTGCACAGTGACTAATTGAAATGCTGAAATGTACATCATTTACTGATAGCAAAATAGACGTGCACAAAAACGCTAAAATTAAACACTAATTTAAATGTTTTTTTTTTTTCAAAATTCACTAAAAGGCAGATTTGAAAGATGAAAATTGTTATCTATTCAAGTGTGCCAGCAGATTTTGGAACTGACACAAGGGGGAGGTAAGTTGGCTTGGGTAAAATTGCCATATATTCTGTAAATGTACCCAGTATGCATTTCATTATATAATTGTAATTTCTGTAAATGTATCCAGTATGCAAAGAACAAAAGGCACCTCTATAAAAAAATATTTTATTTATGAAAATAAATTTAACATTACAAGACTAACTGACAAAATCGAAAGGAAATAAGACTTCTAAGACAATGGTGCCAAATTTTTTGAATCATTGAGTTAACAGGTTACTGTTAACCATCGCATGGCCTCATGAGAACCCACTTTTAGTGCTTCCCTTAAAAAAAAGAGAGCAAAATGAATTTTCTTATGCACAAGCTCAACAAATGCCTCTGTTTACATCCAGGAGTGACTATTACACTTTTAAACTGAGAACAAACTAATCTCCAACATCAGTTATACGACTCTCTAATAAATTACTAATAATTAAGACTTGCTTCTATTTTGGCTGTTTGACCTTTCGGGTACAAACACTCATCAAACATAATTAGGAAAGAGGAAATGAGATATTTACTGTTCGTCAAGCCTGCCTGTCATTACACAAACCTCGAACAGGTCATAATATGAGAAGTGTCATTCATTTAGCTGTGTTTACCTAATGAGATGAGATGGCAGTTACAGAGCGAGACTCTTGAATGAATTATGAATATTGCTGCAGGAAGCTTGCACTATTCTATCTATCTCAAAAAAATGAAGGGACAAATGCAGCTATCTTTTTTTTTTGGCTATGTTACTACAGCAACAGTACCCCGGAAATACACAGAAAACCACAGATCCACCATTCCTTTCATTCTTTGCAAAAGAGCTTTTTTGTGTACAAAAGAAAAGCAACATCAGTTTCCAGTTGTAAAGAGGCCTATTCTCTCTTCTTCCTCAAAGCCCAGGGGCTGTTATTCCGACAATCATCATGCACAATTCTTTTCAGGTGAAATAATTCCCTCCAAACAAAAGTCTTATGGTCCCATGTCTATCTTGTGGTTTACAATATGTCCTTTCAGCAAGGCTTTGTAAAGTTGGCAGAGATTACAAAAAGTATCTACCAAGCTTAAAGAAAGTCTTAGCAAGGGCGTTGTTTCGCGTGGCTTTAATTGCTGTTATCATGCCCCATTTACAATGATTAATAGTGCGATTTTTTTTTTGCATAGTACAGGCTGACAGCAATAAATTGCAGATGGATGACATGAAAGATACGACACATGATGATAATCGAAAAACATTACTTTCCTTTTATTAAAATAGATAGTCTGCAAGTGTTAAGGAAAGATCAAATGGCTTTTCTAAACTATAAAGAAACCAGTTACCTGTTCCATTCCAGAAAATAAACGATTACACATGTAAGATATCTAAAAAATGCACGTTTCCAAAAAAGACACTTCACAGTGTCTTCAGTCTTCTCTCATGGCCAAGAGAACCCATTGACCTCTTTTGAACTCTGGGACATTGACCTAATGCATGAGTGGCAACCATTGCATTCCTTTCTATGGCAGTGAAGACATGCTCCCCCCAAAATTAACAGTGTTTTACCACGTTTTTTTTTTTTTGTCTAACTGCGGAGGATTTTGAGCATATGCTTTCCTTTGGCCGAGGTGAACTCGCAATACGTCGGAAAAGCTCAACCTGACACCAAACTTTACATAAACAATCGACTGCCTGCATGTTAAATGCATTTGAGAGCAAAGTCCATTAAGAAAAAGTACAAACAGATCCTGCAGGGATAAGGGAGAACTAAAGCGCTGTAAAGCAAAGGAACAGAGCTCTATTAAGATATAAGATTACCAAAATAACAGAATATCTCCTACCAAGAAAAGCTCATAATCAAAGTGCCCTTGTGTGTCTAGATCACTTACACGGGGAACTCCGTTCTAGAATAGTTCACATGTTTAGCCCTCAGGCTGTTTAGTATATTTTATAAATACATAAGCAAGTGCGGTTACGAAGCCTAATGACAGTAAACATGGTGGTCTTTGAATCCTCTCCATAGGGGTCTTTCGCTGCTGTCATCTAAAATGGAGGGTAATGGTTACTGTACACCGCCCTAATGGCACGCATAAGGGTCTACATTCTTATGCTAAAATTGCATGCTGGCCTTTCAACCCCAGGAGAGAAGCTGAGATGCTATAATAGGCTTTTAACGGCTTCTCACTATGACAACAATTAAGAAAAGAAGAAATATGAGATGAGAACACGCATGTACTTAAAGAAAGTAAACAGCTTTAACTGTAGATCTCACAGCAGCATGTCACAATTGGCTGTTTATTAATTTATTTATGCATCACCTTGCATATCCTGTCAAACTCTAATTTTGTTTGCCTTACAGAATTTAAAACACTGTGATTATATGCCAAACCTGAACGCTTTTATATTTCAATGAACCAATGGAGATATTTAATACATTCATATCAGCTATCTAATGCTTTTTTCCCAACACAAAACAAACTTTAAGGGACCAGGAGGGTGTACTTAAGTCTTTTAATGTCAGCACACATAAAGACAATTGAACTTTGAACCTTTAATCCCATCTTTTGGTCAGGACTGTAATTCATTGAACCTTCAAAGACATTTAAGAAATACTAATGTATTTGTACGAACATGAAACTAAAACATAAAAGTCTGGGAGGCTGGAGTGACATTTTGTTAATGTTAACATGTAATTAAAACCTATGAACTTTAACCTCTAGGAAGACTACAGCTTAGGGAACAAATCCGTTGAAACAAAGAAAACCTGAGCAGTTTTTGTGCATATATAAATATTTTGCTCTGTTTAAGACTAAAAATACAGTCTTTTAATTCTATATTATTAATATTTTCTTTTCTTTTTTTATGCAAAAAGTACTGCTCTGAGAACTGAAAACATCAGTGCAGTAATTGTGTTACCACAAGCTTAACTAGTATATTATTTAATAATATGCATGGGTTTAATGCACTTTGAGTCTATATATTTATAATTCACCTAAAATCTAAAATAACACATTAAATGGAAAAGTCCACAAAAACGTCAATAAAATAATATTGTACAATAAAACAAAACTGTTATGTTTCAAATTAGAAGAGACTTTTCACGCCAAAGAAACATTTTGAAGGCAAACCTATTAATGTTGATTGTTTGCTATTCATTGCTAGAAAAAGGAAGGTTTTCTCAACACAAACTGGTGTGAGGATGGAGAGAAAGGAAGACAATGTTCCAGCTTGAGGCGTTCTGTATAAAAGGTTAAAATAACTATATCATGTTCACACCAGCAGAAAAATATTCATTGCGGTGAAGTAATAAAACAGTATGATCAAAATATTGAAGCTAAAATGGTTCTCTTTCTCCTCTGCCAAGAAAAATGAAAAAATGAACACACACAGAAAAATATCATTATCATACTTTTGTTTAATGTTGAAAAATGTAAAGTCTTAGGAAAACTAAAACTAAACTTGATGAAACCTCTTTCACCACG
>JAUMHR010000050.1:14316544-14329696 GCA_032361145.1 Enteromius fasciolatus | reverse complement strand
ATACTTTTGTTTAATGTTGAAAAATGTAAAGTCTTAGGAAAACTAAAACTAAACTTGATGAAACCTCTTTCACCACGGGTTACGAAAACAAAATGTTCAATTTGGTTATTTATTAAAATAAAGATACAAATATTTTTTAAAAATCTGGGTTACAGTAGCCTATAGATAAATGTGGCCAATCTGTGAACATTACAATGTTCATAAATTTAAAATATAAACTTTCATGTGTGTGATGGCTATACTGTATAAAAAAATAACTAAATGATGAACAGTTACAACTCAAATAATACACTTTATATATACATTTTAACAGAGTTTACTATTAAAATAAAATGGCCAAAACCGTAAATTAAAATTATTTTTTGGCTTTTAAAACATCAAAAACTGGTCCCAATAAGTTGCAACGTAAGTGCTTGGTTAAAAAAAAGTAGCTTTTTCCCCCCAAAAATGATGGACGTTGTATTTGGTATTTTATTGTAATCAACATTATGCAGCAAATTCTGTCGAATTATACACTGAATATCCTCTTAACCTCCCTGATCTTTACAGTATACCCCTGGTACTTCTCCACCGGGAAGGTCAAGGCAGTGCAGCCATTTCCTTTAAAGCGGACCACGAGGGAGTGAATGTTTAACTAGTCTATGTTCAAGCATGCTGCGGTCTGATTTCTGATATGTAAAGTTTAGGCAATGGTCTGAAGCTAATTACGGGACGTTCCTTTAGTTTAGCGAGCGAGTGTTGTAAGCACTTTTCAACACTACCTTGATTCGCTGCACATTTAGGGGCCCAGCACAGTTAGGTATTACCTTAAATGCAACAGTGGGCCCACCCCCCCAGGTCCCAGCCATCATTCAGTCTCACATACGGACTCTCACGTGTGCACACAATGATGGGGCTTTGCCATTAGTCAGTCGTCACACCGCACAATTGCAAAACGATTGAGCAGCTGTTTGAGGCTGTGGAAGAAATGCTACCATCTGGGCTTAACCTCCAGGGCATTACCACCTCTTTCCTCCCACAGAGTCCAGAATATATACAAACCAATACATATAAGCTAATGTACACTTCCATCTAACAGCTTACTAGATGTTTTTACATTTCCTGAACAAGTATGAGTGTTGCTTGAGGAACTCGCGGTTGCCAGGGTTGTGTTACGCAATTGCTCAGATTGTTTTTTTTAACTTGTTGCCGTGTTATTGCTAGAATCTAGTTAAATTAGGTCAGTGCCAACATGAACCAGCCCTCATCCTTGAAAACCAAGAACCATAAAATACAGAAATTAACAAAGAAAACATTACAAGTCTCATTTGCAACAAGAATTATATTAAATTTGTGCTGTGTTTTACAGAAACCATCAGATTTGGTTGGTCATTGCAAAAAAACTGTGCGACCAACTCAAACCTGTAGTGAAATCTGCACTGGGAAATCGTTCATCCTCATACAGAATTCCTAATTGCATAGATTCCTATTGAAATGACTGGTTTTTACCTGAAAAAAAATGTGGTAAATGTTACTGGACCTTTAGAGACCACTAAAACTATAAAGAAAGACCAAATAAAAATGTTATAGTTCATAGTTTTGCATTATTACCAAGAAATAAATGTCAGCGTTTAATGATTAATGAAACAATTTGTTACTCTTTCGGATCACTAATATAACATCTCAGTCCATTAAAAAGTAGTCAGATATTAGTAAAATATTGTTCAGTATCTTTAACCAATCCTAAACATGACTTGAAAAATGGTGTGTACTGACAATTTTGTGTATTTAAAACAAGATACTCAAGATACAAGATGTTCGTTCATGTTTATTTCTTGCTATATCTAGAAGAGAGGAAGAGATGATTGGTTTACATGCTGCTTAACTGAGGTGCTACAGGGATCTGTCATGACACAAAAAGCCACAAAATGGTATTTATTGTCTGAATTTATTTAAAAACGACAAAATTTGTCAAAATTTATTGTCAGTTTTTTCTGTGCTTTGCGATGTATTTTTCACTGCGTGAGAACATGATGTGTGCTCCATGACTTTATTTTTGCTATAACTGTAACTAATGAGGGCCAAATAGGACTTTCCCTGCTGAAAAAAGCACCTTCTTAAACCAGTCTATAAGCTGGCTTGCTGGTTGTTGGTTTAATATAGTCCCACCTCTTTAAAACACACCAAACACTTCTAAAGCCACCCAAAAGACTGCTCAAGCTAGACTGGTTTAAAAGTTTTTCGTTCACTGTTAGGATAATTTTTTTTAGCAAAAGCAACTTGCGGCTGCTCAAACCACAAGATACTGTAAACATTTGTCTATTAAATAGAGATTTTCTGCACAATTACTGGGTTTTTGTTTGAGCTGATAGTTTGGGCAACAGATACATTTATTTAGATAAATAAATGATTGAAAGGAGAACATTAAGGGGAGAGAAATTGAGAAAAATAGGGTAACTGAATAAAACGAGACTTCAATGCCCAAAAGAGTGAACAAGCTTTAATTTCCTCTGTATATATCTCTGTAGGCCAGCGGGACAGACAACTCTACCCCCAGTAAATGACAGAATGACAGATTACTGAGAGCAAACAGATAGAGGGGGGAGAACAAAAGAGCGCAAAATCCATACATCTCTCATAATGTTTTTGCGGAGCCCTTTCACCCAAACTCATCCCAGTATGGCATGATGACAGACTGCAGACCTTCATTCTCTCCTTTCCTCCCCTTCATTTTTGCCTCTCGCTCCTCCCTGATGGTGCTAGTAAAACCTAGAGAGATGGTGCCATTAATCTCCTGTCAGAGAAGATTACACTTGATTCCGAAAGGCTAAACAAGGTTAAAGACATGCTTCACTTGCTGAAAGGCCAGGACGCACAAAGAAAGTTACTTAGGTTTGTTAGCATGTATCAGTCTTGAACTGTGGGGCGACACTATACTTGCCCGATGAGACAAATGTGAATTCTGACACTGGCTGTCTTTATGACAAAGAACCTGGATGGATGTGGAAATAAAGGCAGCATGCGGTTGGGAAAAGGACAGACGTGTCAACAGTAAAAATGACTTGCTCGTCACAGCATCGTTTAACAAACAAATTACTGAACTATCACTGCGTTTGCACCTCGTCTGACAGTGACGTATGGAGTCAAAGCGTTTCATTAATTAACTCAGAAATGAGACGTTCATACATTTGAGGCATAAAATGTATCAGTATATTCCAAATAAGCAGTCCTACATTACACTGCAAATGCAAACTTCTGTATTTACGCCTAAATGAAGCTGACAGCTGTGGAAAATGGACCGAGAGAACAAAGCTGGGGCAATAACTGCAAATATTCTGATTTATGAGGGAGTCAGAAACTATTACAAGACCTCATGATGGCTGCAATAAAACCAGCTGATGACAACTGGAAAAAGACAATAAATATGTTGAAAAGAAATAAGCTGTAAGTTATGTAGCAGAGCAGAATGCTGCTTGCCAATTGGCCAAAGACTTGAGTCATTTGTTAATCACAGTGCACAGTTTTTGAAGGCTTTCCAACTGTACAAGCAAATAGATTTGGGGAAAGTGTTTGAATTACAGGCCCTCTTTAAATCAAATGTCAGAAAAAAAGTTACATTTTGCAGATATGAGCACTGAAATACAACCAAATGATAAGCCATGGTGAATGTTCTACTGATCCTTTTTATACAACATTTCATTTACTGATTCTCATACAAAGATAAACTGGTGAATATGAAACCTCCCTTAAACTCACCTTAAACCTTATATATTTTTGCCCATGGGGAAAGGCTCAAAAGCAGTACTAATGCTAATTATATTAGGCCTCCAGTGATAATAGAATTATTTAAAAATAATAATAATAATAATAATATTTTAACATATACAAAGAGGCTACAGTTGTAATGTAATATGATATAATACAGTGAGCATAAAAGGATATCATTAAAAATATTAACCATCTGAATAAATATTAGGCCAACAAATAGAAAAGTATAATTTTATTGGAACAATTACTGGGCCTTAATTTTTGGATATTTGAACATGCCTACCTGCTGCATATTTCTTTATCATAAAAAACAAAACTAAATCTAAAAGAATCCACTTTGCCAATCCAAATTTCTAAGGACAAAGTACACGTTTAAAAAAATGCGGCAGTGAGTTTGTGTGACATCTAGACTTAAAAAAAAATCAATTCATTAAATGTGCCTTTACCATAAAGTTACCTATCTGCAACAAATTATGTATAAAGCAAAAAATTCTACCCAAAAGTTGTATAGAAACGACATGACACCTGGATGAACTGCATCCTCTATCCACCCTTTTCTTCAACGCGAAAGTAAGCCTGTGGATGAGATTTCCGGTTCATTAGCCACTTTCCACCATTTTCCTGAACGCGGAAGTATGCGCAGAAAACAATAAAACTGTTCCCACTACAATAAATCAGTGTTCATAATTAACATAATACATAAAAAAAAAAAAAACATGATAAGACACACCAATTTTTAATACCAAGCTGCAAAACAAACTGTTTTGGACTGCTATAAATAACTGGATGGAATTTACAAATGGCCATGCCCATTTTTAGGTTAAAAGTGTCAAATTTGTTTGTTGGTACATTTCTTTCTTCTAGATTTGCGCAAATGTCAACACGTCGGCGGATGAGGTAGGCTTGAGAATGCCTACATCTGCATACCTAAAGGAGAAAAAAAAGTGCAGAAAATCTGATGCAATTCTGATATTTTTACTAATGTGTATGAAACTCATATATTTAACAGACTGGGATTTGTTTTTGGTAATTTTACACTTTCTTCCGATGGAAATTATTGCAGAAAGCCGTTTTAACATTAAGAGTTCTGTGGTTAATGTAGTTAGATTGAGCTGATATAATTATAATTACACATTGTGGCGGGATCATTTTCAACTAAATAAACTTGTGGTCTCCTGGAAATCACAAGCGAATGTAAACATTTGCACAGTAGGTTACTTATTAAGTGCATATTTCTCTCATTTCATGTTTGAGTTAGGAAAGAAGGAAATGGTCCAATGGATCTGGTGCCCTGCCAGTGACTTGATAGCCTATTAATTTATATGAAAAACTAGAATTAATAAAAATTGTGAAAAAGCACAAGCATACATAAACCACAAAGCACATATACACCCCAATACAACTATCTTTGCAGAAATTAAATGTTAATCCTAAACACAATTAATTACGGCTTTATTTAAAGTGATAAAATAATTGTTTCCTCTTTTATCATCAGTTCAGCCCTGCACTGTGTTGTATTTTTTGAGGGCCATCTCAAGGCTGGTCAGAGACCCCATGCAGCTCCTATGTGCAAGAAGAAGCTTTGGCCGGAGATAATGAGGCCCCCCGCACGGTTTCCACACTCAGTCCTGCTGCCTCTGAGGACTCGAGCCGCACGTGTGATGGGTACAAAACCCCAGACCCCCACATTCACCCTCACCGTCCCCTTTGTATCTCCACTTTAATGGTCTGGACTCATCTGAAGGCCAAAGGTAATTTGATGCGCGCTGCAGTAATGAGCATAGTGTTGCTGACATCTGGCCCACTAAGGTGCAAGAAGACAAGCGAGAATACAATGATGGATTGCAAAAATACTGAGGAGTGCAAAGCCTCAAATAAAGAGGAGAATCTTTTCTTGTACGAGCAGAAAGTCTGGTAGGACTGGAACTCCCTTAAGCCATGGCAAGTAAAAAGGAAAGAAGGTCAAACCATGAAGCCAACACTACGCATTGTTGTTCGACTTTGCTGACAGATGGTCGTCTAAACATTTGGAACGTATTTGCTTGACAGTCAGCAGAGTCCAAGTGTCACACATGGAAAAAAGAAAGCATACCAGGTGGAAAATTACTTGGAAATTACTTTTAGTAATTTATTGTAAACTAGATAATCCTGAAGGCATATATTTTTGTCCATACAGACCCTTTTATATTGTGTAAAACAGTAAGTCATATCATGAAGGCTACATATTGTTATCTTAATGTAATGCAACTAATATTTAAATTAATAACTTTGGCAGCCTTAAAAACATACGTACACACAAGACGATTATGAATGCATTACAAAGGACTTTACAGCCTCACATTGCTTTTTAAGCATGACTATTAATAATTAAAGTACTATTGTAACTGTTATTAAAATGATTAATCAAAATGAGAAATTCTACGTTTGAACTCATGACAGCTGTGAGCTGCTAAATGTTTTGGGCATATTTTTTTTTTAACTGTTCAGTTTTACGCTCCCAACTAAAGGATTATCTTAGAAGTCTCACCCTGGGACACGGTTTCTGGACTTCTTTAAACCATAGACACAGAAACAGGCTGAGAAGTATGTATGGGAACAAACTTTGAGGAGATCGAATACGACAAAAGTCCTTCCCTTCAAAGGAAGCTGGCAGAAACGGATATTTGCAAGGTTTCTTTTAAAGAATGACTAATTAAAAAGCAATTACAGATGACAACAACCATAAGGAGGAAGGAAAGCAAGCCGACCTTTGACACGCTCTACATTATACCATGACTACAGGCGACATCCATTTACACATCAAAGCAGAGTCTGATAAAGAACAGAGTCCTAAAATTTGCTCTGTGGAGAGCTAGTCTCAGAGCTTTGCTGTGTCCATATATTATCCTAACACAAGTATTATCAGCTTTTATCTGCAGCTGAAAAAAATGGGCTGTTTAGGGAGTGTAGGAGAAGCCGCTTTTGGTGTGCATTCTTCTTTTTTTGTCTTTATGGTTTTTACGCCCGATCAATCATTTAAGCACGACTGACCAAAACAAACAGTGTGAGAGTCCACATTCCTCTCTTTCAACAGGCTCAAACTCAATGGACAGAGCCTATTTGTCCAGCAAGAAAAGGATCACACACTCATTGAATGTCAGGCTGAGGGATCTTTATTGCAGGTTGTGCTGATGTATTACCTGCTGCTGACTTCTAGAACCTCATCCAAACATACACTTCAAAAGTTCAAGCTGTGCTCATAAATGTATTTAGATGTTGTAAATATGTAAGGCAATGAGTAGAAACATGAGGAATCATGTTGCACAAAGGTTAATGGGCGTCTACAACCGACATGATTTCAACATTTTATAATAAAAGCTCTAAAATGTTTAGTGAAAGCTGCAGAACTTTAGGAGAAACTGAAATATAATCTGTGCATGCATTTAATAAAGCACTGTTCTGTCAATGCACCACTTTCAATTTTAACTTGAGGCGCTCTGCTGCTAAAAAATAACCACTTGATAATGGAAAATAAAGCCAAGGGGGAAAGCCTAATGAAGTATCGACGAAATTCGTGACTGTGTGTAGATTCATTCTTTCAGCATTAGACATCTCTGAGGTGCGGCTCACTGTGCAAGTGAAATAGTAAAAGCCATGTACTGCCACCTGGAGGTGGTGTAAACAGACTGTCAGTGACTCCTAATGCTTTTGTGGAAATAAATCACATCAGTTGATGGTAATTTAAACATTTTTAAATTAATACAAATCACAGACAAACTGTATTTACAGTCACATTGAGGCAGTTTATTGACCCAAGGACAAACTAAAAAGGTCCTCAACTCATATTTCATTTTACAAATGAAATATTACATAAATTTACTACATAAAAAAGGGAAAGCAATGATAGACATCATCAAATAAGGAAATATTTAAAAAGCCCTGAAGAATAGAGCTACAAGAATGATTAAACATAAGAGTATTTCGTTTTATACAGGCACACATCATATCCACAAAATGAGAGGTTAGTCACAATAAGCTTCTCCAGGAATTTTGTATCAGTTCAGTTTAAAGCCTGGAATGAGCTGCCAATGGACCACACAACACTGTGTGTATGCATGTTTTTTCACAAATTCTCTTTGTGTTCACTCATATCACTTTCAGTCCAGCTCATTGAAACGTGCAAACATGGCCTTCCGAACTGCTTGTTTGTATGTGGCATGGTTCCAGACAACAGGTTCCTTCTTCCGCTTTGGTAAGAAACAAGAGAAAAAGAAAAAAAAAATGAAACCAATGACCCTAATGCAGCTCAGAACATCCTGTTGCTGAACAGACTCACCTCAGTAGTTTCTAAACCCAAACCTGGCCTCTCGCTGCCTTTATGACTGTCCCTGCAACAACACCACAACATGCCACATTTAAGATATGACACTTCTCTATCAGTGCCAAGTGTAAATTAAACGTATTAGGATTCAGATAATTAAAGCACAAACCTTGAGCTGCCGGCCCATGTGTTTTGCGTCTTTCGTCTTTTTGTTTCAGGTGACCCGTTTGGCTGTTTTACTTTCATCTAAAGAACAAAATCAGAGTGAATAATTTCATTTCAGACTACTCCGAGAGAACAATGGAGAATATGTTCGAAATTAAGTATAATGTCTGAAGCAGATGCTGACCTGTAAGCAAAATGATGTTATTAGAAATTGCTGGATGGATAGTTTAGCAAAGATGATTTACAGTACTCGGCATAAATGAGTACAACCCTTCCAAAATTGACAAATTTAGCAATTACTCTTTACTCACAAGCCAGACATATTAGAGGTCTGTGCATGTATGTTTTATCAAGCCAGTTAAATAAAGCTTTTTTTCTTATCAAAGTGATGAAATGTTGTCTTGCAGAAATGCAACCTCCTAAAAGAATACCTGGTGTAAGTCATTTCTGATGAACGGGTATGTTGAACCAAATTAAGGAGGAGTGTTTTCTTGAAAATTAAACATTACATAGAATTACACTACATTACATTACACTAAATCTATCTCAGGTATCAACGGTGGAACCTTCTGGGAGAGAATTTTCAGGAGATTAATTGATTTGCAGAAGAAGACAGCGAGGTCTTGTGACAATGTCCTTAAAGTAATTATGCCTTCACTTTAAGCTTTTACTTTCTGACAGGAGATATTTTTCTAGTTAAAAAAAAAAAAAAGAAAAGAAAAAGATAAACAAACGCCATGTCTCAGAGTTGGCAAAAGCTAAGATAAGTACTGACTGTTTCATCTCACACATTACCTACTGTAGCCAAAGCACAAACTCATTTAGCCTTTTCAGAGGCCCATACTTACAAAATAAAGACCTCTGGGAATCCATACCCTGGTCTTATGAGACCAATTCAATCATTTTAGATCTAACCACATCCAAAATATCAGGGTGCTTTAGAGGAAGAGCATAGTGCTTCTCACATAGTGCCAACAGAGTACAGAGTTCCAAAAGAGATGTCAGGAGTTTGTGAAAATGTTATAGTGTGAGTGCTGATGGTGTGTGGCTGTGTGCTTTATCAGTTGGGTCATGAACACACACACACACACACACACACACCACTGTGTGATGTAGTAGTAATAATAATAATAAAAAAATCTTTAAACAGAAGATGCAACTCCGGCTTCATTACGGAGTACTATACTTTAAATCAAGTGTGTACTCGGTTCTGCAAGCCGTTGTTTTTAAAACCCATTTATGCCATCTCACCACAAATTTTATTAGGGATAATTATAAAAAAAATAAATCAAAATGTTCCTTTTTATGCGGAGTAGAGTACCTCTTTTTCCTGGTTTTCTAGAGCCTCAAGTTCTCTCTTTGACCTTTTGATTTTTAGGTGAATCTCCATATTTTGCTAAAATAAAGAGAAAAACACAATAAAGGGAAGGTCAAAACCTGACCCACAAATTTCTAAACAATTCAGTTTAGTCGACTATAATTTATATACTTTCAGTAAGTCCATAGTTCACTAAATGTTTTATGATTTTAAAGGTTTTATGATCTGTTACCTTATGCAGGTCTGAGAGCTGCTGGTGGCGGATCAGAGCGTCTTTATTAGGGAACTGCCTCCTGCACAGAAGACATGCCATCTTCTTCCAATCTGTCAACCTGTCTTCCTTCTCGTCTGCCTGTGGCTGGCTCTTTGCAGGCCCTGCGGCTTCCTGCTTCTCGTGTTTCTCCTCTTCCTCCTCGTCGCTGCCTGCCCCGTAGTCAGCCGCCAACATTCCAAGAGAGCCCATGGGCCGCTGCCAATACAAGAGGGAGAGAGGGAAGATTTACTTTGATCTACAATGACACTCACTGTAAATCTGCTTTAGTGTGGGTGATCAAATAACCTACATCAATCAGGGTCAAGGTGATGTGTGTGCCCTTTCAGCTGTCTGGGAAAACTGAGACTGGAGTGTATTTGAGTGCATGTTAATATGTGTGTGTTGTAGAGAGTAAGACTGTAAACTCTCACCTTTGATGATTTTTCCTCTTTTTGTTTTGGAGGAGCAAGAGGCTTCTTGAATAATTCATCTGCACCGGTGGCCTGTATGAATAAAGGAACAGTATAGAATAACAGACATTAAAACGTTTAAAAGAAATATCAACGCTAAAATATAGTAGGCTGTTATAGACCTATGATTTATGGGTGAGATCAGACTGTGTGAAACATACTTGATTTTAAAAACATGATACATCTGGCCTGTTGCTTTTTCCCTTATATTACACACAATTACAAAGTCAAGGATGATAATAGAGATTAGAAGTGAGGAAAAATTAAATTTTTAACATGTCAGTGAAAATATATGACGGAAGGGACATGAGTAAGGATTGGAGAGTGATTTCAAATGTAGTCCAACTGAATAATTTATGGGACATTGCAACCCACAACACTTCATATGACTAAAAATACCAAGCATTACACCGTTTTGCTGATGGATTAAAAATAAGAGCATGACATATGCAACCCGATCTGTTTAAGTGATTGGTAATGATATTATCTCTGGGGAGGATAATAATAAACACTACATTTTGATATGAAACCATACAAACAGAACTTGTTGCCACAGTCTTAGGGTGTTATAGTTGCCAGGTGTGAGTGGTTTGTAACATGGAACAATCAAAAGTCATATTGGCCTCTATATATAGTCCAACCTCCCTTAAATTTAAATATATTGATTTCTGATTGATCAAAGTAAAACACCTCTCTTCAACAAGCTGCCTGATTTTCAGTGCTCATGTCAAAATCATAGCGTGTGCACTGAAGTTATTAATCAGTAAGGTGTAGGGTTTGTTAAAATACCTAATTCTAAACAATGTAAACAAAGGAGAGGAGGAGTAAAAAAAGTAGTGATCTGACCTTCCTTTCAAAGATGGCAAAGGCTGCATCAGCAGCTTTTGAAGGTCTTTGGTCGTCTCCTCCAGACTTGAAAAGAGGTGAAGGTGATCGGACACTTTCTTTCTGCCTGTTCTGGATTTTCGCCCATCGTTCCATGTCTTTCATTATCTGATGACCAGATGCAAAATTACAAAACAGATCGAACACAATGCTTATCGTTAATGAAAAACTGAATTCAATGCAAATTAAGTGATATTAAAACCTTAAAAGCTGCTAAACTTCTCGGCTTCTCATCCTTTTCCTTCTCTTTCTTTTCCGCACGCGAGACAGACTCCTCTTCCACCCGCACCTCCGATACAGTCTCTGAAACGGCCTTCACTTCCTCCTCTGTGATGGGGGTAGCTATAACCTCAGCAGTCGCAGCCACAGGGACGGAAACCTCAGGGGCCGGCTCCAGAACATCAGTAGAAGAGCTCTGGACTGGGACGTAGGTCTTTGAGGCACTGTCCCAGTACAGGTACTGCTGATTCTGAGCATCATAGAAATACTACACAAGCAAAAATAAACATTTTGTCACTGTATATTGCATTTTATGCATATTAAACATTATGGAGAATCAAAAGGCTTTATTTCTCTACATACCCTTGAGTTGGGATCATAGTACAGAGTAGTCTGAGGGTCATAGTAAAATCCTGATGTAGCATCGTAAAGGAAGGCTGACAAATCTGGAGCCTCAGATCCTGCAGGAACAAGCGTATGATTATCAGTTACAATCCTCAACTAGGGTTGGTGACAAGTACTGCAAATATAACCAAAAGGAAAATGCGTCATCTTTAACTGAACAGTGCCGTACCGTAGCTATAGCCGTCAATGGACTCCGCAGCTCCAGGAAGAGCAGTGTCAGATAAAGCTGCAGTCTGGTGTTCAGCTGTCTGGACTGACGCCATTGTTGTTGTCTCAGAAAACATCACACCCTGCACACAGCCATACAGTCAAATATCTCTCCTGGCTACAACTGGTCACTTTGTTTCTAAAAACGTTCCCTTGTGCTACTTCAAAAAGACAATCACCTGTGTTAAGCTTGAAGTTGGCATTACACCTGATGACAAGGCGGTATCCGCTCCCATTGGGTCACCTGCAAAAAGTCCCACAGAACACATAAATGGATATATTGTGCTACAGTCAATTTTAATACTATAGCCATTCATTACAAAAATCAATACCTTGCAAGGGAGGTGCAACACCCACAGCTGTATGAGAAGGCGGAGGATAAAACTGTTGTGGTGGCTGCTGATATTTATGCTGTTGCTACAAAAAAATGAAATGGGTAAACTTTGATAGAAGATATGGACTGTTCATACAAAATATGCTCATGTTCTACAAGGATCATTTTTAAACAATGTTCCATGTGAATATATGCTAGACAAAGTGAATTTTAACCATCTTGATCTTGATCTCTAAAATGTACCTTAAAAACACTCTCTAACTTTCTAAAATATTTGGTAACAATGTGCGTCATGTATTGAAATGACCTACCATCATAACATCTGGGGGGAAACCCAAGAGAGAAGTGTTTGACTTATCATTTTCCCTCCTATAGCTGCAGTGAAAACAAAAATTACCTTTAAAGCTCAAATAACAACCACATTTCATATCGAAATTTCTTTTTACGAGGATTTTCCTCTAAGAACCGAAACTAGAATATTCAATATTCTAATATTGTTTATTACTAGGGTTGCAAAATTCCCGGAATTTTCAAAGATGGAAACTTTCCATGGGAATTAACGGGAATTTATGGGAATAAACTGGGAATTTTCAAAATTGAAGGTTGGCTCTTAGGGAACTTAAAGGGTCACAACACCCCCCTGTTTCAGAAGTGCTTTTTCACACCTCTGGTTTGAAAACTGTTCACTGGGGGTAAAGTGTGGTGACAAGGCGGAGATTGCATTAAAGGGGGAGTGACAATTATTTATTTAATAAATTTAAATTATTTTGCACTAATTTGCACACCGACAATGTAAACACACACACGTTGGCCAGATGGACAGCGACACCGAGAGCAGCAGCATGTTTA
>JAUMHR010000050.1:14272200-14287294 GCA_032361145.1 Enteromius fasciolatus | reverse complement strand
TAAAGTTGCAGCCGTTTTTTTCTGTTTGCATGCGTCATTTTTAAAATGCAGTGCGTTGAGCTCTCTCGGCCACCGTACTACGTCGCTGGAAAGAGTCGTGCAAAGAAAGAACATGTAGAACACGGTCAGGAATATAGTGATACTTGCTGCAGACAATGCATAAAATGCAACAGCATAACATGATCAGGAATACTGTGATCTTTAACACGATTTTGATGTATTACCATGTTTGCCATTTTGATGATTTAATCCTCAACCTGCAGTTACAAAGAGTTATGCAAAGAAAGAAAAACATAAGAACGTGTTTGAAAATAATGCAGCTTTTTCTGAATAAAAGAAAAAGACACACTGAATTTCAACACAATATATCATTATAATATATATTTTTCCCCATAATCACTACTGTAGCAGCTCAAACCTGGGCATGCAGTTGGGGAAAGTCATGCAAAGAAACAGAAGAACATGTTAAGAAATAGTGAATTTACAATTAAAACAAGTGAATACAGTTTTCTGAAGTAGCCATAGGCCTATATGAAATATTAAGATTGGACCTTATATTGCTGTCAGATGATCTGCATTAGCATGTTGCTGTGGCAGATCTAACCGTGACATGGAGTTGGAAAGAATCATGCAAAGAAGAAACCAGAAAAGATAAATCTTTTGCTAGTTAACACAAGCTAATTCAGGTTCTACAGAATACTCTGATTTTATGGGATATGGGAACGTCGACGCATCTCGAGTTCCTGAAAAGGAACAAAGAACACGTTTAAACATTTATTTTAAAAAATATATATATGTTGAGTTAACCTGAACAAGCAGATATTTTTCGCTGTATTAATGTATTTTTATAGAGGCGTACCTACATTAACAGGTATCTTGTATGTCCAAGTCAAAGTATGACCAAACGCGACTACAAAAAACTGCTGTTTAAGCCCATGACATCAAATAGTAGCAAATCGTTCAAGCTTGAATTCGTTCTACTTGTGGCTATTACCTGTAACCATAGCGACGGTGACTAAAGTAAATATCAAAGATGGCGTCGTCCAAAACGACACGGCAAAAGTTCACGACTCCTTATTTAACCAATTAGCCTTTCTATTTAAATAAAAAGTGGAGCCACAATCATATAGCATACAATAAGCATATATAAATGTATGCAAACATAAAAAACAATATTACGTTTTAAAGCCAGAGTTTTCTGTTCAGAAACCGGTTAACGTTACCTTTGCCATTACTCTCTAGTTTACCAGCTGGCATATTCAGATCATCACATAAACATTTTGTCAGTGAAAGAAAATAATTACTTGAAGATTTTGCTTGTACATTTGCTTATTATAATTACATAATAATTTTAAAATAGAGTTTAAAGTACTTTTAGATTATGTATTACAAAACTACTTGATATCAATGACACCATCAAGCAGCTTGTCAACTGCTCATTGGTCATGTCAAATTTAGACCTTGTTTTTTTTTTATTCTTTATTTACATAGGGGAAAATGTCAAATGAAACTGATCAAACCATTTTTCAAGTAATCATATCACTTTTTCAGACAGCCTTTAAAAAAAATGTCCTAACCAGGCATAACATGGCAAAGCAACAAGAGATAAAAGCTATCTCTTACACTGTTACATTGTGTAAATCACTTGGTTTATTTCTGCTGCAATGTGCTGGTAGCCCTTCTCCCACTAGAAGCCTATTGGACTTTCCCTTGTATGTTAAACATCGAACACTGACTAAGAGAGGGTCACATTTTCACTGGCAGTGTGAACATGAAAATAGCTTGGTCACTGGAATTGTGCCTGGATAAAACACATCGTTATACTATTGTATGATCAATAACAAATGATTTTCAATTGTCATTCAGTGTAAGAAACAATTCCATGTGCTTTAAGAAAATATAAAAACATAATATTCTTACATTTGTTAAAAAAAAATAAAATTCATTTAAAAAAGTGCACTTGCTGCCAAAAAAAATGCAATCTCAAAGATGTGACACCAGTTTGGACATGCAACTAACAGCATGCACAAAAGGCTGACCATCTTTGCACACTTTGGGATTCTCCAAATACAGCAGATCATCTTCAGTGCATGCTTTTTGGTTCCCACACTTCACAGGACCATATGAACCGCTGAATACACAGGATAAATGCAGCTCAGACGTATTTCAGTTGAGACCAGGGTCAGGTGGAGGACTGGTCTGAATGTTCAGGAACAGGTGGGGCCGGAGAGAGTGAAGGATAGGGTCGGGGCTGGTCCAGATTTACATAAGTGAGCTGGAGGTTGACGTAATGTTCCCCTTCTAGGCTGCAGCTGATGTCTTGGATGACTTTCACAAGACTAGGGAAACTTGGTCTCTTCTCAGGCTCAGGATTCCAGCACTGCAGCATGATGGACCACCTATAATACAGAAGCCAAAATGATTCATTATTTTTTATGGTATTTTAGTATATAGCCAATTATGAAGCAACATGCAAATCTAAGTGCTTCCGTTTTTACAGCTGTTTCAAAAAATAATTTTAAAGGGATCATATTGTTTATTATTATTATTATTATATTCAATTACGTCTTTTTCTTTCTTGTCAGTAAAAGTTTTCCATCCAAAAATATATAAACTCTTTCAAGACTAATTAATACTTTTTCAAGACTGATTAATTTAATGTATATGTGGAAAGTTACATGAATAAAAAAAGACACTTTAAAAGACATGTTTGCATTACATAAATATCCAAAAATCAAAGATAATTTCATTCTTTATTTTATGTCCCCTTCACAAATAAAAGGCAAGTTAATATAAAAATCATACAGGGAATCCAAGCAGTATTGTGGCTGTAGCAGTCGACGGCCCTGCATTAAATATGTTGTAATGTCATAAGGGTCCACATCAGGATACGGACTGGCCCCTCTCGTCATCAGCTCCCACATCAACACTCCAAAAGACCACTAGAGGGAATAAAATACATGTTAGATATTGTCACGCCCATGTCTGTGTTTGTGTCTTTAGTTTTGGTTTTGTTTCATGATTTCCTGTTTCCTTATTTGGTCCTAAGTTCCTGTCCTAGTTTAGTTCATTGTATTAGATACTGTCCAGCTGTGTCTCGTTTATGTCTGTGTATTTATAGTTGCTGAGTTCTTGCTTTAGTTGTCGTTTGTCAAGGTTTTTGGATGTCTGTAGCTTTCCATGTTTCCTTCAGTTATATTAAAGTGAATGTTAAAACGTCTACGCTCCATCTACACCTCAAGTCTCTACAGATCCCTGACAGATATAGACTGTAGATTCTTACCTAGCTATTGAAATAGACATTCCTCTATTGGATACCGTTATTCTTTGGATGCTCCATATTTTAACTTACCACATCTGATTTGGTGGTAAATTTCTGTGTCTGCAGGCTTTCTAAAGCCATCCACTTGACTGGCAGCTTTACTTTCTTGCTGTCCTTGACGCTATAGTATTCCTTATCATAGACGTCACGTGCCATTCCAAAGTCAGCTACCTTCACTGTAAATGACTCATCGAGCCTAGGAAAAGCGGATTAATTACATTTGTTAAAGATTTTGTGTCTTTGTGGCTGATTAAGTGTATGCATAACATTAACAGATGAATTATGAAAATTAAGGTTGCCTTTTACTTACATGCAGTTACGTGCAGCAAGGTCTCTGTGCACAAATTTTTTGTTTGCAAGATACTCCATTCCTTTGGCAACTTGAAGCCCAAAGCCAACCAGGTCCTTCACTGTGGGATTCTGAACACAAAAAATAGATTATTATATAAATAGATTATTATATATGCAAAGTTTTTTTTAGTTTACATGATTAAAATGCTGAATTTCAGGAGGCACTTGATTGAAAACTGAATCCAAAACCAGACATATTATCAATTTTTTTTTCACATTAAACCCACCTCTTCTATGATTAGGGTTTGGTCAGGGCTATGTTGTTTCAATGATGTAAGACATCGATTTGTAGTGTGGTACAAAATTAGTGTGTTTACCCTCTGTGCAGAGCGGATAAAATGCCGAAGGTCTCCGTGTTTCATGTATGGCAGGATCACCAGGGGAAGTCCATCACTGGGAAGAACAATACCCAAGAGGGACAGGACATGAGGGTGATGGAAGGCCTTCATAAAGATTCCTTCTCTTAAAAACTGCTCCACCTCTTCCAGATCCGTGATCCCTTTCAAGAAAAATTAAGTAAAGCATATTTCCTGTTTATTTTTTTCCATAATGGCTAGGCGTCACAATGCTGTACGCAAGTAAACTCTAACATAAATATTATTACTGTACACCTATTTAACAGTATAAGTTTACTTACTATTCAGGGATTTGATAGCACAGTGGACCTCTTTTTCATCACTGTCAGTAAGATATCCATGATACACAGTTCCAAAATGACCTGACAAAGATTTGAGGAATATGAAAGTGTGGAATAGAAAAAGAATGTACCAAAAAAAGAGAAAAAGTAGCAAATCCAGATGGACTGCCGTTGCCCTAAGATAAGTACCTTTGCCAATGATTTGGTCATGCTGGATTTTAACCTTATTATGTGGGATCAAAACATTCTTCACCTCCTCCAACAGATCTGGTCGGAGAGCAGACATAGAGATTGCCTGAGATTGAATAAAAGGAACTGCAGCAGAGTCCATCGACCCAGTATATGGCATACTGGAGAACGTTGCGCTTGAGCCTTGGAATGGAAAACGCATCAGACCTACAGGACGCACAGTTGTTAATTGAACAATGGATGCTCTTTATGAATATGCAATGTACCAAGTTGGGTTTTATAATCTTTAAATTATATGTACTCTCTGAATGTTTTCAAAAACTTCAGGTTCTGAACTTTAGGTTGTCTTACCTCTTCTGTAGTCGCCATCAGGTGATCTGTCAGAATTCTCCAACACAGTGCGTGTTGAATGCATTGATAGTCGAACCTGAGCAAGAGCAGCTGCTAAACAGACAAAAAAAATTAATTTTACATGCACATGCACATTCACCATTTTTCTTTTTAATTCTGCTTTTAAAAAAAATGTAATATAATTGTATAATTACAGAATATTTTTTACAACACTGACATTTCCATTTTGACAAAATTGGAGTCATTATAACAGAACGCACTTTTCCTTTTCTTGCGCTCTCGTGCCATGGCTACGTAGGCCAGAGCTGCTCCCATGCAAATTGCAGCCAAGATGCCCAGCACCATGCCCACAATAAAATTGCTGGTTGTAGTTACTACTACACCAATGTCATATTCTTCTCCGTTCACAAACAGCTGAGAAGCACAAATGACAAAAGATCACATCATGAATGTAAGATGCAGAGCCAGCTTGAATTTATCAAAGCTGAATTCAACAGACAACAGATTCTGACCTTAACTGGCACCCCCTTGCCAGGGATGGTCAGATTTTTGGGGATCCTGCAGGTAATCTCATTGAACAAAACTGTAGCTTTGCAATCCACCCCATTAATCGTCATAATGATTTCCATGCAATCAGACACCAGGGCTAGATTTTTGTGCTGGAAAAAATGTGATTAGATTATGATACAAAACATCTGGAAGACTAATCTGTCATAATTTACCTTTAGTAAATCATTCATGGTGTTGTTTTTATGTTTTACAAATAAATTACATTTTGAAATATATTAACATTGAAAACCGTTAAACTGTAATAATATTTCATATAATTACTGTCTTGACTGTTTTTTTATTAAATAAATACAGCATTGGTGAACAAATTAAAAAAAAGAAAAAAAAGAAAGAAAGAAAATGATTATATAAGTATAATAAGTATTGGAATACTTATTCTATGACCTTTGACTAGTAATGTATGTATATGGGTCAAAGACAAAAAAGTGTTTAACCATAAAAACAATAAGCATAGTAATACTTTAATTTAATGTTTCATAATTTAATAATTAATTTTAAATTAACTGAAAATTTGTGTTCGTTTGACACTTTAATTCCTGATTTCCTTACCTACCAAAATGTCATTCAGTGTAACAATCTTGTCAGGCATATTTACAACAAATTTTAATTTAAAACATATTTTAAATTTAATTTATGTCTTTGACCCATAATATATGTATATATATATATATATATATATATAAACAACATGTAAAGACGTGTACAGAGTATACAAAGACTACAAAGTGTATAAAGACTATATAACCACACAACATATACAACCACTGAGACATACATGCAGTGAGACTTTGTCCTGCCCTGGGCTGAGCTCAAGCACTTGGTCTTCAAACGAGATGGGATTTCCATTAGCATGGCATGTAAATGTCTGAGGCAGGAGGTCTTTAACTCCATCCAGGTCCACAGATAGGATTCCCATTGACTCCTCACATACAGGACTTGTACATTCCATCTGGTTGGGATTTCCTTTACTAACACACACCTAATGTACAGCGTCCAATAAGTGACATTAAAAACATTTGAACATTGAAATGAATTTTGAAATACAAATGAGTCCTACGGTTTGCACAGGTGTTGTGTTGTTGCCTTTGTAGTTAATTACGGCTTGGGAAACCGAGTCCAGGTTCTGCCCGGTGATAGTGATTTTTGATCCTCTTCATTGTAGCAGGACCCCAAAAAATACATAAAAAAAATGTAGCAATTTACTTTTAAAGACTTGATTTCAAAGTAAATAATAATAATAGTATTTAAAATATAAAATGTAATAGTTTGACTCACCTTTTAAAACCACAGTTGGGCTTCACACTCGTCACGTCGGGATTCACCACATATCTGAACTTTTTTGTGGCTGAAATAGTTGATTTATCAATTAAAACCTTTACATCCACCTCTGAAGTCTCCTCAACACCTTCAGACCTACAAACAACAGACGTCCCATCGCTGGAGATGCTGTGGAGAAACAACAGTCAGTAAATACTCAGTGGTTTACAAACAATGTACTAGACTGTCTTTCTTACATTTCTAAAGCTTCACTTATAACTCAGTGAATTTCATAACCTGGCACAATAACCTTTTAACAGGGCAAATTCTGTCTCCAAGGCTGACCGTTCTGTTTCTACCAGCATTCAGATGTTTTCCTGATAGTGTGATCAGAGTTCCTCCAATCCTAGGTCCTAGGTCTGGGCTGATATCTGTGATTTCTGGGGTCTTATGAGAGAGATGAGGTATGATAAGAGCTTTATTAATCTAAAGCAAAATACTACCAAGGACATTTTCATTTTCAAAACATTAATCTATCCAGTTTATCAGCAGTAGTACCAAAAATCTATTCATGTGTTAAACCATATTTAAGTTAAATAATTAAAGAATGAGAATGTTTTCCTCTTTACCACAAAACTGAAGCCTTGTATGCTCGCCTTCCCAGATATGAAGTATCCACTTTCCACCATCTTTTCATCCACTTGTATTATTATATCAACAGTTTGCTCTGAACCTGACACCTCACCATCAATCCTACACACCAGCCTGAGTGAAGAATAAAAAATAACATCTATAAATATATTAAAAAAATAATAAAATTGTTAATTGAAATTGAAATGCAAAGTGAATTACAATATAAATAATACAAAATAATAAAATAATTAAAAATTTCAAATTATAAAAATGACTATACACACACTAAAAACTAAAATTACTATTAAAATGATAATAAAAAATAAAAGCAAATTCAAAATATTAACAAAAACTAATAATAACACGGATGGGCACATATGTATGTGAGGGGTTACAAAGTTTATCTGTAACATAAACTATAGAGTATTGGATATTTTGGGGTGGGAAAATTACAAAAATTGGTCTTTGATATGCAACTACCACATCTACCACTGTTTCAATAGGAAAGAACTGTCCTGTTAGTGGAGAAACTAAATTATGTGTGTTACTTACTGAGAGCTACAGCTTTTTTCTGGTATAACAGTGCAGCTACTGTTTCCCACATTAACCTGGTGAGAGGTCTGGGTGATAGCAGGTCGGGTAGCTGACTGGAAGTTCCAGCCGCAAAGAGTGATTTCACTTGTATCATTTGAGGGCACCGTCCTAGGAAAAAACTGTAAAGCAAAAAAAACAAGTTTTAGGGTAGTGCACAAACTTCTTAATAGCTTTTTTAAACTAAACACTTTTGCTTAGATGCTTGACATTTGCACAGACAAATAAAAATTTACACCACAATTAAAAAGTTGTTGTAAGAAGTCTCATATGCTTACATAAGGCTACATTTATTTAATAAGAAAAACAGTAAAAAAAACATTTTATAGAAAAACTGAAATTTGAGCAGTCAACTCATGAGTCCAGTCCTTCACAAATAATTATAGAAATCATGGTAGTGAAAGACTTTTGTACAGTTTGTTAAAAAACTAAAATACTGGGGAAGCACCGGGAAGCAAAGTAACTGCCAAAAAGCATAGCATAGCATAGCATCTTACTGTACTTGTTTTATTTCATTTTACTATTCTAAAATGAAAGAATGGTAAAATAAATTTATTATTCCACTCAGCGTGAGACAGGGGTGAGAGTCCAACAGGTACTGTGGTTGTTAACACAGCCCTACCCTCATATGTATACAATGACTCTAAAGCAGCATTTATATTATCAGGACACACTCGCTGTTTATTAGAACTTCAAACTTATAAGACAGACAGTGTGTCACACTGTTACATTTATTGCCCAATTATGCAATGTGTTACCTGAGTGATTACTGGAGGGCAGGAGTTGCTACTCCACTGATCCTGACACTGATGCATCTGGGAACAGACCCCATCACACCAGCCACATCCCATAAACACAGGGGCTGCTAAACACACTGAACAGTTGAGGAAATGGGCACAGCCTGGACCTCTGGGAGACACATTTATCAGCTGCACATACAGGATGAAGAAAAAAAAATGCAGATGAAAAGATGAGTCATTTTTGGTCTGTAATTTTCAAACATTAAACCTTTAATTCAGTACTTATGTCAGATAAGCCTTTGAACTGTACAGAATAATTATGCATACCTTGTTTCCAACGACAAAGAGCAGAGACTCAGAAGAATGAACAGCAGCTATTCGTGACACTTTCTGCATTTCTTCCACAAGAGAGTAGTTGGCAAACACTACCAGGGCCGATCTGCTCAAAATAACCTAAAAAGTAAAGTACTTTCTTTTTTGGCTTGTTTGTCAAGAGTCAAAACTGCACAGCATGCTTAGCGACACAATCCTGAAATATACATGATATTTGACCTTAAAAGGGCAAAAATCATTCACTGTATCCATCTGATATAGAGAGCCAACAAATGTGCGGCTTATGATTGTGTTGGCCACTGACTAGCAGGTAAGATATGAACTTTGGTGTTTGATTGATGATAAGAAGTCAGAATTATGAGACATGAACTCTTCCTTCACAATTCTGAATTTACATCTTGCAGTTCTTACTTTAATACTTATAATTCTGCATTTACATCTTGCATTTCTATTTTTCTGCCATGGAATTGTACAAAAAATAAATAAACAGGAAATTGAGACCTTTTCTTTTGTGAGTGTATTGCTCACAATTTGATATTTTCTTCTCAGAACAGCAAGATATTAACTGTGAGTTTATATCTCTCAACTTTGACATTTTTATTTAAAATTGTGAGTTTATATCTCAGAAAAAGCAAGAATTGTGGGATAAGATACCTGTTTGGGGGAATGAGATGATGCCATTCATTTTCACAGTTTTTGATAAGAAAACAGTTTTATAACAAAAACCAATAATGCAATAAAAACCTGCAAAAGCTTTCCATCATTCGTGCCGATGTGTGCCACAGTCTTGGTCTCAATAGTAGTCACCAGAATAGAAGTGAAGAGCACATTGTTCATCCGCCTATTGAAGAAGTCCACTCTGTAGTAAGGCTTTGCCACCATTGTGGGGACAGCATTGCATTCCACATTATCTGGGTTCTAGCCAAAATAAAACAAAATACTGAATGAATATAGAAACTGTTTTTTTTTTTTTGTTTTATGCAACTTTTCATGGCTTGGCCAAAAACATAAAAAAATTGCAGTGTACACAAAAGGTGGCAATTAGACAACTGCAAAATAGCAACAATATACACTATATACGTTCTGACTACATTTGAACTCAATGGACTGTTAAAAACAACATTATTGCACACATTTTTAAATGAAATGTTTTCCTTGTCCATTTCCTGAGTCATGTTTGTTTATGATTTTTTACTGACTTCAAAAGGGTGACGGTTTGGCAGAAAAAATGCATGCACTTTAACAGCAGCTCGAGTGAAAAGGAAGCAACAACTTGTAAACGGAAGGCTACAGACACCATCTGGCAGTAATAAATGATTTCCTGCCCCTAAAACTTGAACCCTTGTACCAAATTAAGATTTGAGGGATATGTGCAGTCTGTTAGCAATAACACTCACTGAATAGTATATATTCCACTGATGTAGAAATTAATAAGTTTAAGAGCAGATGTTGTCATAAAATCACTTTTTTGATCCCATGGTAAAGTTTTCCAATGTTTCAGAAATGTTTGTAAAGTTACCCTAAATGTATAATTAAAGGGGTTCATACTACACTTTTGTGATATTTCCGAATTAATATGATAACATTGTGAGAGGAATTTTAGTTATTTAGTTATACTGAACCTTTGTCGCATACGTAAGTGTTTTTAAGATAAATTATATTTTTATTATCTGAATTACATGCTTTTGAAATGACTGATGGTTATCAGCACTTTCCTCAGAATTTTTCTTTAGAAAGTTGAGTAAATAAGGAAAAATAAGGATTTTTTTTTCCATCAGAACAACCAATAAAGGGTATAAAAATAGTCTGTATGTACGTGAGATACACAGGGTGTAAAAATGCATATCTTGAATGCATATATTCAGCCAACCACTGCCGTATCTCTGTCTCTACTGGTTAAAAACAAACTGTTGACGTCAGTATTAAACATCCTGACAATACACGCTTTCTTGATTTATTAACTCTGGCTCATTGCCTGTTTAAGATTGTGAGAGATAAAGCCACACTCAGCACAACTGTCTGCCACAGAAACAGTCTAACAGAAAGGTATTGCGTGACGTATTACAATTCATGTACGAGCATGTGGCGACTGGTATCTACAAAACAAAAAGTGACTTCATAAATCGAACAACACAACTGAAACTTCCAACCACATGCAATAGCAGCGTATGATAAAGCCTGACTCTCACAGAGTGATCCCTGAGCAAGTGCAGTCCGACATTTGAGTTTAAACGAAAATCAAATGTTTGCATGAGTCAGTTCCTGAAACTGGCTTCACTAACCATCAAATATTTTATGGTCCACTCCTTTTAAGGTATAGGTTGTGAAATATAAACTAGAGCAATTATATAAACCCTTTAGACAAACACAAGACAAGGACACACGTCTTGAGGTTCAGGTAGTAACATAATGCCATAAAATTACCCATTCAGTCTTTTCAGTAAGACAAAAATAATATTGAAAATGGCTTAGGCTTAATTCAATGACCGACAACCTTCCAAAGACATTGAAATGCATGGTTAAAGAGGGATAATAAAATAAAAATAATAATAATTTATATGTTCATCAGTTTGATGCAAAGTTGAAAACGCTTCTTAAAACTAAAATAATTTTTGGATATACAATGGTCAAGTGACTGGTCTTTATGTTAATGCCCACAAAACTGGAAAATATTCTGAATGTATATAGTTGCAGTAGGTTAGAACTGATTAAAAGATGAAAAAGAGGAATAATGAACAATTTATTGTAAATGTGTGAATAATATGTAATAACGTAATCAGTAAAAAAGCAACTGTAGTATGATTTTGAGTATTTAAAAAATGTAATTTAACCTAATTACAAAAACTTAATTTTGGATCCTTATTATATAATCCAGATTACATGTAATCAGTTACTACCCATCTTACTACCCTAGACGAGAGTGGGTTCTCTGGAGCAGGATGGAGATTTATTAATAAGCAAGACCAAACTAATTTAAATTTGAATTGGCAATTGTTAAGAATATGCGGTGGGAAATACAAACTCACCTCATGTGGGCACATTTCACAGTGCTGAAAATGGCACAGTCCCCGAGAGAGCTGCTCTGTCCCACTTGAACAGCAGGACTCGACCCCTTTCTCAATCTCACTGTTTACATAATCTATTGGAAATGCACACAACGCAGAGCTTCTGATAGGATTCCCCTTTTCATCTGTTTCAGCGAACACCCCATAAAGAATGGGGCTGTCCATCTTCACTCCTAGCTCATCAGCCAGCTGTTTGCCTGCCGTACTGAAATGAGCAGCTTGAACTGAGTTGTACACTATATCCTTAATCCACGGGCTCCTTCTCCTGCGTTTGGGCTCAAAGCGACACTCCAGAACGATTTCCCTGTACATCCAAGACTCACTGTCTTTGATCGGCAGCCGCCCAAGATGGGTCTGCAATTTAGCGTTTGGTTTCTCCCACTGTACAGATAAGAAATACACATACTCTGGTGTAGAGAACGTATAGATGTAGTCGATGGTAAATGCATCCTGAAATTCAGGAAGAACTGTCAGACCCTTCACTTCACTGTGAAAACCATCTTCTGTGTTAAGCATGCGGCGAATAGAAAGGGACTGTTTGCCAAAAGATCCAGCAATGGTGGTATTGATGGTAGCTGCTGTAAAGAATAACGTTGTAAAACGGTCACTGACCACGCTGACCTTTGTTCCCAGAGGACTAGCGACACAGTCAGGGCAGGCAAAGGGTAAGTTGTTACTTTTATGAAATAAACATTGAAGGTTTGAGGGTCTTTCGTTTTGTTCAAGTTCAAGGATGTTGCAGACTCCATACTGTGTGCTCCCACAGATGTACAAGGTGTTTAAATAGCTCTGAGGCTCTAAAACAAGAACTTGGTTATCTGTGTCTAGTGGTGTTCCTGGTTCATTCTCAATATCACAATGACAGGTTTCACAATCTGGACTGCCAACTGGCCCCGTTACAATTTTCCACAGTTTGATGAGATTTTGATCCAAGGCTTCAACCACATTTTGAGAGGCCACATAAATCTCATTAAAATTTTCATTAACAACTATGTTCTGTATGGCTTTTTCGGTTTGGAAAAAAGAGACAGAGTAGGTAACAGAAAAGTTTACATTCATTTGTGGGACTGTAGGACATGATTGTAGTGCACAGAGCAGATGTATCTGCAACCAGATACATTTTAACAAGGTCCTAGGGCTGATGAACATCTCCGCTGTCCTATGAAGCCTGAAGTGAATGGATTTCACTTCTACTGCTAACACATGATGAAGATAATTAGGCCTTTAAATAGAAAAAAGACAAAAACAGAAGAAAGGTTATAAAAAAAGTGTTTTTATTAGTATGTCATACCATCCATTCCCTCTATTTACAGTATCTTGTCAGTAGATACTGGCAGATAAAAGAGCAACAATGCAACCCTCATTAAAATAATTAAACAATATATTTTGACCTTTTTATTATAAAGTATTGAAAAGTTATTTCCTCCATTTTGTATATAGTTATACTGCTTTACTACATCATTGTAAATGTAAAAAATAATCTCAGATTTCAAGTACTGAAATTAAAGTGTGATTTTTATTTTATTTATTTATTTAAAGGGCTACCAGATTTTCAAAATGAAATGAAGAAATTATGTTTTAATTTCAGTGTTATCTGATCAGTTTTGTACAATATGCATACTATAACAAAATAAGAATAGCATACAAATACACAGCTAACCACCGTTTTCATCAAAATAAGTACATTTTTGCATTTGGCTTGAATCCAAAAAGACTTGTTAGGATTACATTTTACCAGTTAACACAATACTATAGTTAAACTGTAGTAACGTGGTGGTAGACGCCACTGTTGTCAATAATAAATACATAAATAACACAGCTTAAAGCCGTTCCCATGTTTGTTCCTTTGGTCATGGAAACTATGGTTGTAAATCTGACATAAGATGACTGAATAATTACGCAATATACAGCTTCAAGATGACGATTTTCACCGCAGTAAAGGTTTTTAGGAAAGTAGCCCACATAAACTCGTTTAAACAAATCTCGTGTTGTCGAAATAAATGATGTATCTTGACGCGCAATATATAACAATCGATAAACAAACATGACTCAGTGTAACCAGCTTTGATTTTCACATGGTCACGGAATTGTTGATACATTTAGACTAGGCTATATAACGTTACAATTCAATTTTAACTAAGTAGCATGTACGTTTCGCTGACATGCTACACAAATTTCTAAGCACTAAAAGGAAAAAACGGATTATTGATTATAAAAAAAGCGTGTGAATGAATTTACCTGAGGCTCACCTGTGAGTCCAAAGAAGAGTGAACGTGCGCACTTAAACGTCAAACTCCCATTTAAAAAAGCTCCACAGAAAACAGTGATTGTACTTCAAGTTGTAAATACCTGAGAAAAACTGGTATCTTCGTACAGGACAGTTTCGACTTGTATTAGCATGAGAACGCGGTCAATCCCCCACTCACAGAACACGCCTAAACACCTCATAAGGAAGTAATGTTGCTCAATCCTTCCCCAACCTAAACATCTCCCCAGGGATTGAATTTAAAATAAGGCTTGCACACCCCTTTCCTTGTCTAAATAGCATTTAAGCGCACATGTCTACAAACTTTTGGATTTCCTCGGCTTGTGGTTTTCAGAGCAATTTTGTTTAATAGTTTTTTTTTTTTTTTGGAAGAATGCAAGGAATTTAGTTCCCATGCAGGCTAAACTATTCTGAGATGAGGGGAGAAAACTGCTACGTCAGTATTCATTAGGATGTATATGTAATGTATGTTAGCTAGCATCCAATCCACATTACATCGTAGGCCTATACACATACATTAATACACTTTAAGTAGAGGATGTAGTGGTGATACATGACAAATAAACAGTTGTTTTACACTACTATACTGTTATGTGGTCTAAAGAGGGAGGGGGAAATTATAGTCATGCGTTCTAACATGTGTTTTGGGTGTAACATATTCTGAAGCAGTGAGTGACATTTCAACAGACATAACAGATGATGTAATTATGCATTTCCACGTAAATTAAACACAGATACTAGGCTATGTGGACCTAATGATAGAGAGAGACAGCCTAATAATGTATTTGT
>JAUMHR010000050.1:14236015-14249306 GCA_032361145.1 Enteromius fasciolatus | reverse complement strand
GGTTTAGGTGTAGAGATATAGTCAAAACTAAAATTTTGGAATAAAATGTTGTTCCAGGGTCAACAAAATATGTTGACAAAAAATGTTGACCCAGGAACACGCCTAACTCAGCAAAATCAAGGGCACGGCTGGATTGCTCATGCAGCTTTTCGCTTCGGAGCACTCACCAGGCAGTTTATGCTGAGAGTCTGCTTGAAGAAAAGGATCGTCGGATCGACAGAGAAAATAAGCAGTTCCTTCACGAGTTCAAGCTCTCTCGTCCGCTGCAACTTCACTAGGAACACGCTGAGGCGGCGCTCATGGACGACGAGTCATGCGTCCACTGCGGGACCATCATGACCATCGCTACTTTGAGGTGGCGCCTTGAGGTGGCGACTTTTTCCGATTGGTTTCTCATGCAAGATCCCATATGTAACGTGGAAGTGAACTCGACTGAAGGGGAACCGTATTTCTGTTCATGTCCTTTTCTGCAATTTTTCTATTTAAAATGATGTTAAAAAAATGTCAAAATGTACACTATTGTATAATTATGCAGGTTTCAAGAATGTTACAATGCAAGACTGATGTCCACTATGTAAATATAATATATAAATGTATTATGTAAATAATTATGTCATAAAAACAAACCAAAAAGGGCTATGATAGTGAAAGTCTATACATGCAAGTACCTGGAAATAATAATAAAAAAACACAAGAATTACATTTATTAACATAACAAGCTACAACATTTTTTATTTAAGTAATGTGTTTCATATTTGCTAGAAATAATATTACTACTTTACATGTTATGTTATGTTTTACAATGTTTTAACACTGTATTTGCACTGCATTCACATTTTCTTTAAATGTTTTATTTTTCTTCGCAAAAATATTTTTTCTTTACAAAAAGCATTGAATTTTATTTTTCAGAGCTCAAATAACACATCTTGTATAAAAATATTAAAAGCATATTAACATTTAAGCATTTGTCAGACACTGATGCACATATACACAAGATGAAAGAATTCAAACCTTCTGCTCCTTCCAAACGCATTTTAATCACTTTTAATTATAATTTTAACCACAGTATGCGGTAATAGACAGATGTTTTTTGTTTTGAACATTTCTTAAGAAATGATTTGGCATTTCAAATTTTCTTGTTAAAAATGTGCTTAAGAACTGTATGTCCTACAAGGCGGCCAGCACGCTCTTTAAAACTCTTTTTTAAGAGAAGGGAAGTGAAGTGCGTGAGATTGTGCTGTAATATATTTAAGTGAGTTTTATGCAACAATGATCTATGATGTATGCAAATCCCACAACATTCTGTTATTTTGCAAGAGTTCACCTACAATTCTGTGCATGCTTGTCTATGTGTGTGTGTGTGTGTCTATGTACAACATGTGCAACAAGACACGGCCAAATCAGCCTCTAGAGAGTCAGCCACTCCACCGCAGGTCTCTAAAGATCACCTGTTCTGACCATCTCACACACACGACTGCTAAGTCTATTCTTTGAGCTTGAGATCTTTTTGTTTCCGTCCTTCCATCAAACAGCGACTCCCTTTAGAATTCAGTCCATCTGTTATGTCACGCTGACCTCTCTGCTCCAGTTTATCTCTCTCCTAAAATTTCTTCCTCTGATCTGCTCTCTTTGATACCGCCTTTCTTTTGCCAACCTGTGTCGTCATCATCCCTAAAGGCTTTGCTATTTATCTTGCCTCAAATGTATTACATATATTTTATTTCCCCTCTATTTGTCATTTTCATTTCGCATCCTTCTCCCAAGTTTGGTCCCTTTTTGTCTCCTCTGGTGGGTCATTTTTATTGGGGCAATCAGGACTGTTGCATAACTGCCCAGGACAGATGGACAGGTCATGTATTATTAGCATCAGTCATAAAGTAGGTTTTAATGGGGTACTGTTGCCTGATCCAAAGTAATTTGATATTGGGTGCAGAAGACATTGTCGAGAGACTTATAAGTGACAGACTTATTGTGCGAGGAGATGGATGAATTTGGATTTGAATGAAAGATGTAAAATGCTGGGTTTGGTTTACCAAGTTCTTTGCAGGTTGTGCATCGTGACTCGTGGAAATTCTTGAAATTCTGTTATCATTGCTGGCATACTGCAGCTATTTTTTGTGTGTATCGACCTAACCACAGCCATTAATATCTTCTGGTTGCTCCATATATAGAGAAGCTACACAACCATCACAATTACTATTATTACTAAAGCTTAGGGTTAAGGTTTTAGAACAAACCATTAATTCTAAGTATTACAATTAGAACTAAAATAGTGCAGCTACTTTCAAACAACTTTAGCTTTGCTGATAAATCATATGTGTAGACAAAGTATCACATAACCAACCAGACAGAAATGTAATAATCTAAAGTGTTTATAACACCTGTGCAAACACTTTAGCAAAACTCACATACCAATGTTAAAACTCAGAAACACCATAGTCACTGCATAACAACCCTGTTGTGGAAATTATACTTAGAACAACTTAGCGACTGTAATGAGGAAAAAAAAAATAAAGCTTGTTGATTTTGGATTTTAGATTTCCAAATGTGCTGGAATAACTCTAAAAATATAGTATATAAAAAAATAGTTTTTTTTATTGTGGCATTTTGTGAAAAATTAGATGCATTTCTTTAGGAATTGATGCAGCAGATTACAAAGGCTAGATGATTACACTTCCTGTCCAACCTAGCTTTTCATTTGCTAATACTTATGATAATTTCTTTTCAAACACGCAAATGTAAATGACAGGAAAATGTGGGACACTGTGTGATCAAAATAACATGCTATGCTGCGGCTTAATTATTCTCAAGCACATGTGCATATTATACTTCAAAGATGTTGATGGATTCTGATTCTGAACACATTTTGTTGTGTTGTATGCCCTGTTTGTGTGCCTGTGTTTATGCATATCTCCCTGTGAACCTATTCACGGTTGGCAGAGCTGGGATTCTGTATTTTTCCACTGTGCCCACTGCAACACACAGACATTGAGCGTTTGGTCTCAGGTGTGCCGTGCCTGCTGGGACCCAGCCAATCAGAACATCAGCACTCTTCATCAAAAACATTCAACAGCCAATCAGAACAGCAGTACAAGGAGGCCCCATATCACCTTCTCAGTATCATCACATCACTGATACCTTCCTCTCACATCCACACTTACATGAGGGGAAACTTTAATGGTTTAATGTAAGACAGAATGGTTATTAATATCAAATATTAATACTAGTTAAAAGTAATATTTGAAGTAACTTAACGTAAATGTAAATATATTATAATAGACCCAGCAGTTCAAATCTTTATTTCTGCTCATCTAGTTCCATGACGTTTGTTTTTGTCTGTGTGTGTGTTTTTGGGTCTGTTTACCTGTTTATCCAGGAGCAGGAGGAGAACTACAGTGGATAAAAAGCCTCGTGGAGGAACTCACTAAACATAACTTTAGTTGCAGTCTACATTTTTTATATTCTATAAAACATTTAAATATGTCCAGGTAATGCTACATTTTAAGCCCATTAAATTTGTGCTAGAGAGCTAATCTGTCTTTGTCAGGTGACGTCACACTCATGAGAATCGAAGGTATCAAAGCCGAGATGTTAGCAATATTCTTTGGTGTTAGTAGAACGGTCTTTTTGTTTCAAAATATACATTCTTATTGTGTTAAAGTCTGCAATAGTAAATTACATGGCAGGAAAGAACAAAAACTCACTACGAAGATAGATATTTTACTCACACTTGAAAAAAAGAGGCATTGCCACACAATTGCTGGGGTTATCTTCCATGCTTGTGTTTCTCCAGTATGATGATGATTTAAAGAATTGTTACAGTATGATTCTGTACACTTTCAGTTCACTGCTCAATGCAACGATAACTTGGCGCCTTGGTGTCATCACACATAGTAAACAAACGTGACAGATTGCTGCTCTTTTTGACTGTCTCATATAATATTTATTGTAAAAGCCATTTGATTTATGTCATTTGTTTATTTATATAGATGAGAAATAAGTTATTGTTTGGTTTGAGTAATTTAATAATTGTATTGAAATAATTTATTACGTTTCATATATTGAAAATGTCCGGCAATAACTTTTCATAGAATCTTTATCATTTTTCATGCCAATATTGGAGCAACAGTTTTTTTTAACATTTCCAGTTAACTTTTGTCAAACTTGAAGAACTCTGGAAAACTTCTGGACTTTTGGATGTTATTCAGGTTCAGTACATGCTCACACATTAGAAGAAGCAACAGAAATCACGAATCAGACAGACTGCGATCACAATTTTTGTAATTTTTTAGATGAAAAATGAAACCAAAAGGTGTGTGGAATCCGTGCTTGGACCTTGCGAAAGAGGATCGTCTGTGAATGAACATGGAAACTTTTTGCTTTAATCTCCGGTGGAATAAAAAATGCGTCACAAAAAACGTCACCACTCCCTCACTAAAGTTCTGATCTGAGCTGAAATGCATATGTTTGATGCAGTAAAGTGTTACTTTTAATGTCTGCAAGCAGCTTGTGCATTGATGGAATTATGATGGCTGAGGGGGGAGTGGATGATGATGTGGTTTTTGAACACAAGAGTGTGTAAACCCACCAAAAAAGCTTTAGAAGAGCAACTTCACAGGCACATTATTTTGAGAAGAGCGAAATTATCTGCTCTTACCAGTAAGATCAGAACCATTGAAAAGTTAATGACTGATGATGGAAATGTACAAGATCTTGATTTAAATGTGAAAGTTCAAGATCTGCCTGAAGATTAAAAGATATAAGAACACAAAAGAAATTGGTTTGAGCCTAAAATGAAGCCTTAAGACTGGATAGACAAAAGATTGGATGGCTGTAGGGCTGGGTATCGTTCAAAACATTTCAATACCGATACCTTGAGTCCGATACCGGTTCCTGAACTGTGTCTTTTTCGATACCGATTTTATGAAACTAGTTTTAACAATTTAATTCTCAAAATACTTTCTCAGCTTGTTGATATACAGACTCAAGACCTCATCTCCTGAGCCACTGCACAGAAAAATATATATCCAACACAATGAATCAGTGCAAATTAGTTTTAATAAAGTTCAAATAGTTTTCAGTTTATGCATCTGTTATACTACCTTTACACTGAAACATTTGTCTTTTAATTAATGAAGATTTCATGTTATTGTTGGAAAATAAAGGGGATTTTATATTACATTTTATTATAAAAACACTGAAGAAATACTGTTTTAATCATTTTTGTAGTAGCCCATTATGTACATTCTACTGAACAATAGTAATATGTTTCTGCTGCCATGTCCAAACCAAACGTTTATTTTGAGTTCTGTGTACACACATGACGATAGATTTACTCAAATAAAATGGTAAAATGCTCTTGAAGTAACATTCGGAGCAGTTCTGGAGATGTTATTCATGTAGCTTACTGTATTTATTTCCTTTATTTAGTGATACGCAAGACTAGTTAATATCACTGGAAGCATCACATGCAGGTCAGCATGCTAGTAAAAAAAAAAAAAAAAAAAAGGGTCTGCACCGGTAACTAAAAAGTATTAAAAAAAGTAACTTGATACCCAGCCCTAGTTGTTGGTGATAAAAAAGGCCAAAATAATATTGAAATGGAGGATCATGTGCCTCACAGGTATCCGTGTACAAAAGTGAATCAAAACAGATGTTGATAGTGGATCAATTTCCTCCTCAAGTAGGCTACTGTCTGCATGTGCACGGGAAGAATCAAAGCATGCAGCTTTGCTAGCAAGAGCTTTAAAGAAAAAACAACTTAAATTTAAAAGATGCAGCTCAGACAGCCCAGTCTCACTGCAATTCATACATATTTTATGAGGTGGCTAATTCGTACAAATTCATATGACCTCACTCGTACGAATTCATATGATTTTTGCTAAATTGTATGTATAGAGTTGCCAATTCAAGTGAATTTGTATGAATGACCTACACCTAACCTCTAAACTTACCTGTCACTTGGGTTTAGACAAATTGTACGAGTGAGGGAGGTTGTATAAATTTCCACGAATTAGCAAGAATTTGCCACCTCGTACCAATGCGTATGAATTGGTCGTGAGACTGTTGGTTCAGAGCAAAAATGGAGGAACTAAAATAATATGAACGTTCAGAGGATGGCAGAAGCGGTGTACAAACTAAACAAGGAAAATTAATTAATCTGAAGTAATTAGAACAACAAAAAGCTTGTTATTAAAGTTTTTACTGAGGATCTGTTAACCTACAAATCCATCATCAGGTTTTTTGAGCATACAATTGAAGATAACACAGACAATGAAAAGGACAAGCTATATTATCTGAACAATACAACACAGAAGAACCCAAAGATCAGAGTCTGATGATGGTAAAGCCTTAAGTGCATATGCTCCGTTTCGGATGTCGTAATACATTGGGGGATTGGTAGTCAATGGAGGAGCTGTAATCTCAAAGTTCCCATACAAAAAGAAAGAGAGTTGAGCTTTTGACAAAGAGCGACAAGTAGTAAGATTTAGATGGTGAATTAAGAGCCAGATTCACTCACTTAGTTTGTGAAGATGTTTCAAGAAAACAGGTCAGTCCACCCAAGATAGTCTTTTTGAGAAACCTTTGACCTTGCTCAAAAGGTCATTCTCTTGAGTCATGAAATTAAAGAGCAGCCACATAAGGTGTGTGTGGCATTCCTGAAATCTAAAAGCTTCCTAAAGTCTTTACACACAGTAACATTCCTGTTCAAAATGAGAACACTCCAAAACAAGACAACAACAAACAGACGTACTTGAGTGAAGTAAGGATACCTAGCATTAATGCAAATCCAGCAGCCGCACCTCTCAGCGAGGGCAGAGAGCAGAGGAGACGAGAGCTTCTAAATGCAAACTTTAATAACTCCAGAAAACGAAAACAAAGGCTGACGAGGCAGCAAAACAAACAGCAACACAACATAGAGCACATAAGACTTTAACTATGGATCACTTGAAACTCAAAAACATCAGTATTTATACACAGGAACTCAAGAACTAAAGTGAGGGCAGGTGAAAAGGACAGGTGGCACAAATAAACTAATCAGGGAACAATGACGGACTAAACCAAAAAATACACAGACAGGGGGGAGAACAAGACCAGACAGACATGGGATGTAACAAAATCAAACTTTCATGAAGAATATAATAGAGAAAGGATATGCAGTTAAAGCTCCCACAGAACAGCTTGATCACAACGACAATATACACACCATGGGTTGTACCACCCCAAGAAAAAATCAATTAGAGTGGTCTTTGACTGTACTGCTTCATTCAAACAAAAACACTCATTGGTGTGCTCATCAGGTTTAGAGAAGGACCAATGGCCATGATGGCAGACTTGGAGTCCATGTTCTATCAAGTAAGACCAAAGGAGGATGCAGATCTGCTTCGATTTCTTAAGAGGCCAGATGGCAATTTGAACACACCTAATAGAGGAGTATAGAATGATGGTGCATTATTCTTGGCTACTTCGTCTCCTAGGTACAGCTCTTACACACTGAGAAAGACAGCAGAAAACAGAAAAGATATAGAATCTGAAAAGCTGTTGAAAGTTTTTCATAGATGACTGTCTGATCTGTGTGCACAGAAAAAAACAACAACTGACCTACTGAAGGACAGTGCATACATGATGAAGCTCCATTTGGAGGAACTAAATTAGCTCCTACTTCAGAGTACGGTTTAAAAAATACCATCTCGAATTCAATGTCACTTTAAGCACTACAATTAGGCACATCAGAAGACACTGGTCACAGTGCTAATTGTCAAGCAAACAACAGCGTTATTCAGGTTATGCAGAAACAACATGACGTGACAGAATTACTTGTGAAACAGCAACAACCATTGAACATAAAACAGACAATGAAAAGGACAAGCTATATTATCTAGAGCAATACACTGCAGAAGAACCCCAAGAGCTAGTCAGAAGCTGTGAATATATGCCATCAAAGAAGCAAAATGATTTCTCCAAAGGCAGTATGGAGACAAGCTGATCATAGCAATGGCTTATGTCGATAATGCTCAGATCAAGTCTGATGATGGTAAAGTTTTGAGTGCATATGTTCCGTTCCTGATTGGTTGTCATAATACATTGGAGGAATTGAGAGCATATGGAGGAACTTGACAATCCTACCAATATAACAGCTGTACTCTCAAAGTTGCCATACAAAATGAAAGAAAGGTGTTGACCAGAAGCTTTTGACATCAAAGAGCAACAAGGAGTAAGAGCCAGATTTACTCACTTAGTTGATTTAATTGATTGTCAAGTAAAAGTGTGCATGGACCCTCTCTTTGAAGATATACTGGACAACTGCCATGTTGTAGCAGTAAAGTTGAACTTGAACGATAAGCATTCTAAGAAAGGATTAAGTAAGAGCAGCTTTGCAACCAACATTTGTATAGGTCTTCCCTGGGCAACCGGGAGAAAGAGTGAATTTTTCCCACGGTTGGTGAGGCATTCTCCGGAATGTCGAGCCGATCGTGCGTTTCTGGGTGGGGGACTTTCCTCACCTCTGTGGACGGGCATGATCGTTGTCTCGCGTGTCTGGGTCGAGCACACACTGAGGCAGCTTTTGTGAATGGTCATTGTGAGCGAATGACCATGGCTACATTGTAGTCCATCCTCTCGCTCGCGAGGCACCTGGGGGATTTCCAGGTAAGCTGATGCACCATGTAGTCCCGTGGTCCTCCTGGAGGAGACCATTCCCCCCGTAACAGGGCTAAGTGTTTCCTTCAGAGCGCCCTGAGAGGATGAGATGTCTTCGGCAGCATCAGAGGGTGAGTCAGATGGTAAGGCTGAAGCCACCTCGGGAGGGCACCGTGCTGCGGTGTCTGCCCCGCCTGCGGTGGATACCAAACTGTCTGCTCTGCTCCTCCGCGCCATGGTAGGAATCGGTTTGGAGGTGCCGTGTGCGCCTTCAGCCAACCCTTGATGATTGGTTTCTGGGGGTTAGAGATGTGGCTCCGCTGCGCTCTCTCCCAGTGCCATTCTTCTGGAGGTGCACAAAGAGCTTTCCAGAAATGGCGAGCCCCTTACTCGTCATGCCTGCGCCCAGGCTCTTCGCCCCTCGCCACTCTTGATGGCGGTGCAGCCAGGGGGTATGCTGCGATCCCTCAGGTGGTGCGTGCTGTTGCGGTGCACTTATGCCCGCGTGGTGCCTCCGCCTGTGGTGAGCGTCCATGTCTCCCGTCCGAGGTGTGTAGGCTATCGTCCGCTCTCGTCGGCAATGTCTACTACGCCGCCTGCCAGGCTGGCACCGCAGTGCACGCGCTCACAACACTCCATGTCTACCAGACTAAAGTGTTGCAGCTCCTGCACAAGAGTGGGCCAGACCAGGGGGCAATGCAGGTACTCCGCGCTGCGACTGACCTCGCCCTTCAGATGATGAAGGTCGCTGTGCATGCCCTTGGCCAGGTGATGTCCACCATGGTGGTCCAGGAGTGACTTCAGTGGCTGAGCCTGACGCAGAGAGAGCACGCTTTCTCAACGCCCCCATCTTCCAGGCTGGCCTATTCGGCGACACTGTCGAGGACTTAGCCTAAGAGTTCTCCACAGTTCAGCAGCAGACCGAGGCGATGTCTCACGTCCTGCCTCGGCCGGCCAGCCCGTTCCCGAGTGCACAACCTCCGCCTGCTCATCGCTGAGGGCATCCCCTCGCAGCACCCAGGAATGTGGGTGGGAGTGGGCGTAGTGTCACAGCCTATTCAGCCCGTGGTCCAACCCTGCTTTCCTTCGGGTGGGAGTGCCCCTAGGACAGGTGTCGAGGCATGTCGTGGTCAACACGGATGCCTCCTCCACGAGTTGGGGTGCTGTATGCAACGGGCAAGCAGCGTCGGGTCCCTGGATAGGTGTCCGACTGCTCTGGCATATCAATTGCCTCAAGTTACTGGCAGTGCATCTGGCCCTGCGTCATTTTCTTTCGATGCTCTGCCACAAGCACATGTTGGTCCGGACGGACAACACTGCGGCTCTTGCGTACATCAACCAACAAGGTGATCTACGCTCCCGCCATATGTCACAGCTCGCCTGCCATCTGCTCCTGTGGAGTCATAAGCGGCTGAAATCGCTGGACGCTATTCATTTTCCAGGATTACTCAACCGTGCAGCCGATCAGCTCTCACAGCAGTCCACCCACCCTGGAGAATGGTGGCTCCACTCCCAGGTAGTCCAGCTGATTTGGAATCACTTTGGAGAGGCCAAGATCGATCTCTTTGCCTCCCTCGAGTCGACCCATTGCCGGCTGTTTTATTCTCTCCTTGAGTCCCCCAATGCGCTCGGCAGGGATGCCACTGTGCAAGATCAGGGAGGACGAGGAACAAGTCCTGCTGGTAGCGCCTTACTGGCCCTCTCGGACTTGGTTTGCAGACCTCTCGTTCCTCACGGCAGCCCCTTCCTGGAAAATCCCCTGGAGGAAGGACCTTCTTTCTCAGGGGTTGGGCACCATTTGGCGGCAGACTTCTCCAGCCTCTCCAGCGCTGTCGTAGATACCATTTCTCAGAGATGGAGTCTGTTCGTCGACTGGTGTTCCTCTCGCAGAGAGGACCCACAGAAATGCACGATCGCAGTTGTCCTTCCTGCAAAAGAAGTTGGAGTTCAGGCTGCCCCCTTCGACTCTTAAAGTGTATGTTGCTGCCATACAGTAGCTGCATTTCACGATGCAGTGGAGGGCACGTCGGGAAGCACCAGCTCATCGTTTGATCCCTTAGGGTTAATCCCCCGAGAGCACACCTCTTACCCTCTTGGGATCTCGCCGTCGCCTTAAATGGCCTGCGGCTTGCTCCCTTCGAGCCACTTCAGTCTGTAGATATTAAATATCTTACGCTGAAGACAGCGCTTCTCAAGGTTCCCACCACGCCTTTCCGCAATCAGGTGGTGATCCTGCAAGTTCTGCCCCAGGAGGAGGCAGACCCAGCCTTATAGTTGTTGTGCCCTGTACACGCACTGCACCTCTACACTGACCGCACTCAGAGCTTCAGACGCTCTCAGAAGCTCTTTTTTCTGCTTCGGTGGACAGCAGAAAGGGAATGCTGTCATTAAACAAAGGTTGGCTCATGGGTGATAGAAGCCATCTCCCTGGCTTATTTATACCAGGGAGAGCCTTGCCCCTTAGGTTTGAGAGCTCACTCAACAAGCAGTGTTATTATTTATTCAGATCAAATATGATTCAATGTTATCATAATTATTCTTAGGCTATAGTCGTGTAATTTTTAAATATGTTACCCTTTTATATAACTTCAGTGTAATTATATAAGCTACTCTTTTTTTCTAAAGGGTGACTTATCTTAATAAGGACAGGAGGATAAACATACCTTGTAAATTGTACTGTATTGTCATCCAGGAACACAATTATAAACACATTAGAACTCAGATAATGCAATTTTTTTATGTTTTTCTTCTTACCTTTATTTTCAATTTTAAGGTTTGTATCCCAAGAAATCCTAAAAATAACATGTAAAATATATCAAACTTTTCCTCAGGCTCAACAGCTTTCTCTCGGCATGCTAATATTTGCAGTGACCAATATATTTTTATATATACTTTTTTTCCTAGAAAGAAGGCCCTCGCTGTCAGGTTAAATTAAGAGCAGGCAGTTTGCTGAGGTACAGTTTCAAAGTGGCTACTCCAACACTGACCTCCACTCAGATAACAACAGAAACAAATGAAGATCAGCAGAGATTAAGGAAGTGTGCGTATAAGGAGAGAGAGAACATGCAAGATATGATGAAAGTGTGCACACAGACTCAATTGAGATAAGACAAAAAGAAGGCTCAGAAATCCCAATAGGTGACTGTGGCACACAGATACACTGAACCACAACCCATGAGAATATAAGATTCCTCAAAGGAAAGGAGAACACAGATGCAAGCCTTAAGATGTTTTCGCAACTTAAATGAACTGTACATGCAATTAAACTCTGGTACATGATGCATTATATCACACCCAAAACACAGTGCAAACAGTACAAACAAACATACTGTAACACTCACACTTACAGAGCATGTTTTTCCAAGAAACAGGTGTGTACGTACATCTGTAATGAGGGCTATTAAAGTATATTAACTGTGAGATGACAATACCATGGCTTTTGAAGCATGAATAATTGGTGTAGCCATTTTAATATGATCAGATTTCCATGTAAAAATTTAAAAGCTTATCTTAGGTTACAGTCTGTCTGTAAGATATCTCTTTCTAACCGCACGTGAGACTCTGAGCTCACTCTGGTTTCACACTTTCACCTTTTCCCCTCCTCCTCGTTTTTCTTCAAAATAGCATAACATCTGGCTTTGAATTATAGGCCGCTGGCAATTGGTGGCTGTTAATTTACCTATTAAATATAGATGATCACATCTTGCATTTTTCCATGCCACACTGCCTTTGGTTTGCTAACTGGAGGGATTTGTAACATGCTATTTTATGTAAAGTTGATTATGAAACAGTAATTATATATAAGCAGCTTGACATGACATTTACAAATGTGTGATGATGGTTGTTTGAAGGGTTTTACATAGACAATTTATAGACAAATTATTAAATAAAATGATAATAAAATTAAATAGTAAACCATGTGAATTTTTTTTCTTTTTAAAAACATTTTTCATTCAGAAATTGCTAATGACACAAATTACAAATATATACACCAAATTAACAAAACATTCTTAAATACTTAAAAGATTATTTTCCCTTTTTAAAGTACTTAATCTGATTCAATACGCAAATTTAATATATGTATTATTACATATGCACATGCATTCTAAAATGTGTTACTTGTTGATATCATATCATCTAAAATCAATATACAAATTATATATATATACATATCTGCATAAATAAAATATATATTGCATGTTGACATAATATATATATATATATATATTGCTATTTAATAGCGTTAAAAACAATCTTCCATGTTATTATCTTTATCTGCCCAGATAATGTACACTACCGTTCAAAAATTTGGGGTCAGTAAGATATGATAAGATATAAAGATGTTTCTTTAGCTCATCAAGGCTGCATTAATTAGATTAAAAATCCAGAAAAAACTGTAATATTGTGAAATATTATTTCAACTTAAAATAATGAATATATTTTAAAATGTAATTTATTCCTGTGATACAAAGCATCATTACTCCAGTCTTCAGTGCCACTTTCAGACCTTTAAGAAATCATTCTAATAAGCTGGGGGTTTTTTATATTATCAGTGTTGGAAACAGTTGAGCTGCTTTTTTTAGGATTCTTTGATCATTAAAATATTAAAAAGAGAAGCATTTATTTAAAATGGATAATAATGTTCAAAACT
>JAUMHR010000050.1:14221468-14235915 GCA_032361145.1 Enteromius fasciolatus | reverse complement strand
GACACTGAAGACTGGAGTAATGATGCTTTGTATCACAGGAATAAATTACATTTTAAAATAGATTCACACAGAAAACAGTTATTTTAAACTGATATAATATTTTACAATATTACAGTTTTTTCTGGATTCTTAATCTAATAAATGCAGCCTTCATAAATATCTTACTGACCCCAAATTTTTGAACAATAATAATCTCTTAATATCGCTCTTGATATTGGGCAATATATGCCATATATTCACATTTCTGTTTTCATCGCTAGCTGTAATGACCTTTTGTAAAATAAGAAAGCCAGACTTTGACTTAGCGTGTATTTAGGTTATGGTGAGTACGTGAGTTGCCAATCAATGGTGCTAATAAGTCTGCTCATGTTATCCCCTCACGTGAGCATCGGGTGTCAATGCTCTGGAATTCACCCTCTTTTCTCCATATAACTAACACCATTAAATCCCAGACTCTCTGCATGTCTCACTGTATCTCTCACCTTGAGTGCTAAATTCTAGTTGAGCAAACGACACCAGGTGCCTGCTTATAATCTGTCTCTCGTTATTGACATTCTCTAGATTGTGTTACTGAGGCCACAATCCACACACATAGACATCGTATCACAGAGTACTACGAGTTTAGGTCATGCTGGTAATATGGACAAGTTCTTGTAAATTCCTTTAATCTATCTATCTATCTATCTATCTATCTATCTATCTATCTATCTATCTATCTATCTATCTATCTATCTATCTATCACACATTGTCCAATCGGGGAAAAATTAAGCATATTTTAAGGACATGTTTTCATAAATTAAATAACTGTGATTTTATGTGATGTATGTTTATGTATTTTTCATTTTTTAATTTTCAGTTAACAATCAATTATCGCCCACTTGCATAGATTGGTGCGTAGGAAAAAAAAAATATATATATATATAAATATATATATATAAGTTTTTTATGCATTAATATTTTTTTTTTTAAATCTTTACAGAGAATAATAAAAAATTGCAGGGAAGAACGAAAGCCCACAAAGTACATTCAGCAAATTAGTTAATTTAATTAAAATTTTGTTCATGAAACATCATAAGTAGGCAAAAATCTAACAAAAAAGACATTTATTTTACTGAATAGGCTATTTAATGTGTTTCTTGTATTTTTGCTGTAGCCTATAAAACATTCACATGTGGGTGATCACACAAGAACACAGACAAAAATTGTATTTATTTATTTTGTATTGTTATTTTAGTCACAGCGTTTTAGAGTACAGGTACAATCTGAAATGTTCTGAGGAACGCCCCGTGCTGTTGTATAATACAAAATTGATCAACTCGGTTAAATGTGACACAGCAGTGGGTAACCATGGAGACTAGAGAAATGGCTCCAAGTGTCTTAGGAATCCACTTTCTAGCTCTGTTGTAAGTATTGAAATACACATTTGTGTTAGCATAAGCATGGGTATACATCTGCTCTTTATGAACACAGGTGTGTGAGTTTGCTCTCCTCAGCAAATAAGTGAAAGAAAAGTTCAAATGAACAAGGTTCTCATCTGCTATATTACGTAACACACTTTTAAATGGATTAATCAGACTTTCCAATGCTATCAGAGTTTAAAATTAACCAACTGACTAGAATGAATCTGACTTTTAGCCTCTGCACATGCTTATACAATAAACCTATTTACTAACCATTGTGTCTATGCTGAGGTGTTTCCTGTCTCCTTTACCACTAACCTTACCTTTAAAGAAAGGTTTTTGGGACATTTTTATCTTCCTTGTCTAGTGTAGTAAGCTTCTTCCTTAACATATCATTATGCTAAGTATTATTATTTGATCCCCTACAATGTAGGCGAAACCTAACCCCATTTTCATATCTGAGCAGGATATGCTGTTCTCCAAGGTAGGGTGGAGAGCACTCAGGAAGTTCCAAAAGCTTTGTCTTAGAAAGGATGTGTGTGTTCAGGCCAGTGACCCTTCATAAAGACATCAGGACTCACTCTCACTGTATCCGGCATGTGGCTTATTTTAAATCAGCTGCTATATGTGTCACAATCTTACCAGCTCAGGAAGGCTTCATATATAGACAGATGTAAGGGATATTCTGGGTTAGATGTGTTGACATTGAAGATGGATTATCTCAGAGTCAAGTACATGTGTTTATTGAACGTGATGAATTGTTTTCATAGTTTGGATGAGCGGAGACATCCAGGCAATCGTTTAAGATACTCTAAAGACGCCAGTCAAGAAATGCTTAACATGTGTTTACATGTGTATTTTAAGATTATATTACCTGATTCCTCAGCTATTTGTATATGCTACTGTACACTTTTAGAGCATGTTATAGGTAATTTAAGTGCTAAATTTATGATTTAATTTTCATGTCAAATTGTATAGTTTTATGGCAGTGTTTTTTTTAAATGGGGTTGTATTAGTGACAGAAAATGAAAGGATTACTAAACTAAATGCTATTGAAATAAATGTAAATCTAAATAAAGCAAATAGCTGCATTTACTAGTGGTGTGTGTGTGTGTGTATATATATATATATAAATTGAATTAAAATATATAATCCACCTCTATTAAAAGACTGTGGAAAAACAGCACTAAGACACTGTGTGAGAATATATGTACTGTGCAGGTATTATTCAGTGACCTGTGTGGATTTGCTCTGAGCTGTCTGGTAAATAGACTTACCTTGAGCTCAACTATTTTCCATCCAGTGCAGGACGTGGCTGTTTAGGGATCTTTGGCTACGGGCCGGTATTGTTGTTTGGCTGGCCAGTTTGATTCGTACTTAGAGTATGATCTCACAGCTGAGCAGAAGTGTTTTTGTATAGGTCAAAATGGAAAAGGCCTTCTCGTGTTCCTCAGTTGACTTTATAGTGTTTATATACTGCAGATTTTTCTATTGCTTTCGTTCTATCAGTCCCAGCTGTCCTTTATGTTGGTTTTCAGGTATGTCAATCAACACCTTCTCATTTACACCATACTAATCCATCCTTACAGCTCATGTCACTGTCATCACGTGGCCAAAATCAGGAGATTTGGCCCCCCCATGGTTCCTCAAGGTTATCCCGTCCTCTCATAATTTCTCTCTCTCATACACACACACAAAAATAAAATTAACTTCTGTGGATGTCATATCCAGTCATTGCTCTCTAATTGCTTAAAGCAATTCAAAACACACGAGGTGAATTAATAAAACAGCTGTACTACTTTTGCATGTGCCAGTTTGAGTGCACCATGAATCTTAAAATGTTGAAATAGATTATATAATGTGTAATTGTGAATATTTAAATCATTGTCCTTCTCTTTAGCTAACCAACCTTTTCTTTTCTGTGTTATTATATAACAAATAATCTTAAATTACAGGTGGATGAAGAGAATAAATAAGAGCTCTTGTACTGCCCGTGGATTCTCCTTTTCTTAAAATTGTGTTTTGTTGAAAGATATGCAAAAAATCATTCATGCTAAGACCAGAGCATGAAGAAATTATTTGTATTGAGAAGGTAAATAGAATCAATTTAAATTTTATTTACTTGGCAAATAATTTGCTACACATCAAGCACACCAAGGTAAATGTTTGTACCAAAATGGTGCATTTTGGTACCTTAAAAGTACATATTAGTACTTAAAATGTACATATTTGAACCTTATAGGTACAAAAGTGTGCCTTTTGAAAAGTTTCCACCCCAGTGCCAGCTTTTGTACCTTTATTTCAAAGTGTGTAACTGCATGCTAACTTGTACCTTTTGTCCTGGTTTGATGATGCCAGTTGTCTTTAACTCATTGATACTGTAGCTGCAATTGGGAGATTAGCACGGCCCAAATCGCATTACCGTCTCCATTCATGAAGCCCAGTCTTGGCCTTGGCTTTGACCTCCAGCACTTACCGGGTTACAGGGCAGACTGTGCTCCTACAGACTTCGTTTGCAGACAGAATGTACCAAGTCTGGGATTGAATTAAGAGGAGTTGAGTGCTGCCTTGGCATTGGCCGTGGTATAATGCCCTTGTTAGAACTCCAGCGCCAAAAGTGTTACAGCTATCACTATAATTGCAGGATATTCTCACTCGGGTCTCGAATTTACACAACCAAAGCTCAGAATGTTCATATCTGTGAATATACTGCAACGGCAAGCAACTGCTGAAGCTCTCTGTTCCATCTCAGTTCAGTAATTAGGCTGGTATTTCACTCTGCTGGCAGTTTGTATTGGCTCCTGCCCTCGCTTTGCTACTTAACTGGAGGTCAGTGTTGATTAAACATTTGTAAAGACATACTGGTCTGTACAGATCGTAATAGCAGTATTTCTGGTTAGCTCTGTGATGAATCTGTCATTTAGCAGATGCTGTTTACATATCATAATACAAATATCAGACATGGGCCTCTACATGAAGCCATTTTGGGTTATGTAGCCTATTTAAAGGCACAGTGGTGCTCTTAGGGATTTTCAAGTTCATGGGTCTCGAAGGTCTCTCTGATCAAAGCGTCAGGCTTGTGTAACTGGACAAAGCCTCTGATATACCACCCCTCAATTTGCATTTGTTCCATTAATGAATAAATGAATTGTGTGGGCCTTTGACACTACTGTGCTCACATTCTCTAACATGGTAATGATGCTTTAATGTTTAAAGCTCTGTAGCACAGAAAATACTGCTAAGGCTATAACTGAAAGAGATTTAAGTGAATAACAATTTAAATTTGTGTTCTCACTCAAAGCTATTTTGGCTTCAGAGTATTAAATGCTGCTTTGTCTTTTTTAGATTAAAAGTCACAGATTGCAACAATACGTGTGCAACAATAAATACATCAAATATACCATATATCAATGCTATATAGAAATATTTAAATGTAAATATTTTAAAACAAACAACAAAATTCATAATAAAATATAACTGGCTGTCTCTGATTTCACAAAAAGAAGGTTTTTGCTCTGTAGTGGTTTTTGATGTCTTTCATTCTTCTCTCACGCTTTTTCCATGGCCCATTTTCCACTCGTGAGTTCCAGCAGGCGGGATTAGGGAGAGAGATTAAAGTCAAACCTGCTGCTTGTGGTCCAACATTACTGCAAACCTCCTACTGTAGATCAGATGATATGTGCATCCATCCTACTGCAAACTACGTGCATTTCTCTTTGAGTAAAATCATGGCCAGCTCATTTCATTAACTTTTTGTGATGTCTTCAGAATTATATTGCCCATTTACTCTCATCACCCACCAAATTTGCACCAAATATCCTATAGCAGCATTTTATACTGATTCAGTCTAAAAATAAAAGTAATAAATAAAATAAATTCCAATTCAGAATAAATCTAAGAAACAAAAACCACTAACATTGCCACTGTCTCAGTCACAGCTCATCAAACATCTGTCCATATGCCGGGGAGACACCCTATTTCATTTCGTGAGCTGAAGGATTATAATCACTGTATCCTGAGGGCCACTGGTAACATGTGTCACCTGTTCTTTTCTCATTTGCCAGCCTCCTACCTTTGAAGAGTTCGTTTGAAAAAACAGATAACTCTGTTTTTAACAATTTTATAAAATCATGTTTTTTTCATTGTGCATTCCAATTAATTTCAAACTGAACTTGTCGTTTTTTGACTTTTAAAAAATAACTAAAAATGCCACCAACTAACACAATAGAACACTCTAAGACACTGATAACATTAAAAAACACACATTTTTATTTAAATTGCATTTGATAAAAAAATTAAGATAAACTGAATTATCTGTTTTTGCAAATAAACTCTTCATTTGCAAAGTTATCACACTGTTATAACAGAAACTCAAATGCATGTTATTTATTAATAAACATTTAGGGCTTGCACTGAGATATCTTAAAATACATCATTGCTATTGTTTGGTCTTACAATGCTCACAGATAATGCATTTGTGTAAGACATGTTTCTAAAAGTTCTTAAATGTCCTAAATTAGCAAAGGTCTAGTCCTGGCTTAATCTAATCCCTATCTGGAAAACATTATTGTTATTAATGTGCAAGCCACAGTTGATATTACATGTTATGTATGGCTATTACTCCATGACTTTCAGTAAACTTCACTACTTATGATTGATATTTTAATCCTGTCATTTAATTTAACCACTGCAGTAATACACATCATTAAATTTAAAATAGACTTTACACTACATCAAATAGTTATACAGGTATATTTATAAGTTAACATCACCACATAACGAATCTACAACTCCAATAACTATCTATATGTATGTCCTTTTGTTCACATACCATAAACTCTAAACACAAAAAATGTAAATCATATTATAATGAAGAGATATACAGTATTTAAAGTTGTATTTATAGTACATCCAACAGCATCAGGTAAAGCAATATGTAGCTATTATAGCTATTTTATCATCATAAAATATCTAAACTACTACTGCAAAGCTCTCTATACAATACAGCTGACTTTATCCATACTCATGTAAAGCGATACTACATAGCAAATCTCAACTGCCTGATTTTTGCAAAAATATAATCACACACAAATATAAACACTACATACAGAGATATTCATTTGAGTAGGCCTATCTGTATATTCAAGCAAAACAATACAGGCTATATAGAGATAATTGAGATAATTCCAAAACGTAAATGATATAAAAGGCTATGAAATGCATCATGATTTATGTTAAGCAGCTATAAGTGCCATACAAAAACAAACAAAAACTACCGTTTATTATTAAAATTGTAGTTTTTTTCCCTTAACATTATGGCCAAATCTATGTTACATGCTAGTTTATTAGTTTTTTTTTTAATATGGAAATGTTCATTACTTCTTTTTCTTTTCCTGTCCAGAAAAACATTTTCGTGTCGTGACCCTTGCAAGTGCCTTAAAGTGTGCACTTTACCAGCTTCCCATATCGCGCAGGGAGAAAAACAGCTGAGTCGCTCAGCTCCCCCTCCCCTCCACCCGAAACTGGTTTCCATCTACATTCTCCCCTCCCCCACCCTTCCTCACTCTTTGTTCGCATTCTGTCCTCTCCGCTTGTTACCAACAACACCGTTCCTGCGCTCTGATTGGTCGATTTGATGTTAGAGGCGGAGCTACTGGTGCAGCGCTGACATTTTGTCAGTTCGGCGAGAGATTACGGTGTCAGTCGAAGAGCTTCCGAGAAAGCGGCCGATACTTAGGCCTGTAAGATGCTCTTTCTCGATTAAAATCCCCTAAATTCCGTCCTTAGAATAAGTAGGAGAAGATACGAACTAGATTATTCGTGTCGTAAAAGAAAGGATTGAATACAAACACAGAGCTGTGTTCTGTCTTCTGTCGTGTCGCCTTTCTTCCTCCTTCCTGTTTCTTTTGTTTATGTCCTGCAGTGTTCTGCTGCACGGCGGAGAATACATCACTGACCGCTAACCAGCAATAGAGCGAATCGAGATAAACGAAAGACAGAAAGGAAAAATATCGAGGCCGTTTCGTCCTTTTCATCTGCCTACACGTCCAGCTGGACCAGGAGCGAGAGTCTAATGCCCCCGGAGGATGAGCCCAGCCATCGAGGGGATGCAGACAGAGCCGCAGGGGTTTTTGGGGAAAGGGGTGCTCCTTGAGCCCTTTGTGCATCAGGTGGGGGGACACTCGTGTGTGCTCCGCTTCGGAGAGCAGACGATATGCAAGCCCCTCATCCCCCGGGAGCACCAGTTTTACAAGAGCCTCCCTGCGGCTATGCGGAAGTTTACACCGCAATATAGAGGTAAGTAGCTACTAATGTGACGTCTTATCACGTTTTCTTGGCTATTAAAGCCATTCTTTACTTTATTCATCTTTGTCTTCCCCCGTACAATGGAATCTTTTTCGGTGTTAGACTGTAAAAAACATCTTCATGTTAAAGGAAGGCCAGCAGTGCTGCTGTGTTTCCGTCTTAACGCAATTGTCCTCAAAGTGGCGCTGTTGTTATACATTTTTAAAGGGACAGTTCACCCCAACAAAAATTTCATTTACAATGAAAGTAAATGGTTACAGCTATCACCTTTCCTTTTATTTTTATTTTTTTTTTTAAGTTTAACTTTCTTTAAATATTTGTGTCTTAAATGTCCCGTTAGGGTAGGGCATCTCAAAGGTAAGTTATTGGCAAGACTGTTCATTGTTTAACGCATACACCAAGGTGTCGGGGTTTCGTTTGAAGATACCTGAATGTGGAGCTCTTCCCAAGTTAACAAACTTGAAAAGCAGCAGCAATGGCAAGTGTTTTTTTTCCCTGGACCCAGGGACTGCTGATATGACATCATAGACTGCCTCCCACACTCTTGAGCTTTGAAAATTTGCTGTCATTCCTGAAGATACACCCTGAAAAACAAGTTCAACTGGCTTAGATTTTTGCCTATTTCCACCTGTCTCGTTTTTCTTCTCTCTGATCTTTCAAAACACACGCAGACACAAACAGCCCAGTTTTGAATGCACCTTCAGCATCCATACAGTTTAAATGGCCTGTTTTACAGTGTGATAAGTGTGCAGGAAATATGTTTTTTTATTGGGTGAGGTTGGGGGGATGGGTGTAATGTCAAAACAGAAGCTTGGGCATCTTTGTGGTTATGGTGTCTTGAAATGCATTTATTTATAGGAATATAGGAAGTTATTGTCAATAATATATTGATTGCTTGTTTTAATATTCTGAATTGGAAGTCTACGCAAGACTCTGGCTGTGTTTGTTTTGCATTGTACTCTGTTGTTTTGAAAATAATGCTTTTAAATTTCTTTATAAAAATATATTTTAAATGCTTTATCAAACAAATCGTAGTTTCTGTAAAAAAAATAATTAAATAAAGAAAAAATAAAGAAATGCTGCTTGAGTATAATTGTCTTTTAAAAAGTTGAATTAAATTATTAGCATTTAAAATATTAGAATATTGTGACTAAAAACACTAACATTACAACACAGTTTTTTGGGTTTTTTTTTTAATTAAAATCTTAAAATTTTTATTTTATTTTCTATCTAATCTATCTATCTGTCTGTCTACCTACCTATATTAACTTTTCCATGGCCTTTTGGTACTATTTATTCAGAATAACTTTAGTGCAAAATACGTTTTCTTGTGTATTTCTTTGGGACTGTCTTTCTGGTTCATAGTATATATTCCTGTAATTCTTGTGATATTTACATGTGATTCCTTCATTTTAAATTCATTTGATGCTTTGTGCTTTATGGATGCTCTTGAATTTGAGTTCTAAAGTGATATTTGACAATAAATAGTGTTGGTTGGATCATATCTTTGGCCTCTTGTCATTTGTTTGTTGGTTGTTTTCCTTCTTATGTGGCATTGATTGAATGGACATTTAATGTGGTTTGCTGTGACAGATTCAGAATGCTGATCCAGTGAAGCCACTCCCGTACATTGGCTGTTGTTGTTGTTGTTTGATAGACTTCTCTCTCTTCCCAACGCATAGCCTTCTTTGCTTCCTCTCTCTCTTTTCCAAAAACTTCTGTCTCGTTGTTTGTTTGTTGTAGATTGTGTGATTCCTATCAGGTTAGGAGCAGCCCGTGCTGTCGGCTCAGTAGCTTTTGTTAAAGACTGGCGAGCTTTTAAGCGCAAAAAAGAGAAGTGGGTAAGAGATGTTAAAGATTTCCCAGACAGTTTACTTTAAGCTCGGAACTCTGACTACTTCCTGTTTGCTGATGTGAAATTATTACGATTTCACCTCCTGACATCATTCTTTTCTTTTTCTTTTTTTTTCTTTCTCCTATTCCATCTCTCTCATCTCTTGCAGGTGTGGTGTCAGTGAGTTTCGAGGAGGATGAGGAAGGAAATCTGTGTCTTATTGCGTACCCTTTGCACAGTGAGATTGGGGACTTGGAGAACGTGGACCCCTCAGCAGATCTGGAACCCAACAACAAAATAAAATGGGTCAGTAAGGTGCTGCTGGACAATGAGGGCTACAGCAAGGACCGGTCCAGACACTCTCGGAAGGATAAGGACAAGAGGTGAGCAATATACATAATACATGTAAATATAGTCAATATCAATAGTCATTTCAACTGTGATTAAAACGGCATGTAATTTAGTCAACACATTTTAACGTGTACGAATTCAATAGACTTGCATTGAATGAGCGACCAGAATATAATCGAAACTTGGGAGTGTGTCCTTTGATATATAAGCATCCACTTAACATTAAGAGCTCAGTGATTTATTGAACTAATGAAATCAAAACGATCAAATATTGTATTTGCGATTATCAAATCACATAGGCTGCTATTTAATTAAATATGTAGAACTGTGTTAGAGTGTTCATTACACTCATACAGGTAATGAAAATATTTTACTGTGTCACAGAGCAGCTATTAATGTAGATAAGTTATCATTTTACTAAATGCTATTTTTAAATAAAATAATGAAATAAAAAAAAAATCAATTTAATAATTATAGAGTCTTAATGATGTATAATTAAACGGCGCAGCCCTAAAACTTTTGCATTTTAAAATTGTAATCGCAATTATATTTTCCTCCAAATTGTTCAGCCCTACTATATCCTAATAACTGTTTAGCAATGTGCTAAAAAACACTCAGAATGGTTGACAACCACCTATTACATTGTAGCACAATTATGCATGAATAAACTCATGTAAAAATATGTATTTAGATCAAAATGTAGCCATTTACCAGAGACTGCAGGGAGGTTCAGAATTTTTCTCAGGGACACAGTACTGACAAATCATGTACTGTTCTGTGCAGATTGAACCAGCAGTTTTTTAGTTAGCAGTCTTAAGATTTAATGGCCACAGTACCCCACATCTCTTGAATAATACTAGCCTGTGTTCTCCTGCAATAATGGCTCTGCTCAGTACTTGTCTGACTCAATGAGAATGTGACCCATCGTAGTGTCCTTGTCTTCATGAGGAAGCGCTGAGCACACTGACCCACAGAGCACCCAGCTGGGCAGAGCAGATGCACTCTCAGCTGCTGGCAGCCGGACTGCTTCAAATGTGTGTTTTGAGCCAAGGTTTAGCAAGAGGTTATGCAACCGGCGTAGCTTTGTGACTTAGAAGTGACCTCAGTGTGACTGGGGAAGGGGGGAAAGGCCAGATAAGAGGCATTTGTTCTTTGTGTGGGATTTAAGATTTTAAGAACCATGTGTAATTAACCCTTTAACAAGCCATATGACTTGATTATGTCTGTAGCACAAAACGGCACAGGATGAGCTAGGTGGCAAAATTAAAAACATCGAACTTAAGGATTTGTTTCAGATATCTTAAAACAAGTTCTAAAAGTTAGCCGTCTGACACACTTCTGTCCTCTCTTTTCCAGTGTCAAACGCGAGGAGGAGCTGGAGTGGCTCAAACAGGCCGAGGTGTTCTACTACAGCCTGGAGAGTAGCAATGCTGCCGGCCCTCAGATCAAGCACAACCCCTGGAGCCTCAAGTGCCACCAACATCACCTGCAGAGAATGAAGGAGAACGCAAAACACCGCAACCAATACAGTATCCTTCAATGCTGCCACAAACAACAAAAGTGGATTGGTCTAGTCCAGTTTACTGCTGATCGTAAGATTAGGTCATAAAATTATATATATAAACAGCACTGTTCAAACATTTTTGGTCAGTAAGGCTTATTACTTATTGGGATGGTAAAGACATTTATAATGTTATAAATAAGAAATAAATGCTTTCTATTCGGCAAAGTATCCTAGAAAACACTAAAAATAAGAAATGTATCTTAGAAATGTATCCTGAGCAACAAATCAGCATATAAGAATAAATTATTAGAATGATTTGAAGGATTGTGTGACACGAAGACTGAAATAAAATAAAAATTATTAAAAATAATATTTAAATAATAATAAAAGGGTAAGGGTAATAATGTTTTGCAAATTACAGTTCAATTTTGCATTTTTAATAATAAATAATAGTTTATTTATTATATGAGAAATGCATTTCTAAATTATGCTAGTACGTAATAAAAAAAATGTATTAGATATAATACAAAATAATAATAACAGATTTCTAAAATGTATTTAAATGAATCATTTACACTCTAAAGAAACCTATTGTATCCAGATTTTAAGTCACTAAAAATACTATATATATGAAAATCACTACTCATTAATGTAGCAATTCATGCTGCAGAACATTAAAAAGCTTGAATGGCACATAATAGAGCTTGTATTGCTATGCAGATTTACAATTAGAATGACAATTGTGAAGGAAATAGATAAAACAGGCCTATTAATTATGCAGAAAAACAAAGCTTAATTGTACAGCAGTACCGAAAAAAGGAGGAGAATCTACGTTTCCCTTAACCCAGAACCTCTCTTCAGAATTCATCCTGTTGGAGAACCTGACGTGGCGCTACACAGTCCCATGCGTGCTTGATCTGAAGATGGGCACGAGGCAGCACGGGGACGATGCCTCTGAGGAGAAGAAGGCCGTCCAGATCCGCAAGTGTCAGCAGAGTACGTCCGCCAGCATCGGAGTGCGCCTCTGCGGCATGCAGGTTAGTGCAACTCTTGAGCGTAATTCCTTAATATTAGAAGCCACTTCTAAAGCGATGTTTTATTCACAATGCTTCTCTTCACTTTCCTCCAGGTCTACCATTCAGACACAGGGCAGCTCATGTTCATGAACAAGTACCACGGCCGTAAGCTGACCCTGTCTGGCTTCAAAGAGGCCATCTTTCAGTTCTTCCACGACGGGAGGCGCCTGAGACGCGAGCTCCTGTCTCCGGTGCTGCGGAGGCTCCGAGACATGCAGGCAGCTCTGGAGGCCTGCGAAAGCTACCGCTTTTACTCCAGCTCGCTCTTGATAATATATGACGGAGACCCTCCGCGATCACGCCACTCTGCAGAGGATGGGCTTTCGGAAGAGGAGGAGGAAGAAGATGATGATGAGGAGGAAGAAGAGGAGGAGGAAGAAGAAGAGGAAGAAGAGGAGGGTGGTGCTTTTGGATTCCCTCATGGCGCAGGTGCCGCCAGCAGCAGCAGTAGTAACAGTGGCGCTTGTGGCGGCACCGGCAGCTCTGCTGTGGTGCGACGCATGGCCAGACCAGACAGCGGCCCGGCGGTGGACGTTCGCATGATTGACTTTGCTCACACCACGTGTCGGGAATACGGGGAGGACAGTGTAGTCCACGAGGGCCAGGATAGCGGTTACATTTTCGGATTGGAGAACCTCATCACCATCATTTCGCAACTAGAGGACCACAGCACAGATTAAACCCCAGCTTCGATTAAACCAGCATGACGTTGAAACGGGAAAATGTTGTTTCTTTCTCTTCTTGTTTTTTCAATCCCTTAAGACATTCAGTTCTCAAAGCTCCACCTGTTCGGTTATTTTTTTGTGTTGTAGAGGATTAAAAAGGGGTCGAGAAGCTAACGTCAAGTCGTCACACGATCTGTTCCCTCAATGTTTAGTAGCTTTACTCACTTCCCCCGATGTACTGTTACAGTGTTGCTGCCATTTCCTATTTTGTTCTATTTATTGAGGAATGATTATTTACCGGAAAGGACTTGATTTAGTTCCCGTCCTCATTCCTTGACAAGGTTCTGGAACTTTGAGTAGCTTGTGAGCGCTCCTTGTTGGATGGTGATGAAAAGAAAGACTGTTAACGCTGTTACTGCACCCTCCCCTTGCACCTTTACCCATCGTGCAGAGACAACTATATTCAGATAGTTAGTTGACATACAGAGACTATAATAAAGCTTTATTTATTTGTCATTTTTCCTAAATAAACTAAAAAGAAAAAAAGAAAATGGAGCTTCGAAGACTACATTCCATGTTATTAATGTTACAATAATGATATTAATAAATATTATTATTTGACATGTTCAGATACCTCTATCTTATATCTCTTGTACACGGTATGTTGGAGGAAAATAAAACTTGTTTGTGTTAAATTCTTGTCTCGTACTGTGATTTTGTTTGGGGTTTTCTAAAGCAAGATGTGCATGTATATCCTATTACAGCTAGTCACTATTAGTCACTAAACCCCAATTTGGGTCTTGGATTTGCTATATAAAGAATAGTGCAATAAAATTTATTAAAGGGATGGTTCACCCAAAAATGAAAATTCTGTGATTACTCACCTTCATGTCATTCCAAACCTGTAAGACCTTAGTTCATCTTCGTAACACAAATTGAGATATTTTTGATGTAATCCAATGACACTTGGATCCTTCAAAGACAGCAAGGGACCAACCACGATCAAGGCACAGAAACCTGAGCAAGAACATTGGTAAAATGGTCCATGTGTGATGTCAGTGGTTCAACTGTAATTTTAGGAAGCAACAAGAATACTTTTTGTGTGCAATAAAAAAATAGCACTTTATTCAACAGTTTTTTCTCTCCTAGGACAGTCTGCTGTCATATTTAAAGTAGGGCCGGGACTTTAACGCGTTAATTTAGATTAATTAATTACACAAAAAATAACGCGTAAAATTTTTTAACGCATTTTAATCGCACCGCGGACCGTTTCTCACTGGATGAGTTTCGGCGGACGGATTATACTGGAA
>JAUMHR010000050.1:14203633-14221368 GCA_032361145.1 Enteromius fasciolatus | reverse complement strand
TCCATATGAAAAAAACTTACTTCTCACTGTTCTCAGGTCAAATATTTATATGCGATTAATTTCGATTAATTAATTACGAAGCCTGTAATTAATTAGATTAATTTTTTTAATCGAGTCCCAACCCTAATTTAAAGATTACCACATATGTGCTTGCATTCCTCTTGCACAGCTTGTGCCTGTTCTACATCAGCAGTGCCATACACATGCAAACTTTATAAAGATTGAACCACTGATGTCACTATTTTTAACAACGTCCTTACTATGTAATAGGGCCTTGAATGTGGTAGTTGTGGCGCTGTCTCTTAGAGTGCTCTTGGATTTAATCAAAATCTGAAATTGTGTTCCGAAGATCTTACGGTTTGAAACAACATGAGGGTGAGAAATTATTTGGGTGAACTATAAAAAACATTTTTGTGTTAAAATGACTTGGTTTCAACGTTCTTCAAACATTCTCCAATGATGTTCCACATGAGAAATAATTTTATATAATATAATTTTTGGTAACACTTAAGTTTAGGGACCAATTCTCACTAGTGCTTATTAGCATCTATATTGCTAGCATATATGCTGTTCATTAGTACTTTTAAAGCACGTCAAATGCCTTACGACCATACTCTATATGCCTTTAACCGACCTTAACATCTACCTTTAGTAGATATTTAATAGTGAGAATTGGTACCATTGCTTTTACAGTCCTCATGAAGAGATCGGAAAAACACTCTACATTATCACAGGTTTTAAGGATGCTAATGTCTTGCCCTGTTTGAAACTTTTAACACAAGGTGTCTTGACCAAGTGGCCTGGCCTTTTCCTCTTTACTGACTGTTTGAGAATTCAGACGCTTGTCTAGGTTACAAATAGGTCTGTATCACTGTCACACAATGACGCACATGTAAAACAGGCATGCATTATCAACAGCACTCTTTGATTGGGACTTGTTTAATGGGTGAATATTTAGAGTAAAATATTTGCAGGCTTGCTGAGCCTAAGACAATTTTTTTTCCCCCAAAAGCATACAAAATAGTAATTATTCCCAACCTTTGAACAGCAATATAATAACATTTCATACTCAAATGTCTTTTAACTGCTAGATTTAGTAAATTGTGGTCCATGAACAGTTGGTCCAAAATTAAGCGCTCCACAGGGCACTTTAGATGCCAAATGATGGGCTTTATAGGGTTTGAGTTTAATCATTTGTTCTGTTTGGATGTTTTATCTGCTTTATCCTGTGTCTCAGCGGACTGCATTGTTTCAGTGACTTGATGTAACATCATGGATGAGCTCCAGTGTCAATAGAAATGTAAATGGTTACTGGTCAGCGCATGCATGTAAGTGTTGTGTAATTTAGCATATTTTTGTGTCTGAATGTTTGTCAGTATAGTTTAGCATCACCTATTCTCCAGAACAGCAGTTGCCATGGCAACGGAGCTGTTTGGCAATACTGAAATCGCTATATTTTTAGTTCTTTTCTCCAGCGCTGGGGATCATGTGTTGGCCTACATACGCTAATTACGCCTCCTTTAAAATGTCAGACAAATTTCAAATGAATTCATCCCCAATCTGAAACATATGGGGGATATGTTCATCTTACATAATTACTGGTTTAAAGTATGCAGCCGGCTCATTTAGAGAGCTAACATTTGCATGCTCATTTTAGGTACTCAGCTGTGCTCTGTTTTAGTTCAGTTCATTCTATTCTACCTTTGTTCTCTCTGTGTTCCCAAGAATAGAGCATTGTTAGGGCAAAGCATTGCTCACTTTCTTTGTCTTTTTCCCTGAACTGATGGAAAAATATTTCTTATTCTTTTTTTGTCCTTATTCTTTCATGGGACAAGTTTCTATATAGTAAAGAAAATGATATAACATTAGTAAAACAAAGACATAAAAATATATGTTATATATATATATATAATGTTATGAAATGTTAGTGAAAATGCAGCAATTTAGCTATATATATATATTATATATATATGCTAAATTGCTCCATTTTCACTAACATTTGATAACATTTTTTATAAATAATACAACAAGTAACAAAAGGTTACAATTTTATTGAAATTAAAAAATTACTTAATTAATTATGGCAAAAATATTTTTAAACAAATTTCTAAATGTAAAATTGCGCATTTTACTATATTCTTAATATACATATTTTAAAACAAAATTTATTACATCAATTTTACAAGTAGATAAATAAATAAAATAAGGTAAATAAATACATTTACATAAATTCTCTCAAATCTATTATGCTAATTTATCATTCACACTGAAATACAATGAAAACTTAAATTTAAAATACAAAATGTAAGCATTTTCATTATCTATCTATCTCTCTATCTATCTATGATTCAGTTCTATTAAATATTATATAAAAAAATATATATTGTACTCTAAAACACAATGCAGTGGTTCAAATTATGAAAAAAACAAACCAAACCAAACCAAAAAAAACAACCCTAAATTCAAAATGCAGGTTAAAAATAAAAATGAAAACTGTACAGAAAATTCTTTACTATTGCCTCAATACATTGTGCTGTATTTTAATGTTAATTTTATGTACTAAAATTATGATTTTTAGAAATTGTGTGGCAATCAGCCCTATATTTATAACCTAAAATGAAAAAAAATGTTTTATCTCTTAAAGTGCAAAATAGGAGCATTTTACTATATAACATTCAGAATTATGAAATAAATTTAATAAATACATAGTAAATAATTTATCACATAACATAAATACGTAAATTATTTAAAATATGTTATGCTGAAATATAATTTACAATGAACACATTGTATTTAAATAAAAATACAAAATAAAAGCATTTTCTTATGGGATTTTTGGATTTTTTAATATGCGGAGAGTGATAATATCTTTTTCTTTAGGTATCCATTGATGTTTAGTATTCCTGTCCTTTATGACAGGTAAGTTTCAAATTTTAGAAAAGGGAATTTCAGGAGGGAAATCATCAGTGTGATTGTCAGTGTATCAGCTGGGCCATTTATAGAGGTCACTTTATCAACTTTACACTTGTTGGAAATCAATATTTCATCCCATGAAAGCATGTTCGTGACTCTGATTCTTCATATGAAGCATTCAAACAGGTGGGAAAAAGACATCAGCACTGCTTCACTAGCCAACCTCACTTTACAGGTAGCAACTAACCAACGAAAGAATGTCTTTTCTAAGAATTCAAGGAGACTAAGACATAAATACGCCATGACAGGGCCAGCCGTAGGGTCATGAATGTCCCTTGGTGTTTGACCACAGTCAGAGAGAGTGAGATAAAACCAGGCCAAGAAAGAATTAGAATCTTACATAAGCACCGTCATGACGTAAATGCCGCTCCCATATACCATAGTGTTGACTTCATTCACTGACTGCGCTGTCAACATGTGTTTAATCAGGCCTGCCAATTACACTAACAAGATCAGCTACATCTATTCACGACATGTTCCTGATCAGATACTGACTTTGTTTCAGTAAAATAGCTTTGAATTATTCTGTCCCTTCTAAAAGAGCTTTGCAGCTAAATTATCTGAGATAGTTACATTTAAATTCCTTTCCCAGTCTTATTTCTATGTGATGTGTGTATTGTAATGAGAATATTCTGTCAAACCAGCTCAGCCCAGCTGAACCCCCCACAGGCAAAAAGATAGGTCAAGGTTGACTGAGTGTTGTTTTTACATAACTGATGCTCTTTGTTGTCCACCTAAAAGTTAAAAAAGAAGGAGATGGTATGAAGCAGTTTTCAGACAGAGAGGTCCTAAAATAAATTATTTATATTACATATCATTTTAATATATTATTATATACATTTTCTTTAGCCTATATTTATTTATAGTTTCTATTATATATTATTTCTATTTAATAGAATTTTTTTATTGCCATTACTAATATTGTTGGCAGAATATTATCCATTAATTTTACTGTAAATACTTATTTAGTGTTAATACTTATATAATTTAATTCTGTTAACTCCAAATTACAATGCAATGGATATAAAATGCAATGAAGGTGAAACACCTGTAAAAACATACAAATAAAAACAGATTTTACAGTGTACTAAAACAAAACCATATATATTTATATTTATATATATTATATTTATGATATATAAAGCGGTTTGCAATAGCCAAATATTCATAACCTAAAATTATATCATTATTTACTCATCTTCAAGGTTTTTACAATTTTACAACATTTTTATTTATTTTAACCTGTTGTGAGGGGAAAATAATCTGTTTGTTTTATTCATAACCTTTATTTAATTTTTTTTTTTTGTTCAGTGTAGTTCATACATACTGGAAGGTATTTTCTGCTAAATTGCTAAACTTGAAAAACAGATATTTCTTCTTTTGTGCTCCTTCCCCTTTTCATAAAATAATAGTATGTGGATTTGAAATTTTACAAATACAATGAATAATGACAGATTTTTCATTTTTGGCTGAACGCTTCCTTTGTGAACCTGGTTGAACGGTAGTGAAGCTCGTTAAAAACAGTGAATGTTATTCAGTGGCCTTGATGTAACAAGGATGATGTAACAATGTCTCAAGCATTTGTAAAGTGTTCTGGTGGACTGGTGAATGTATTCAGAGGCATGCAACTAGTCTGCTGGGTATAAAAGCTCAGAGGAAATATTTTGGGCGCTCATTCAAAAGCATTCTAACAATTTTGCTTATTGCATTTTAAAGAAAAACTAAAGACTAACTAATTTTAAATATATAGACTTCACACAATTCTAGTATTGTGCTCTTGGTTTATGAATCGGCTGAGTTGTAAAGTGCTCTGCCTACTGAAGCATTCTTTCCTCTGCTGTCTTGACATAATGTCACATTCTGACTCATCAGACGCCTCTTTAACTAACAAACAGTATTTATAGATGCGTCTAAATATAAGGAAAAAACATTCCCACATAAGTAAAATGTCTCTGACATTTAATGATAATGCATTTATCTCAGTAGTCTGTAGACGGTATCTGTTTAGTGATTGTGTCTGAGCATGTGTATTAAGCAGAGTTTACTCTGTCTAAACAAATTTGCCATGCCTCATCAAAGGCTTAGGGATCATATCTCTGACGTGCTAAATAAATGAGTATGTCACTTAAGTAAATGTCTCTGGATGTTGGAAAAAACCAGCGAGTTTACATAAAGCTTAAATGGTTTTACGTCATTAAACAGCAGGGACAATAGAGCACAACATTTTCTTTCACAATTTTAAAGTAATAATATCTTGCCAAAAGATGCCTGCTGTAAATCATTTTCAAAGTTGTAAATATAATATAAATATATAACCTTATATAAATATAACAAGAAAATACTATTTCAGTATTTCTACAGCAAAATTGTAGTGTTCTTTCTAGTTATTTGTGAAATGTACTAAGCAATTTCTGAATGAAAATGCTTTCTGCACATTTTTTTTCCAAATTTAATTGCTTTTTAAAATATAAAAAATATTTAAAAATATAAATAAAATAAAAGTAAAGGTAAGACATATAATATTTATATTAATATTTACATTTTAAATAAATAAACATACTTTTTTTAGCTTACAATTTTTTGGTTTATTTGCATAAATAAACAATATAAATTGGTTATTAAAGAGTAGTGTACAAAATGTATTTTTAAAAAATTATTTCCAAGTGATTTAAGACTGTATGTTGCAAGAGTCTGTTGACAAGGAAAAATAACAATATCATTTTTAATTATCCAACATTTTAATTGGCTTGTCAGCTCATTAAGATTGAAGCCATGATGACCAGCAAAATATTTATTTGTACTGGTGCCTAGTATTATTTGAGTGCTTATAATAAACGTAAACTAAGAATTAATTGATATGAGTAAAACAACATTCATTATGGCAGTTTGATTCCTAAAAAAATTAAATGAAATAAGTTAACTTTACCAGTTTATGTAAGGCACTGAAAAAAGGATGTAGCTTGGCAATTTGTGTCTCTCAAATTGTAAACCAGACCCAGGTGAATCATGAGACAACTGAAATGTTACATAATCCATAAAATAAATCACATAACTCTCAGCACAGCTAGAAACCGAAGAATTTAGATCTTGCATTATGTCAACAGCATCTGAAAATAGCAGCTCAAATGGACTATATCTCACTGAGAAATGCAAACACCATAAAAATAATTGAAACGGAAGGCCTTGGTGTACATGAAAATAAACATTTTGGGAAATATAAATTTCCTTTGCTTATGAATTTAAATGAGCCATTTTTTTGCCTTGTATGACACAACTGAAATGTAAAAGAAAATGAACAGTTGGGTGAGAAAAGTATGTGTGATTTGTGTTGTATTGGCTTGGCCTCACCTCTGTGTTATCTCACAGTTCACTGACCATTATATAACCAGTCTGAACAAGTATCTCTTTATTAAAGTGCAGACTACGGCTCGTCGCTAACCAGCACAAGCACACCACCACAGAATCAGCCGCTGTGGGCATAAATGTGTATAAAGTACTGAGCATAAAGCCGTGTGTTCTCTGCTCTGTCATTTGTTCGGTCCCTGGTTGGTGTGAATGTTAGTACGGCTCAGTGATTATGTGTGTCAGATTGGCTTGCATCAGCTGCAGACACCAGACTAGGATAATCTGCTATAATAATCACATTATACCCATTTAATAAATCCGTTTTGATGAACTATAATTGTCTAAAAAGGTCAGTTAAATAATTCAGTATCATCAAGTTTTAAATGTTGTTGTGATATGAATTACTTCAACTCATAAAAAATATATATTATATAAAATACATCATATTATATCTGTCAGATTTGTGAATCAGTGTGAATCACCTTGTTTTCAAATCAAGTCCTAATCTTAAATTACAAAACTGTACTGGACTAAAAAGCACTGAAATGGAACTAGCACGATGGTATTAAATGATAATTTGATACACGATAATCAGAAATCTGTCAATATATGGTTATACATGTATACAGAAAACATGGTTTTATAGTTGGTAGCCTACATTCCCCCCAAAATGTGATCTCCAAAATCTTAACATCATCATTTTTGTTCAAGAGTTACCTTTGATTCAGTAGTTAAGTCCTTGTGGCCACAGGTTGTCCATGAATCAAGGGCCTCTGGATTTCTGATGAAGGGATGCCCCCTGTCGGTTATTTGTGTCAAGTAACCTATATTGAACGGAAATGTTGAAGTCAACTGTGGGTATTATGTTCTAATTTAACGTAGTTTGTGTTAAACTGTACCAAATTACACACATTTCCCTGAGGTTTATCTTTGTAAAAAAAAAAAATGCATCTGTCAATCTCATTAGTCAGTTGACGAAAAGCAACTGTAATAAAATTCGGTAATAATGGCAAAAAAAAAATCTAATATAAGAGTCATTTTAATCTATATATGAAAGGTTGTGCTGAAAAGAACAGAATATTCATGTATCTTGTGTACTTTGAAAAAAAAGGCACCCATGGCGCGTGACGTATAGGAAGCCAAGTCCTCATCTGAAAAACACTCAAGTCTCAGCACGTGTTTGTTTTAGTTATAGGGGGATATTTGTGTACTACATTGTATAGTGTTTTAAATATATACAATTCAAATGTTCTTTTCCTAGCATCCAGAAATCAACTTTCTTACAAAATCTTCTTCGTCTTCTTATACCATAAATGGTTCTGGTTTGTCAGTTTTGGCCAGCGCTGAGAAAAGTAACTGTTAACACGTGACACCGTTATACGTTCAAGTAAAGATATAATTTACGTCTGAACGCATTGCAACTTAGAAACCTAAAATGTAAATCACACAAAAACGTAGAGAAAAAATTAAACAGCGTAAATGCAAAACTATTATTTTACAATCATACCTGTAATAGAGACAACTTCCGGGCCACTAATCCCGCCCATTTTATACGTAATTGGGTCTCCACCCAACCCGCTATTTCTGTGTCAAAGATACTGACGTGTATTTGTGCTCTGGTTGATGACGTGTCCTGAACACGCTCCTCATAGAGCCGCTGACCGGTGCTCGCTAACCGCTAGTCTGGGACCATCATCAGAGGGGACACCATGGCCAGTGAGTTGTCATGTTTATTGCTTTACTTCGAGTCTATTAAAAATTAGTTTAATGCATTCTGAAGCTATAAATAGGTGCTATGTCATAAATAACTGTTTAGCTTTAGTGCTGCTTCCTTCACAGATTAGCAACTATCAGAATCCTATGTCTTCGTGGTTTTATTGTCGAGTTTACAAAACACGTACTTGTATATGTATATAAGTCTTGACTTAATTGGTCAAATTTGTAATGGTACTGATTTTAAAGCTATCATAATCAGGTAGTACTTGGACAGCAAACTAGCCTCGTTACAAATGCATTTGTTGTTTATTTCCATCGCATAAACGTCATGTGCTTTTTTTAAAAGTGTAAATATATGGCACATAACGTTACTGGTAATTTAACTAGAAACATGGCGCATACTTAAGGTATGTCACACAAATTTAAAAAGTCTGCTACCGTTCATAATTGTAAGTCATGTTTTTGTTTTGAAGCGTGATTTGTTTTGGTTATTAAGACGCATTTAATGGACAGGTGAGGTTTTGGTCTTGTTAATCGAAACGGGGGTTTTCTTCTTGGATTGAATGATGACGTTGCAAGACAGACCGATTCAAGTAACTTGTTTGAATTGCAGAAACTTTAAAGCCACGTCTCCTAGAATCACCAAGACCTCTTAGGATAGTAACATTTGTTTGTTTTCTCACATTAGACATGACAACTCTAAACCTACGTGCATTTCTTTTCTTTTTCAGTTAAATTCCTAGAGGTGATAAAGCCATTCTGTGCGGTTTTACCAGAAATTCAGAAACCAGAGAGGAGGGTATGCAGTTTGATCACGTCTTTTTTTTTCTTTGCTTGTTCTAGTGGCGCTTTAGATATACTCACTCCTTGAATCTCTTCCCCACAGATCCAGTTTAGAGAAAAAGTATTATGGACGGCTATCACCTTGTTCATCTTTCTGGTGTGCTGCCAGGTAGGTTTACTCTTATTTAAAGTCCTGAGCTCTCTGGAGTGCTGTTGATGATCAACAAAATCATTCTTCTGCATTTATAAACCTCTCAAACCAAACATTACCGTCTTTGGTTGTGTTTTATTTGCTGTGGGAGACCATAAACTTTGTTTGAATGATCTATGGTAATCTCTGTCCTCCAGATTCCACTCTTTGGAATTATGTCTTCAGACTCAGCAGATCCCTTTTACTGGATGAGAGTGATCCTGGCATCCAACAGAGGTGCGTGTACCTGAATCAGCAGCACAAGATTGAATCAGTCATCCCCTGCTGACTGAAGACGAATGATTTAATCAAGCACCAGTGGGAGATTAATAACAATTGCACTGCATTATATCATTTAATTAATTTAATTCAGGGTGTTTTTTTTTATTTTTTTTTTAAGAAAATTAATATCTGCAAAAAATTTGTCAATAAATTATACATAATTATCTAAAATTAATATATACTCCAAAGCCACTTAATTATATGTAGTGTCTGGTATACAATTTGTTTTTGTGTGTATGTTATATTCGAAAATTTAGATTGAGTTTAAGTAAAGTTTGATGATGTGTGTTTCAGGTACTCTGATGGAGTTGGGTATCTCTCCCATTGTGACATCTGGTCTAATCATGCAGCTGCTGGCTGGAGCAAAAATCATTGAGGTTGGAGACACACCTAAAGATAGAGCGCTTTTCAATGGAGCTCAGAAACGTAAGACACGTTATACGTTCTATTATATTGGGGGGAGGGGTATATATAACAAATAATTTTATGTATATTATTATATATTAAGTCACTTCATTGTTTGAAACTAATGGCAAGGTCTAATGTCGCTCCCAGTGCAATTCTCTTGTGGGAAACCCACCTTAATGTGATTATTGTATTTGTTTTAAGATGCCTAACTCTGAGATCTTTCCATCAGTTTTTGGTATGATCATCACCATTGGCCAGGCTATTGTGTATGTGATGACTGGCATGTATGGAGACCCTTCAGAGATGGGTGCAGGAATCTGCCTCCTTATCATCATCCAGGTAAATTCTATGTGAAATATTTAGACACAAACTAGTAAACTGATAAATTTCTTCAGCTGATAACATCTGCTCGGCCATTTAACAGATGTGTTCAGATGCAAACGAATCTCGTTTAAAGCACGTTTGCCCTTTTCAGTCATTATTATTGTGTATATTTAGTTATCATTATCCTCAAGCTAGATATTATCATTTATGATGACATTGAAAGACATATTGGATCTGCATTTGCTTCCTTCAAGCTATTGGACTTTGCTCTGTCTATCGTAGTGACCTTTGCAGGCATTGTTTAAATAATCTTGTCTGGTTGCATTCACGTCTGCTATCTATGCAAATGAGGGTCATTATGAAAAGACTGACTGATGAACATCTTTAAGGTCTTCTGTCTTATTTTGTGATTTGTTTCGCGAAGAACATTATGCATTATCCTTTAGTTAATCGGGCTATGCAAGAGCAGTTAATAATGATTTATATATTCTTTGCAGTTGTTTGTGGCCGGTCTGATCGTGTTGCTGCTGGATGAGTTGCTGCAGAAGGGTTACGGATTGGGCTCCGGTATCTCTCTCTTCATCGCCACCAACATCTGTGAGACAATCGTATGGAAAGCTTTCAGCCCCACCACAGTCAACACAGGAAGAGGTTTGTGTTCAGGATGTATTGTCTTGTTTTGAACCGTTCTGTGGTGTCTTCAGTCATGCTGACTGAATTTTGTTTGTGTACATACAGGTACTGAGTTTGAGGGAGCCATTATTGCTCTGTTTCACCTGCTGGCCACTCGCACTGATAAAGTGCGAGCACTGAGAGAGGCCTTCTACAGACAGAACCTGCCCAACCTCATGAACCTCATCGCTACAGTCTTTGTCTTTGCAGTGGTCATATACTTTCAGGTTAGCACTGCTCACACAGAAGCCACTTTCAATACAAGTAGGATTTAGTTGTTAAATGCAAAAAATTAATGGGACCAAACTGCAACAAAACGAGTGAAACTTGTGTGGGTTTTCGCTCTCACACAAAACCCCAGATTGCGCAGATTTCTATTTCTATTTGCCTGTGAAAATGCCCTCACCGTCTGCTTTGGGTCAGTGCAATTTAAAAAAAGAAAAGAAAAGGAAAAATAGCCTACGATTTAATCAAACATATACATGTCTATCTCTGCACTGTATGTATGTGACCCTGTGTTCTTTACAATGCAAGCAGCTCATGATGCACTATGTTGTGTCTCACAGCAGTTCAGATCACAGTAAATGCTATTCCACAGGAGCTTTGCATCTGCTCATGGTTTGGGTCACTTATAATGTGTGTTTGCTGTAATATCCTTCTATAGTTGCTGTAAGAAGTGCTTATAGCACCAGAGTAAAAGCTGTTTGGTTTAAGTTTTTGAATATTGCAGTTTCATTATAAGTTATCTAAATTAAGTACTAGATGCTAAAAATATAATTTCTTGTTCCACAGGGCTTCAGAGTCGACCTCCCTATCAAATCTGCACGTTACCGTGGCCAGTACAACACATATCCCATCAAACTGTTCTACACCTCCAACATTCCCATCATCCTGCAGTCTGCACTGGTGTCCAACCTTTACGTCATCTCTCAAATGCTCTCCACTCGCTTCAGTGGGAACTTTTTGGTTAATCTACTGGGGACATGGTCGGTAAGTAACTTGTTTATACTTTCCCATATTTGTGTTGTTAGTTTGTATTTCTTCTTTTGAACATGCTTTTCCCCCCTTGCACTTATAATAGTGTAACATGTTTTAAATTAGTTCTTTTAATCAACTTGTGCCTCAAAAGCCCCTATTGTGCAACACAATATTCAAAATATAATTATAGGGTAATTGACAAAGCTGCTTGTTTTCAAATATTTATTCATATAAACCGGCAGTATTGATATATTAAATTATGGGGTTAGTTCACCCAAAAATGAAAATTAACCTGTCTTTTACTTGCCTTCAAAGCATCCTAGGTGTATGTGACTTTCTTCTTTCTGTCAAATCCAATCAGAGTTATATTAGAAATTGTCCTGGCACTTCAGAACTTTTATATAATTAGTTATTTATTTTTAAATATTTTAAATCGATCTGTGGCCCCTTAAGTTGTTGAGGCCCCTCTATTGGGCCCTGACCCCAGTACCTTATGTACACACACCAGGTGAAGATGAAGTTGCTGATTTGAAATTACATGACCATTTGAATGCTACTCATATTATTTTGCTTATCAGACTTTTTTTTTTTTTTATAAAAATAATTGGTGCACCTATAAAGTATGTGTTTTTTTGTTTAACAGGATAGCTCAAGTGGAGGGCCAGCTCGTGCTTATCCAGTTGGTGGTCTGTGTTACTACCTCTCTCCTCCAGAGTCCTTCGGCACAGTACTGGAGGATCCAGTCCATGCCGTCATTTACATCATCTTCATGCTGGGATCCTGTGCCTTCTTTTCTAAGACCTGGATCGAAGTGTCTGGATCCTCTGCCAAAGATGTAAGAGCATTAACCGTTCCTGCTTATTGATTTCACTGAGCTGCATTGTACTGTTGACTTATGGCATATTTACTCTTTATGTTACTTAGGTCGCCAAACAGCTGAAAGAACAGCAGATGGTTATGAGGGGACACAGAGAAACGTCTATGGTCCATGAACTCAACAGGTAATACATTCAGAGCATTCAAACTTAATTAGACTCAATGAATCTCACAGAATAGCTAAAGCTTTCTTTAAATCTACATTTAGGTACATCCCCACAGCTGCAGCTTTCGGAGGCCTGTGTATAGGTGGTCTCTCAGTCATGGCCGACTTCCTGGGAGCCATCGGATCAGGAACTGGAATCTTGTTGGCTGTCACGATCATCTACCAGTACTTCGAGATCTTTGTGAAAGAACAGAGTGAAGTGGGCAGTATGGGTGCTCTTCTCTTTTAGTATGGCCCTCTGACCACATCAGACTGAATGAATTATGAGGTTAATTTCTTTTATATGATTTCTTTTTAACGCACATATTCAATGTCATGGATTTGTTCCCACTGTGCATCTGATCCTGGCCTGTAGTGGCTCGCTTCGCATCAGAGTTGCAGAGTGAGTTGAATTCCATTCTTTTGGGAAGAATATGGCAGCTTGATATCTCAGTATTAAGCATGGGAATGTAACCATTCTTCATTTTCACACTTTTCAATCTCCCAAGCCAGTATCTATATATGGATGTTTCTGATTCCATTCAGTAATGCATAATAGAAGTAACATGTCCAAACTCGATCAGCCATTGATACACCCTGAACTAAATGTGTTTTTGGTATGTGTGTGATGAGGTCAGAGCAATGTTCTGTCATGGCAATGGTTGATTTGGTGTAAATAAAAAGATTTTTACAATGTATGTGTGGATATGTGCACATTTGCCTGTTGCATTTTGTGTAGACTGAGTGAGTGATAACATGGGATCGATTGCTAAATTTGTTTAGTTTATCAATGCTATTTCTTTGAGATTTTTGCATCGGATTTGTTAAAATATTGCCAGCAGAGTTTCTGTTATTTATGTTTGTTGTTTTCCTGTATTTACAAGCTGTTATAAAACAGTTCTGTGTACTTCAGTCACACTACTATTTCTGTTAATGCCCACTTTAGCTCTGCTTAGCTGTGGTTTCTTTTAGTGGACCAAATGCTACAGAAACTGCCTGTTAATGAATATGCCAGTGTTGATATGAGAGGATGTGGTTTGTAAAAAGAGAATGCTTAATTTGTTTTCTTACACAGGCCAAGTATTAAAATGTTGTGATTACTCTTTGTCGATTTTGAGCTGTTTGTTTTTATTTCTTTTTAAGCGGTTTTCTAAAGATGTTGTTAGCTGAAAACAAAAGACTGCTACTAGTTACAACAATATAATTTGTCACCATTTTTTTCATCTTAGTTTAATGTGATGGTCTTTAATTTGGTCTATTATGCATGGCATTGTCCATGATGATAAAATAAGTTTCTTATGTTCATAAATTCATATTTAAAACTCATGTCTGAAATTTATTTAGGGTTCAGATGTAGTGTTTCATACACTGCCGTAATGCTTCAGTATTTGATGTATATAAATAAATAAATTATGTAATAGATTATAAAGTGTTGTATTTATACACTAAACAGTAATAATTAATTTCATAATGTTATGCTGATGTTAATCTAATTTATGCTAACGTTACTTTTAATTTTTCATTGACCTTAATTTCTATTGATCCTATTGTCCTAAGAATTAGGCAAATGTAGCTGTTTTTTCTACTGCAATGTAAATACTTATTTTTATATTAGTATTAGTGTTTTTAAACAAAGAACTGTTTTTAACGGAAACGGGTCAAATTGGACAAAATATGGTTAATTTTCGAAATACAGTGAGATATATGTGTGTATATAGCAGTAAAAATTTAAGAAACATTAATTTGTAATAATACATATACGTATATCGTAATTATATTTTACTGCCACATTGATTTGACAGTTTAGGCCAATTTGACATTTTTTACTTTAATTGTGAAAATGTAACAGAAACGACTTTTATTTTGAAACGCTTAGCAAGTGCGTGCACATCTTAACAGCAGCAGCGGCTCGATGGTGTCTCATCCTGGTTTGAGTCGTTATCGGGCTTCGAAGAAATAAACCGCAATTTGAATACGATTGTAAGTTTCACTTGTCCCAACATGTAGCTTCGAAAGGGTAGCATTTGTTTGCGTTGGTGTGTAACGTGTATTTTAAAAGAGATGTCTCACTACCCTAAACTGAAAGAAGGTTGTTAGCAGCAAAGCTAACCCTGATGCGTCGTTAAAGTGGGTGGATTTAAACTGAAATCTGAAGCAACTGCTTTTCTCTTTCTGCGTTCTGTAATTGATAGAGACAATGCAAGTATGACAGAAATCGACATGTATGAATTTGACATGAGAAACGTTATATACGAATTAATTGGAAATCGCTTCTTGAAATTAAGCGATAAATGCACCATATGTCATACTTATGAAGCACATTTGACATATTTAACCTTCATCATGTACTTGAGGGAATCGAGTACTAGCTTATTATGAAAGTATTAGTGCTGTCCTTTTATATACATGCACATAATATTAATGATCTGCTTGTTATCTTGAGTATAACAGGGCATTAGTTTACTAAGATCAAGAGATGGTATTAGATGTCATTGTTTGTCTGTTTCAGGGTGGGCATATCCCATCATCATCTTTTCAGTAAAGCATGGCTGAGCCCGAGCTTCTCCTGGATTCCAATATTCGTCTTTGGGTTGTGCTGCCAATTGTGTTTATTACTTTCCTGGTTGGAGTGATCCGCCATTATGTCTCAATTCTGTTACAAAGTGACAAGAAGCTCACGTTAGAGCAGGTTTCAGACAGGTAACCTTCATTGCACTTTTTCTATCCACATGTGTTTTGCATCTCACAAAATGTTACAAATACTGAAGATCATGTTCTCTACACAGCCAGGTTCTCATCAGGAGCAGAGTTTTACGGGAAAATGGGAAATACATCCCTAAACAAGTGAGCCCCTGCTATCTTTTTTTGTGTCTTTTTCTTGAGATGTTTCCAAATTACAAAAACTGAAATGTTCTCTCTTTCTAAAATAGTCTTTCTTGATGAGAAAATTCTACTTCAATAATCAAGAAGATGGCTTTTTCAAGAAGACCAAAAGAAAGGTGGTCCCACCATCTCCAATGACTGGTGAGGCTCGGTGGAAATTCCACCAGATATTTCAATATATATTATAAAATGACATCTGGGATTAAGTGAAAATATTAATGTGATGATGTTATTTACTCAATTAGATCCCAGCATGTTGACAGACATGATGAAAGGCAATGTGACAAATGTCCTGCCTATGATCCTTATTGGTGGTTGGATCAACTGGACCTTTTCTGGGTTTGTCACAAGTAAGAGAGAAATTTTCTTTAATTATCAAACATGAGAGTTTGGCTACTTCTAGTTTATTCTCACGGAATTTGTCTTAACCTATTTGCAATTGTGTTCTCTTTCAAGCAAAGGTACCATTTCCTCTCACACTCCGCTTTAAGCCCATGCTGCAGCAGGGAATTGAGTTGCTCTCTCTAGATGCCTCCTGGTTAGTGCTCTCAAACCCATAAGTGTTCTTATTTCATTCAAAGCTATGTCTTTAACCAATCTCATGCTGTATACATCCACAGGGTGAGTTCAGCATCTTGGTATTTCCTGAATGTCTTTGGTCTCAGAAGCATGTATTCTCTAATTCTTGGACAAGACAATGGTAAATAACTTTACTGATGTTCCATTTCAATACACTGTAATTTTTGACTTGCGTTATTGATCTATTATATTGCGTAAATATTGTCAGTTGTCCTATTTGTGTTCTGGTCATTTTAGGCCCTTTTATATTTGGTTTTTATACAATTAATATTCTTTCTTTGCAACAGGTGCAGATCAGTCTCGCATCATGCAGGAACAGATGAGTGGTGCTGCAATGGCAATGCCTGCTGACACAAACAAAGCATTCAAGGTATCACAAATTAGGAGCTGCACACTAATCACACAAAATATTTAAGGCTGCAAACCAAACATTTAATTTTAGATTTTTTTAAAAGATTTGCATACGTGAATGTCGTTCTTAGGCGGAATGGGAAGCTCTGGAGTTGACTGATCATCAGTGGGCCTTAGAGAATGTTGAGGAGGATCTGATGAGTAAGGACTTGGACTTGTCTGGGATGTTCAGCAAAGACTTGCCAACGGGCATCTTCTAAGTGCCTGCCTACTACTGAGAGGTTCTGGCGAACCTTCTTAAGAATCGTGAATTGTCAGACTGGTTTTGGGAGTGACAAATCGCTTTCATTCAGATTTGGTTATTTTCTAGAAAGTGTCATAAACCTCATTGCAGACATATCACATTTTGTGTAATATGCATGCACCATTCCCTTCATTGTTCAATTTTGCTCTGATATAAGTGAGACAAAGCTTTAAGTTTTATGGATATCTCCTGTGACTACATTCATACAACACAGCTGAAACATTACAGAGCACCCTATAATGTAGCGTGTGTCCTGGTTTTCTTGAAAACATTCCCTGATGGTTATGGCTATGTCTTCCCTGTTTTTCTTTTAACACAATTACATTTTTATTTTATTAGCCCCATTTTAATGTTTAACTAGGACCATATGATTGTTTTGGACCAAGTAGGCAAAAAAGGAAGTTTTAGGAAGTGATGACATTTTTAAAAAGTGGATCTGACCATAACATAGTTTTGGTTACTTGCGTAGTATGTTTTTAAATTTGCTAGTGTTTTTTTAGATGCTTTCTAATGGTGCCAATACACCATGCACTGAGTATGTAGTGAAAAGACATCCTCATTACAGATTAAGATTTATTGGCATGTTTAATATATTTATTTGACTTTTATTAAATGTCATTTTTGGTTTTGCTAAATAAATGTTCCTCACAACATTTACTGGATGTGTACATTCTTAATCCAGCTGTTTTACTAAATAGTGATGTACTGTTCTTTATTTTTATTTTAATATTACATTTTCTACCCCTGTTGTATACAGCATTAGAGTAAACAAAATCCTATTTGACCCCATTTACTTTTTAACAGCTGATTCTGCAGATTCATTGAAGAAAAAGCGTGTCTGTGTATGTGTATATATATATATATATTAGGGCTGTCAAAAATAACGCGTTAACGGCGGTAATTAATTTTTGTCGTTAATTACGTTA
>JAUMHR010000050.1:14179202-14201313 GCA_032361145.1 Enteromius fasciolatus | reverse complement strand
TGCTTAAATATCTTAATTAAACTAATGCTTAGTCCTGGCTTAAGGTAAGTCCCGTTTGTGAAACCGGGCCATAATGTTTGCTACATACTTTAACATTTTGAAATTAACATGGTTAAAAAACATTGTAATACTCATGCTGCTTGTTGCATTTATAAAAAGAGATTTTAAGCAGAAAGTTCTGTTTCCTTTCGCTTTTAATTCATTTTCCTCCAACAATTAAAGTGAAATTTTGTTTTGTTTTGGGTGTTCAGTTTTAATTGAAAATTTTGATTGGACTTGTAATAATTCTTTCCCTTGGCCATTTGAAATCAAGTACTAACAAGCTTATGTAGTGGAACAAGTTCCTACTTGAGATGAGATTAAGAAAGACATCCTTACTGACTGTTCTATATTTGTAAAAGTTTCACAACACAATAGATATTTGCTTTGCCAGCTGTTTAGCCCTAACATTTTAGGAGAGAAACTCATCAATTGTCTTTTTCCTTTGACTTTTCACTGATCTCCATCTATTGTTCCACTTGTTTAGGTATTTGATTGACAGCCGGTGGTTCAAACAGTGGAAGAAATATGTGGGCTTTGACAGCTGGGATTTGTACAATGTTGGAGAGCACAATCTGTACCCGGGACCCATTGACAACTCTGGACTCTTTTCAGGTAATCAATATTGAGTGTTGTGCCTGTTTTTGTTCACGTTCTCAATGTTGTGATCTTTTCTTTTCTTTTCTTTATTTTTTTTCTTGACAGCAGTAAAAGGATTTTTATTGTAGTAACGGAGAATTTTTTTAAATTAGAGCTTTTTAGCAATGTGAACTCTTATTCAGTTCGCTATGTGAATATCTTCTGAATCGGGTAAATTAATTTTTTGCGACGTATGATGTGATATTTCAGTCTTAATGGAGTAGTTCTTTAATTTATTCAGCTTTATGTCATCCCAACTTTATTTTCCTCAGTGGAGCACAAAATGAGATTTTAAACAATATGCAATAAACCATATAAATCTAATCTTTCCATTGATCAGTGATTTGTTTGAGTTAAATATTTAAAATAATTCGGTTTTTAGGATTATTGTTGTATAACTAATTAGTAGATTGGTTGATTTCTCTCACCTAAAGCTCTCATGTTATTTCTGAAGACTTGTGGTTGTATGGCCTTTTCTTATATTGCGTTGAATCCTTTTTGAGGTGAATAAATGATGACAGATTGATTTATTTTTTAATTTTTTACAGTAACCTTTTCAGATAAACCTGCCATTTGAATCCCTTCAAAACAATTTTAAGTTGTGGTGCACCACACAAAATCTGAGCCTAGCATGGCTAATTGTTTTGGGTAATACATTGAAGGGCTCTAATTTGTTTTTCTAATGATTTCTCCTTTTCTCTCTGTATCATAGATCATGAGTCTCAGACGTTGAAAGAGCATCTCATAGATGAGTTAGACTATGTTTTAGTGCCTACAGAGGCATGGAATAAGCTGGTCAGCTGGTATGGCTGTCTGGAGGGTCAGAAACCAATCATCAGAAAGGTTCCACATCTTTCCTTGTATATTTCTTATTAATTTTGCATATTGTGATAATCTCTTGGTTTGGTTTTTATATTGTCAATATAAAGTCTAATAAACTTTACTGGGTAATTGCCATACTATTGCCATATTTTATTTGCATTCAGTCAAATACACAGTCAAATTGCTAATTAAAGTTTAATTGAGTTGATGTGAGGACTTTAATTGTCTCATTTTGTTTTGTTGTCTGTGTTTTTTGGTTTTGTAGGTTGTTGAACATGGAATGTTTGTAAAGCACTGTAAAGTGGAAGTGTATTTGCTTGAGTTGAACCTGTGTGAAAATGACAACATGGACAAAGTTGTCACCCGCCATTTCAGCAAAGCAGACACTATAGGTATGAGACTTCCAGAAAACACAAGTTTTTCTCATCAGCATTATTTGCATAATTGATTTTGTCATGTAAATTATGGAGCACTTGTGAACAATAATTTCTTTTAATTTACCCACCCCCCTAGATACTATTGAAAAGGAGATGAGGTCTTTATTCGATATCCCATCTGAAAAGGAAACTCGACTTTGGAATAAATATATGAGTAACACTTATGAACAGCTTAACAAGCTTGACAGCACCGTACAGGATGCAGGGCTTTTTCAGGGGCAGGTAAACCGTCATGTTGCATTCCATTCCAGTTGTGGTTGTTTCAAGACTCTTAACTCACATTTTATGAGTTCATATAATCAATCTCATCGCACTCCTCAGGTTCTTGTTATAGAGAAGAAGAATGAGGATGGCACATGGCCCAGACAGACCTGCCATTCCAAGTATGTACATGCAGTTTAGGTTATTTTCACACTTAATGAACTGTGAATAACATGGGAGCTTAAAGGAACACGCCATTTGTTGTTGTTTTTTTTTGTTTTTTTTAAATAGGCTCATTTTAATTCAGGAACTTGTACAGTGTTATTACGCAGCAACTGAAAAAGCTTGGGACTACTTAAAGGCACCGCTTAAGCACCTGAAAATGCTGGGGACTATCTTCGCACCTGCTGCACCCATGGCACGGCAGCAAAGTTCCTTGATTATTTGTCTGAATTAACAGTATAGTTCCTAGTCATATCGACCTAAAAATAATAAGCGGTAAAACTAAACAGTTTTTAACAGTTTTAACTCTTAAGAGAGTTGGAAAATGAACCTTTAAAAAGTGGTGTGTTCCTTTAACGCTTAAAAAGAAATAACTTAAAGGATTAGATCTGGAGATATTTTCTTTCAGTACTTCCGTTTTTTTGTTTTTTTGTTTTTTTATTATTTTAAATCTGTTAATTTGATTGCCAGTAACTCTTTTTGCAACCTTGCTTGGATTTACCCTAAACTATTCTTTGATTTATGCCTAGGTCCAGTACTTCCACCTCTCGGAATTATACAACCTCCCCAAAACTCTCGTCAAACTCATCTGCCACCATATCCTCCACAATAACAAATGGGGATAGCAATAGCAACTCTGGCTACATGTTGAACAACAGCACCTCTGGCAACAGGTCAGCTTGAGATTAAATCAAGACAGTCCTAAATGATTCCACAGTTAAACTAGTTTAGTTCCTTACTGTGAGAGATTAAATAGGGAACTGAAACAAGTTTTCAGTTCAAGGTCCTTTTTCTTACATTCAGTAATTTGTTGACCAATTGTGACGTTCTAAATTATGGTGTTAATTAATGGTGAATGACTTTGCTAACCCATCATACATTTTGCAGACTGGGAAGTTACAACTCCTACAGCTCCTCCTACAGTTACAGAGAATCTGCCTCTCAACCAGGCCTTTGTGGTCTGAGCAACCTGGGCAACACCTGCTTCATGAACTCTGCCCTCCAGGTATGCAATAGTGAATGTTCATGAAATCTGCCATATTTGCTCCCGGGCACTCGGTTTGCTCATGGGTGTCAATGGAAGCAGACCCAAATTGTGTAGTTAAGACATCTAACAGCCATAACCTGACTTCTTGATTTAGACCATTTCCTTTTCACTCTAAGTGACTTCTTATTTCAGTGCCTGAGCAACACTCCCCCTCTAACGGAATATTTCTTGGAGGACCGGTATGAAGCTGAGATCAACCGAGAAAATCCATTAGGGATGCGAGGGGAGATTGCGGAGGCCTATGCGGATCTGGTCAAACAGATGTGGCTTAGTCGGAGCAGTTATGTGGCTCCACGCACTTTTAAAGTGAGTCAATCATTAGCCTGCACAGGCTAAAGTTACTGTGGAAATCACTGGCCATTTTTAACACAAAACCCTTATAATTCAATCTGAGTGTTGAAATTTATCTGCTCTCTCTGGTCAGACCCAAGTGGGTCGGTTTGCCCCGCAGTTCTCAGGGTACCAGCAACAAGACTCTCAGGAGCTGCTGGCCTTTCTGCTGGACGGCTTACACGAGGACCTTAACCGTGTTAAGAAGAAACCTTATCTGGCTCTGAGAGATGCTGAGGGGCGGCCCGATGAGGTAAACCTTGCGTCATTACGTGTAAACCACGGCATTGTGTTTGTTAACAAAATATAGAAGTAAAAACAAAAAAACTACTGGGGGGAAAAAGCTATTTTGTACAATTTCCTGAAATCCTCTGTAACGTTAGGCCTATAAGTATTCAGCCTTTAAGTTTTAAACTGAAGAATTATTTGAACTCATTATTTGTATCTCGTTTTCCTGTAGATTGTAGCCAAGGAAGCATGGGCGAATCACCGGTTGCGGAATGATTCAATAATCGTGGACATCTTCCATGGCTTGTTCAAATCTACACTGGTTTGCCCAGAATGCTCCAAAGTTTCCGTTACCTTTGACCCCTTCTGCTACCTCACATTGCCGCTGCCCATGAAAAAGGATCGCACTATGGAGGTGTTCCTGGTCCGCACTGACCCGCAGTTTAGACCCATGCAAGTAAGAACCTTTTTCCTGGAAACGCTCAGGTACAGTACATGTTTAGTTCAGGAGGTGAGCTAAAAGAAACTTTTGTTATCTTCCAGTATCGTGTAGTTGTTCCCAAAATGAGTGCAGTGGCAGACCTGTGCAGCGCTTTGGCCAAGCTATCTGGAGTTCCTTCAGAGAATGTAAGACTTTTGTGGTTTCCAATCTAACACATCCTTTTCCATTGTTTATGTGCCCCCATACTGTTATAAACCAATATGGCTACTCTGAATTAATGCATGTAAATTAATGCATGTAAATTTGAGGTTTTGTGTTCTATTACACAAAGTCAGATCAGTTTAAAACTAAATTAAGTTGTTGTAAATGTTGGCTATTTTCTGATTCGATTAAACTGTTCCTTTTTAATATCTTCTTGCTTCTGTATAACACTGGCTTTAATTTCTAGCAGACAGCCTAAGATTGTTTTCTGTTTTTTTAGATGGTTGTGGCAGATGTTTACAATCACAGATTCCACAAAATCTACAAACGGGACGATGGTCTCAATCACATCATGGAGAAGGATGACATTTTTGTGTAAGTATTTTCTAAAATTCTGTGTTCATTACTGTTCAAAAGTATGGGTTGGGTATTTTTTAATTTATCTTTTTTAAGATAATTCTTATGATTACGAAGTTGCCATTTTTATTTGATCCAAAATAAAGAAATATTGTTGAAACATTAATAAAATTTAATAGCTGTTCTATTTTAGTATATTAAATGTGATTTTTATTATTTTTGTGGCAAATTGAAATTTTCTGTGGGGTAGTACCCCAGAAGAAAGAACAGCATTTCTTTAAAATAACATTTTAAAATATTTTTACTTTACCTATTTATTGCCTCCTTGTTAAGTTAATTTCTTTTACAAACAACAAACATTTTGCTCACTCCAGACTTCTGTACTGGAGCATGCATTTGTTGAATTGTTTTGCCGTTCAGCTAAGTGTGTTGTTTGAGTGAGTGACTAGCCTCTTACTGACTGTCTTTTATTGTTTAGTTATGAGGTGTTCGAGGAAGATAGTGAGAAGATGAACCTGCCAGTGTACTTCAGAGAGAGGCATGCTAAGCACAGCGGAGGCTCTTCGGGTACGATGCTCTTCGGCCAGCCTCTCCTCATCACTGTCCCACGCCACAACCTTACCGTAGATACCCTCTATGAGCGTGTGCTGGAGAGGATCGGGTTAGTGTTGTGCTTAAGTGGTCTATCTCAATTTTATACCAGTTATGTTACTGCAGACTTTGTTGACCCCTTATATGTCTTTTGTTTTAGGCGTTATGTTAAACGTTCACACGATACTATTACGGACAGTAAAGCATCTGCCTCGGCCACATCCTCTAGCAGCAGCCAATCACCAGAATGCCTCGCTTCAGTGTCCAGTCAAAGCACAGGCTGCAGTGGCTGCAGCAGCCCTGTTTCAGATGGAGCTTCCTGCAGCGCTGGATCCAACGACAGGAACCACTCTGGAACCTGCAACGGCCCCAATGGAGTTTGTGATGGTAGGACGCTTAACTCTGTCATGAAGCTCCCAAATGCTGCATACACACGAACATCTGTTTAGTTTTTTTTTTTTTTTTCCCCATTCATCAGGTACAGATCTGATCTTGTTGCATTTGTTTCAGGTGATGAGGAAGCTATGGATCACCAGGAGAGTCCAGAACCAGAGAACAGTCATTCAGACACTGTGGATGGAGAGGAAGATTCAGAACCGGAGAATGGGCCCAATAGCAGCAGTGGAAAATCTTTTACTTCTCGACCGAAACTCTTTTCTTTCAGCATGGTCAACTCCTACGGCACAGCCAACATTAGTTCTCTGCCATTTGATGGCAATCTCCTAAAACTCACAAGTAACTATTACCTTTTTTACATTTCATACTAAAAATGAATGAATTTGTCTGAATTTAACACTTTAGGGTCACTTGCTCTTTTTCTTAAAATCAAAACTGATGCATATTACTTTTTACAGCTCACTCTACAGTTGCCATTGATTGGGATTCTGACACAAAGAAATTGTGCTACGATGACCAAGAAGCTGAGGTAATGCTCTATTCCAATGATTGTGCAAAATTACAATACTGATTATTTGTAGTTGGGACTGCAAGATTAGGTGCATTCAGAAATAATGTCATTTAGTAACTTATTCCTGTGATAGCTGCTTAAAATTAGGCTTTGCCATTCTACAATCTTCAGTTTGATGATCCTTAAAAAAAATCATTGTAGTCATATGCTTGTTTGATGCTTAAAAATGTTTCTTATAAATGTTGAAACAGTGATACTTTACCAGCATACGTTGATAAAAAATAAGTTGTTGTTTTTTTTTTTTTACTTAATGCCCATGCAGCACTGAAATCTTTGGTGCAAATACATAAACTCTTATACTGTCTGCCATAGTCCTCGCAATATCTGACTGGTTAATCATCCTTTCTTTTAGCTACATGCTAAATCTCCCCAGACATTAATGTGAAGTCTCTCCACAGGCCTATGACAAACACGAGAGCATGCTGCATGCTCAGAAGAAGAAGACTACAGTAGCTTTAAGAGAATGCATCGAGCTCTTTACTACAATGGAGACACTAGGAGAGCATGACCCCTGGTGAGGAGCATGTTCAGATCATTACACATTGTGACATTTACTGCCCATATTTTCAAGGTGAAATGATTTACTGAGGTATTAACCACAATTAGTGAAGTGATAATGATCGCGGCGCTCCTTTGCAGGTACTGCCCCACGTGTAAGAAACACCAGCAGGCCACAAAGAAGTTTGACCTGTGGTCTCTCCCTCGCATTCTAGTCGTTCATCTGAAGCGCTTCTCTTACAACCGCTGCTGGAGAGACAAGCTCGACACTGTTGTAGACTTTCCAATTAGGTAAATCTTTTGCGTGACATGTTGTGCTAGAGCATATTTGGACAAATGGGTAACTTTTCAAAAATCATGTTTTTATGTTATGTTTTTACTGTGTTTTATTGTTAGTTAGCTGATTATTTTTTTAACCTAGTAAAAATTGACCGACTGTAGTTTAAGATTTAAGACAAAACATGATTTTTGAGAATTGTTAAAATCTGAAACGGTTTTTGCCAATGAACTTTTCTCACACATATAATGTATATAACATAATATATAGTATACACACGTGCATACATATGACATAATTTAATATGCATTTTTATTATTCCTATTTTTAACTACTCTTAATTCTGTTCATTTTAAATTACACTATATCAGTACTCCAAAAAAACATGGAACTTGTCCCTAAAAGTAAGACACCACCACATAAAGTGCTTGAGTAAATTTCCCACCAGATGGCGCCAAACTTTTCTGTTCACAAAATACTTTCCCTGTGTCCCAGTGTGCATACTATCCACCCTATCTGTGCTAAACAGAATTGAAAATGGCTATTATCACACAGAATTTAGGAGGGATAGTATGCACATTGGGATGCAGACTTTATCATTGTCTTAGTCCTCAGTGTACACCTAACTTCAGGTGTAACTTTCTATTTATACATCATATTTTTATTTCCATCAAATTAATTTTAGTTCTATTGTGACATTTATTTATAACATGTGGAATATTAACACTTCAGATACTAAAAATGCCACATTTGTGTTACTTGTAGATTTGGCTTTGATCCTATTTAGCTTTGGTCAGGGTTATCTTACTAAACAGGAAGCAGCAAAGAGTGCATAAAAGTCAGGTGCAATATGTTAGGTGTCAGTTTCTGGGAAGCTGAGTCATGCTTGTCTGGGCGGACAATAGCGTTCATTGTTTGATGTGGTACAAGGAGTAGACTAACCTAGAACTTGGATCTAGTACTTATGTACTGATGTCTTGATTAAAAAAAAAACCCAACAACATAATTTTGATCAACCACATTAATTGCTGGTGATTTGAACTTTGGTCGTTGTTGTTTTGTTTGTTTGTTTTTTTCACTTTACAAATGAACAATTAGAAAACTTCTGGTGACTTCATGTTTGGAAATGAATATAAACTTTCTCACACAGAGACTTGAACATGTCAGAGTTCGTTTGTGACCCCAAAGCTGACCCATATGTCTATGACCTCATTGCTGTTTCCAACCACTATGGAGGAATGGGCGGAGGCCACTGTAAGTCACTTTATTTGAACTCTCCCATTATTTTATATAAATAAAATCACACCCTTTCCAAATCCAGTTACATATTAACAATCATATTAATACATAACTAGGTCGACTCGCAGATTGTGTCAGCACTCCTTTTATTTTCCTTTTATCAGCTTCACTGGATATCTCACGTTTAATAGATTACTACAGAACGTATTTCACAGAGTTGATCGTTTATGTATTTGTCATTACATTGCTCCCTGGAAATGATATCTCGGTTTGATTTTGATTGCAAAAGTTCAGCCGTTAAGCACTGTTTCATTTCCTCTTGCAGACACGGCATACGGCAAGAATAAGGTGGATGGAAAATGGTATTACTTCGACGACAGCAGTGTTTCATCTGCAACTGAGGATCAGATTGTGGTGCGGCTCCTACCCTTTGTTTCATTATCCTTAGCAGACTTAAAAAGTTAAATGAATCTCAAAGAGCCGTTGTTGACCAGCTTGAAACTTGAAGTTGGCAAGTGCTGCTTGTAAACTGACTGTCTTTTTTGTTGTTCTCCACAGACTAAAGCAGCCTATGTGCTATTTTATCAACGCAGAGATGCGGACACGCCGTCCAAATCCACCCCCTCCGCATCACTAGGCGGAGCTCCAGAAACCCTGGATGACCACATGGACACCAACTGAGTTTCTTTTTAGTCTTTGAAGGACTGGCACTGAAACAAAAACTACATACAGATGAAATCTTCAATGCATCGACGCACATCCCTGGCTACTTCAGTGACTATTAAAGGCTCACAAACAGGCCCTTTGTTTTTAGCTTTATTTTATTTTTATTTTCTTTGTTTCACACATGCGTCTTTATCGAGAGCCAAAAAAGAATATTAATAATAAATAAAGAGAATTTTAGTTTGAAGCGTGACATGAAAGACTTTTATTCTTGGACCTTGATGCCTGCTGATCATAGAAGCTAATTTCTTTTAGTCTGAAATGAGAACGAGGGTGAAACGGCAATATAACCTCTCTTTGGACGACATGAATGTTAGATGATCTAGATCAGGAGAGGGGAAATGCCTAGACATAGACTATGTATGCAACTTTATGCTCATCTGAAATGTTTAAATTATGCCTCTACCCACTTTCGTTGGACTCTAGCTATCAGCATCTTGTAACGTGCCTCGTGTGAAGAATAGAGACTCTGTGTTTAATAACTTAAGCGTGTGGTGATAAGCACAGAGATTCTCTCGGAGAAGCTTGCGCTCTTATATTAAATATTGTCTCCATGTTTCATTTATCCTATCATAGGCCACGCTTTTTGTTAAATATACCATGAGAGTGAAACGTTTTACTTTCAAAGTCCCTCATCTATGAGGATGCCACAAAATGTCAAGTTTATCATGTTGGTTTTTGGGGGGCTGCTCTAATATATTCATACTAACAGCCTTTTACGCCCCAAAATCTGTAAAAAGGGAAGCTTACGAAAATGTGGAACAAAGTAAGTCGCGGTCGTTCTCAAGCATTTTTTTTCCCCCCTGGATGGATGTGCTTTGTAAGGTTGATTTTTATTTATTTTGTCTTCTGTCTAAATGGCTTCAATCCAGAGGAATATCGAATGCGGTGCTAATTTTATGACACTTGAACGGGTACAAGAACATGACAAAGAGGAACACAAACAATGGCTGTTATTCTAAATAAGAACAGCCTTTTGAATGAAAAGAACCACTTTTATCATTACCTGTAGATGTACATTTGCACATCTGCTGTGTGACTGGTTGTGGCATTATGTGTGTCAAATGGCTTTCGCAACAACAGAGCTCAAGTGACAAGTGCTTCAAACTGCTAAGAACATGATACACAAAGCATCTTTTTTGTGTGGCAAAACAGCATGCAATTTTTGAATCTGCATAACTAGATGGTTGTTCCTGATGTTAACCTCAGTCACTGACTGGTAAATCCACTCTTGTTGTTATTTATGGATCCAGCTATAAAATTTAAGACACAATTGGATCATTGACTCAAGCTGTCCCCCTGCAGCTCCTTCATTAGTACAACATCCATTTAAACATTTTTGTTTGTTTGTTTTTGTAATTTCATAGACCTTTCCTGCATAGATGTACATAATCATAATCTGGGGCACAGTACGTAGCTGCTTCGTGTTCTATTTATCATGCCAACATGTGCAACACCGGATTTTGATTAAAGCCTATTTGAATTGAAAATATAATAAAATGTGGACGCCTGATTATAGATAGTGGCTTTGTTTTTGTTTGTTTTTTTCACTTAATATAATCAATTTCAGGATTTTTTTTTTCATAATCTAAGTATCAGTCATTATTTGTTGTTGCTATTATATATTATTTCCAATTGCACTAGCAACACCAAGATAATGTTTGATTCCGGCAGAACTCATAGAAACGTATAAGCCTTGAATGCAATGCAAGTTGCTTTGCATAAAAGCATCTGCCAAATACGTAAATGTAAATTGTTAAATTATTGGCTGGAAAGACTTGTTTAGAAAGTACATGGTGAAAACAGCATTGGTTTTGGCTGTTGTAAACAAATGGATGTATGAATGTTTACAACATTTAAAAAAAAAAGTGTGCATTTTGATATTTTTGTGTCAAGCAGTCTTATTCTCGCCAACCCTGCATTTACTTAATAAAAGGTAAACAAAAATATTGTGAAATATTACAATTAAAAAAAACTTATATTATTTAAATATTTATAGTATAATATTTGTGTGTTTAATATGTAATTTATTCTTGTGATTTCCAAGCTGATTTTTCAGCAGCCAGTAATCTGGTGTCACATGATCTTTCATGATCATAATCTTAATATGCTGATTTGGTAGTCAATTAAATTTACATTTTTCAAAATGAACAGTCATGTATTTATTTTGAAGGTAAGTGCGACTGCATGCAAATATGTTTGGCTTAGAACCTGCAGTGGGAAACTCTACTCCCGCCTCACCCCCCACACAAGAGATAAGTTTCCACTGGAACTCATTAATACAGAATGAACCTCTTCAAAGCACCTGATGATCAGTACTGTATTACACAACAGACAAAACCCTAAAGCTGTGTTCACGTCCTCCCACACTAGCTGAAGTTTAAATAAAAAGACACTCTTCAGACTCGGGTAGAAACACATTTATTGGTCCAAATTGCATTTTGTGCCATACAAGAACTAAATGAAACTGTTGAATTAGGACTTTTGCGCGGCATCAGATGCTCCCCACAGACAAAGCATGTTTACAGGAGCACCTTCATGAAGTAAAAGTCCCAACGCAGCAACATCATGCACATGAGAGCACAACCTGTCATTGGAGACCCATATAGGTCAAGGTATGAAATGCAGAAGCTGGGATGTTGCTTTATTTTGACACCCTTTTGACAACAAAACCATTTTATTTGGCTATGCTGAGAAGTTTCTTGATGTCTCCCTCGATGTTGCCGGTCAGGTATCTCCTGCTGTAGCGTTTGAATGGCACTCCATCAGAACCAATGAGAAACTTCTCGAAATTCCAAGCGATGTCGTTTCTGCACACGGGACTCCACACAATAAATTTGGGGTCGTTCATGAAGGGCATTGGCTCATCGCTCGGGAATGGAAGTTTCCCCTTGAGGAAGACGAAGAGAGGGTGGGCGGCTTTCCCGTTCACGTCGACCTTCTCCAAGAGCTGGAATTTAGGTTCAAAGCCATTGCCAGGACGGACATACTTTAAGGATAGAAGGATCTCTTCATTTGTACAGTTTTCCTAAAAAAGTATTAACAAGATATTTGTAAATCTTTTATTTAGTTAGTAAATTTGGAAATGTTATATACATAAAAGCACATTTTATGCTGGTTAATGAGCCTTTTACATATACTGTGTTAACTATATTTTAATAATAAATTTAAGTCTTCCATTTAGTTAACTATAGCTACTTTTATTTAGATATTTATATATACAAAAGTATTATTATTATAATTATTATGGTTAATAATTTTATTAAATGTATTATATCTTAAACCGCATCCACATATTTATTGATTTCTAATGTTAATTAATGACTTTAAAATGTAAAAGTTAAAATTAGTAAAAGTGTTACTATTTAATACAGATGAACTATCATACATAAATAAAAAACAGGTGTACGCCAGGTACTGACAGATCGAGTGCGTCACAGGCACCTGTTCGGCAGTGAAGGCTGTTGAATCAAAGAATTAGTTTATTGTAAGTCCTCTTACCTGATAGCCGAACTGATTGCAGGGAACTCCCAGAATCACAAGCCCTTTATCTGAGAAGTGTTCGTGGAGCTCGTTCATCTGGGTGTAATCCCTGGTGGTCGTTCCTCAAAGAGAAGCGACATTCTCGATCAGGACCACCTTGCCCTGTAAAGAAGAAAACTTGAACTCCTCGCCAGTGAGGGTTTTGGTTGTGATGTCATAAAACGATTTTATTTCTGCCATGTTTAGCACCACACCGTTGTATCGCAGGTAACTAATGCAGAATCTAGGAAAGTGACACTTGTATAAAACTAAAAATTGTGGGCGTTGTGCTGTGCAGCGACCAATCATGGCAAGACGATCCACGCCTACTTTTAATACACGCCTATAGAATATTAGGAAGTGTCATCAAAGTGTTCCTCGTAATGCTTAATTGTCGAGAAAGGTTATCTTCTTATCTATAGGTCTGATGACGTGTTATTTGACGTCGTTCGCATTTTTGCACAGATACAGACATATACAGAAAATAGATAATTTACACTAACGTCTCAAAACAATTTATATGTCAATACATAAATGAGAATTTTACCACGGTGCCTAAGTTTTACGAAACACTGGCGCGGGAAGCTTTGCGACAGGCTGATCTTTTAGCCTGTTGAAGAAAAGTAACATTTCATGCTAAAGTCTGAATTTAATCAACGTTTATTAGTACCACATCAAATTACAAACGTTTAAGATCCGCATCGCGTGGAGCAACGGTTAAGGTAAACACTTCTGACCACATTTTGTCTCAAATACGGTAATTTCGCTGAGTTAGTCGAAGATGTAATTTAGCTCTTACCAGCGTGAAATGATTGTTTACCATCTTCAGAGCATTTTTTAAAAACCAGGATTGTCTGTATTGCACTGTCAGTTGTGTACACAGTTTTCTGAAATAGCTGATTTTTGTAACCCCAACAGATCATATCCGTCGTTTATCATTTCCAACTGATTGGATCTAATCTGAGTTAAAAATGATGCGTAAAAAAAAGCGCTCATCCATCACAGTCGATGACGATTCCACACTTGACGTCCCTAGTAAGTACCTGATGATATAAAATTAATCTGGAATGTACATCTAGTGAAATTAAAAATATTTATTTTTGGCCTCTTCATTCACCCAGAGTCTAAAAAGACCAAAAGCACCGGACGACCAACAAAGTCTTCAATACAGGACTCCTACCCCGACTCAGTTTTTGTTCAGTTTCTGAAGGAATCTGGTGTCACTTTAACAGCTGGCAGTACAGCTAATGAAATTGGTAAGATAATAAATGACAAAGTATGTTTTTCATACAATAAAGGAGAAATCACAATGCATACATGCATGTTAATATCAACTAATATTATTTTTGATATATACACATATAAGTAATTTTTTTTAAAATGAACGAATGGATAAATTCTTATTGTTATTTTATTTATTTACATCTCTTTTTACAGCTGTAGACCAAGTAATATTTCAAAAGCGGCTTCAGCAGCATCTGCGAAAAAATCCCAGATTCCCCAATGTGAGAAAAAGCTCATACTACTTTTTTCATTTCAACCAAAGAAATTGCTTAGATTGTTAAATGACTGTTTACAGATAATTCAGGAGTTTATATCTGCACTGGAAACATACATTGAAGACCCAGGGAGATTCAGAAACTGCCTCCTGCCTTGTGTGCCATCATCCACTTCACAGCAAGATACCAAGTAATGTTTTAGTTCTTGTTTTTTCTTCTGAAACATTAAAAGAATCCATTAAAGTGTTTAAAGCAGTTGTTTTGTTGCTATAATTGTTTCTTCTTTTCCCTCTAATATCAGTTCTGGGTCCTACCAGGAAAGTCTTGTCCGCCTGTTGCTTGGAATAGAGATGCTACAGGTAAATAACTGCTATATTTACCTCTTATTAGAATTAGAATGTCTTTATTGTCACTGTGCACACACACAATGTACATTATATACATGTACGCTGAGATTAAGAGCATCTTCCTATTCAGTGCAAACATGTAAGAAGTATATTTACAATACAATAACAATAAATAGGTTACAGTAAGATAACAATAGGTAACAATAAATAGTGCAGATAGGGGATGAGGGGGGTAGGATGAGATGGGGTAAAAACAGTTTTTACTGTTTGATGTACAAAGCAAGAGAAAATTATTTTCCTTTTCCTACATTTAGACTGGTCTGTATATACACACACACACACACATATATATATATATATATATATAATATTGTATTTTTTTAAATATATTTTTCATTCATCATTGTTTTTACTATATAATAATTATATTTTATATTATTTTAAGATAATTATTATTATTTTAGATAATGCTTTATATATTTTTTATCATATATTTGACTAAACTATTTTTATATTTTGATTTTAAAAACATCTGTATACATTATCTACTGATTAGATGACAATAAAGTCATGAAGATTAATTGGTAGGATGCTTTTAGATTTTTAATATAGCCTTTTTACACGTTCTATTGAAACAATTAACTACAGCTAATAATTGTGTTTTTGTTTCATCCAAAATACTTTTTCTGAATTTAGACCCAGGTTATAAACACTTTGTTTGAGAAGCTTCCAGAATTCATGTTTGAGAGGTAAATTTCTTTTTCATTACTTTTTATACACATCACTTTAATTACATTACATTACTTTAATTACTTGTAGCATTCACTTATAATTGATGCAAATGTGCTCTGTTAAAGTGTGAGTGAGGAGGGCCTCAACGTTCCCCGTCTCATAATAAACCAGTTGAAGTGGCTGGACCGAATTGTAGATGGCAAGGTACACAGTCCACTGATACTCTCTGCGTGACAATCCTACATAAAGAAAATGTCCCAGTGAACATCAAAATTGCTAATAGTTCCTTTGTAGCTGACATAAATGTATGTGACCAATGTCTGACTGATATAACTGCTGTGTATGTGTAGGATTTGAGCAGTAAGCTGATGCAGATGGTGTCTGTGGCTCCGGTGGAGATCCAGCGGGACATTATTACCAGCCTGCCTGAAATCCTGGAGGATTCCCAGCATGGAGACATGGCCAAAGAGCTAAAGTATGTCAGCAGTAGCTGAGCCTGTTATTTATTTGTGCCATTTCCCAATACATACAATTAAAGTTGTGTTGTTTTAACCTGTGCTTGGTTTAGTAATTATGGCTGGCTGTGATGGTAATGTAGAGTGTGACTATAATGTAGGTGCCAATTATCATCATGTATATTGTTTAAGTGAGTCTGTGTTTGTGTCTGCTCCCTTGTGCAGTGGCTTACTTCAGCAAAACGCTCAACTCCCTGTGCCTATATTGGATGCTTTATCCAGTTTAAATCTGAGCTCTGCGTTACTGACTGAGGTACTTGTAAACGTGCAAATCATTTCCCTAAAAAGGATTTGATCCCAGTGTTCAAAAAGTGTAGCTTTTATGTTTAATGTTTTTGTAAGAAGTAACTCATGCTGCATTTATTTAATCAAAAATAGAGTAAAACAGGATTTAAAAAAAAAAAAATTATTATATTATTTAAAATAACAGCTGTCTGTTTCAACATTATTCCTGTGGTGGCAAAGCTGAATTTTCAGCAGCAATTTCTTTAGTCTTCATTGTTACATAATCTTCCAAATATCAATTTAATATAGTGCTCAAGAAACATTTCCTGTTATCATCAATTCTTCTTAATATTAACTGATAACTACTTGATGAATAGGAAGTTTAAAGTAACTTATATATATGTATATATATATGTATATATGTATTTTTAAATGTATGCATTTTATCATTTTAAAGTATCTTTATTGAATAAAAGGATTAATTTATTTTGCCTTTAAGACAAATGTAATGCGTACTGTGTCTTTCTCTCTTTCAGGTGCGGGAGGTAGTAATGGGAACTCTTTCTGCCGTGCAGTTAGAGGATCTTCCTGTTGTAGTGAAGTTCCTCTTACACTCCATCTCTGCGTCTGATGCCAATGAGGTCAGGCCTGTACACACCTTTGTTTATAGTAAAATAATTTTCTCTGGTAGACAATTTTGCATCAATTTTCTGTAGAGCTGTAGTTATGCTCATTTCCTTTCATTCTTCTCAGGTGGTGTGTGACCTGCGTAAAAAGCTGGAGTTGGAGCAGTGTGTTTTGCCAGCAGTGTTGCAGGCCTCCCAGAGTCGTATGAAGAGCAAAGCCACGTCAGGGTGAGCCTTTTTCCTGCTTTCTTTCGGATCAAATTCTTTCTTCATTTACTTACTCTCATCTTTCCCTCCCAAACCCATATGACTGCTTTGTTCCCTAGTAGACAAATCTGAATTTGTTTCAGCCGGCCATGTTCTGTCTTTTGATTTTAATGTCACTGCCTAGGGTCACATCATGCAATACTGGCCAGGACAGTGTGGCTTTGGTTTTGGAGGTCATAAAGTCAGCAATCCGATTTCAGAAGACCATCTCAGAGGCTTGGCTAAAAGTGAGTTCATATAGCTTTTTTGTTTTCCTTTCTGCCTTCAAGCACTTGGTACTATATTTCCATGCAACTCAAGTTTTTTTAATAACTGTTTGTATTTTTGAATTTTAGGCAATAGAGAATGTTGATGAGTCAGACGACCATAAGGTTTGATTGATGTTTTTATGTGACTCCCATTACATTCACACATTTCATAACCGATCATACAAAATGCAAGAAGTATCATAACTTGTTGTGTCTCTCAGGTGGTTGACCTATTGGTGCTGTTCATCCTTCACTCCACTAATGCAAACCACAGCCGGCGGGGGGCAGAGAGAGTGCTTAAAGTCAAAGTTCGCAAAGGTCTGATTCAGGAAAACCTCTTGCAGAAAACCTTTAAGGGTCATGCTCAGGTCAGTTTTAGTTCACATGCTCATGACTAAGAAAAAGCCCTAATTATGCTACCTTAAGTGTTGACTTCCCTTGTACATATCAAGTATGGTAGAATTGTTTCATACAGGTGATGCGGGGTTATTTCCCATCAATTCTGGCTCTAGCTCAGGGACTCTTACGTTCTCCAGATTGCTGTGTGGTGCCCTTTGGAGGTCACATATACAAACAGGCATTCACAGCCTTTGACTCATACTGTCAGCAGGTAAGAACACCTCTTAATACCAGCTCACGACAAAGATGGGCTCTGACATTTATTTAAATGTCCATTACATGTGTGTTTGTTTGTAGGAGGTGGTTGGCTCTCTGGTCACACACGCGTGCAGTGGTGTGAGTGGTGAGGTGGATGTGGCACTCGAGCTGCTCTGTGAGCTGGTATCTCAGAAGCCTGCAGAAATGAGCCAGTTTACTGTTTTTGTTAAGGTATAAATAGCGCCTGCCTTCGTCTATTTGAAAGGAACAGAGTCAGTTCTTTTATAAAGTCAGATTGAATCAGTCTAAATCAAAATATTTTCTTGTTTGCTCTTATTTTTTATTTAAGCAATTTTGGAGGAATTGTGTGGGTGTTTTCAAGAACATTATGATGTTTGCTGGTGAGAATTGCGGGTATTTTGGCAGGGTATTCTGGACTACATGGACAACCTGAGCTCTCAGCAGATCAGACGACTCTTCCACTTGCTCAGCCGCCTGGCGTTTGGACAGGAGCAGCATGGAGGACACATCCAGGTGGGAAACACACTGCATCTTAAAGGTGTAGTTGTAATTTTTTCAGTTAATGGGATAGCTGATGAAAATGAAAATTCTGTAAAATCTCTAAATGTCCTTCACCAGGATGACATGCACATCGTTATCCGTAAGCAGCTGTCCAGCACGGTGCCCAAGTACAAGCGTATTGGTATTATTGGTGCAGTCATGATGGTGGGCAGTATGGGGGCCTGCAGGTACTCTCTCTGCTGGTGCATCACAGGTTTGTTTTGGTTACACGCCCTTAGTAGGATTGTGATCTTTGGTCTTTGCTCTTTTTGGTCTTGTTTTGTTTATGTAGAAATAAACCAGAAGGCTCTCAGGGTGGCACACTGCCCAAAGAGACAAACAGACAGGTGAGTAAAATGATCTAATGGTTTGAGTGGATATAATAGAAAGCAGCAATGCATTTAAATTTAAAATTCAGTCTTGAGTGTCATATGATTCATTAGAAATCATTCTAATATGCTGATTTAGTGCTCAAGATCTTTTACTATTAATGTTGAAATTTATATATTTTGTTGTAATTATGATACGTGTTCTGGATTTTTTGATGAATAGAATAGAATTAATGGCATTTATTTGGAATTGAAAGTTTTGGAACATTATAAATGTGTTGCCTACTTTCACTCCTTACTTGTTGCTGACCCATGTACCATGTAAGTTATCAGTGTCTCTGTGTATGTAGGTAATGGCTCTGTTGGAGCTGGTACGCTCATGCAGCGAGAGTTCCCCTGAAGCTGCCGCTCTCTATTACGATGAGCTGGCCAACCTGCTGCAAACCTGCAAACTGGACCCTCTGGTGCAGGTGTGTGTGTGTGTGTTACTGACTGTAAATAACCCTCTAAAGTGCCCTTATTATTGGTAATGAAAGTTAAAAAACACATATGCATCTATTTTTACCTTACTTGCTCAGCGACCCTCAAACAGCTCACTCTGTGATTAATTTTTCCAAACCCCTCCTTTGCCTGATGCTAATCTGACACTTAACTGTGAGTGCAGTTCTGCTTTGTGTACCGTCTTACTGGGGAAACCGCTATTTTTGAAGCTCCAAAAGGGGCACTGAGTGGTAAAGAATGAATTTAATTTAATTCAGACAATGCAAAAAGACCAACAAGTGAGTGGGCAATATGAACATTTTTCATGTTGATGACACTTGACACTTGGCATGAGATTAGTTTCAATGATTCAGAGTCTACTCTTTCTTTTGAGAGACATAACTTTATACATGGTGCACTTTCAGATTTAAAATAGGGCTGTCAAATGATTACAATTTTTAATCAGGATTTTCAGTGGATTAATCAGAATTAATCACTATTTGCAACTACACCTGAATTTAGATCAAGAACAACGCACTGTCTCTTTAATTCAGTCAATTCCAATGGTTGTCGTTTTGGCCGCACTTACGCGCAACAGACAGGAACTGTTCTTTACAAGCCTTCACAAAATGACGCTCCTCAGTTTTTAATACAGCCAGCATAAAAGACTTCAGTTCCCACGTGTCACTGATGCAATGTGCAGTCACACTGCGCATGAGTGAAATGCATAAAATAAAATAATTAACGCCGTTAACATGTTATTTTTGACAGCCCTAATTTAAAACTTTGCAGAATGTTTTCATTCACTTAGAGCTGTCATTTAAAAAAATCCATAATAGAGGCACTTTAAAACAACCTTCATTGTCCTGATCTTTGATTTTTAAGAAATTAGATTTTTACTTTTTTTTTTTTTTTTTTATCTCCAAATAAGTTTGAAATTACATGATGTAAATTCTAACAGAATTCTATGTATGTATGTAACTATATATATATCTATATATATATATATATAATATATTTTGTATTTTAATGGGTGAACTATGTCTTTAAGTGAGGTAATTTAATTCAGATGGATCTCTACATGACTACAAGGTCTGTGTGTTACGTTAGTATATTAAACTCTATTATGACTTCATTATCATTAGGCATGGATCGGGAAGAGTGTGTTAGAGGATTTTCAGGAAGACTTCGTTGTAGACCTTGGACCAGATTTATCAGGGTGAGTGACACATTCAGGGCTCATAAAGAGTAGTATAATCATTAAATCATTTCAACCTGCTTTTTTGTTGTCAAATCAAAGCAATCGGCTTTTCCATTTATTGGTTTAAGTTCCAGTGTCTTGTTAAGTTCAAATTATGTTTTGACTTTCTCAAAACCCCTCTTGTGTGTGTGTCTCTCAGCTCGTTCATGTTTCCTGCCGCAGTGATGTATAATTTGGACGAGGATGAGAGTCAAGGAGGAATTGCCATTAATCTACTACCACTTATGGCTCAAGACCAGCAACATAAAACAGACACAACCAAAGCAGCTGGAGTCAAGAAAGAGAGGTCATTACTGAATACTCCATGCTGAACTCGACAATACTCGTACTGTAGACTGTAAAATTAGATGCTTTTGTGTGACATAAATTATGTTTCTTGATATTTTTTTATATACATGTAAAAAATGATTCCTTTAATCTCACAGGCGCGTGTCTCCTTTGTGTCTGTCCTCGTTTTTCCGTCTGCTGAGGTTGTGTGAGGAGGTGCAGCACCAGGGTGATCTGGAGGAGGTTGATGCTCTGCTAGGTCAGATACCGTACATCTGCAGACTGTGTTTTGTCTTGTTCACTGTAAAAAAGAAAATGTAATATATACCTTTTAATTCATCCATTATAAGTGTGTTGTATAAACTGTAAAATTATTTGTCAGATTAAAATTAGCGCAATAGGTATTTAAGGTTAAAAAAAGAGAGTTTTGTGCTGTTATAGGCTGTCCTTTGATTCTGACTGATATGGAGGTGGTGGAGAAGGTGGAGAGTCTGTCGAAGGCTGAGAGAGAGTTCCTCTGTTCTCTGCTCTTTTACACCATCAACTGGTTCAGAGAGGTTAGTACATCTCTTCAGTACAGCATAGTACTAAACTCAGAATGATTTTACAATCATCACTGATTCAAGTTCGAACTGTTTTGCCTTTTTAAAGTATTCACTTTAGTTGCAAATTAATGAGAAGTCTGTTCAGTTTATTATTTGGATCTACAGTTTGGAATTTGGAATGTGTTTTTGATGTTAAATAATAATTTATATATTCTAATATGTGCAGTATGCATGTCTGTTTTATGAATGTAGATGGTGAATGCTTTTTGCAAGCAGAATGATCCTGAGATGAAAATGAAGGTTGTAACTCGTATTCAGAATATCACTTATCTTCAGAGTTTACTGCAGACATGCTTAGCAGGTACCAGTGAGACAATCATCTTCCCCTGTGTGTGTGTTTATAAACTGTATATATAAAGTGTGTGTGTGTGTGTATGTTTTAGGGATGTAACGATACGCATATTTGTATTAAACCGTTCGGTATGAGGCTTTCGGTTCGGTATACGTTAGAAACCGAACGATTCAGGCTAATGCTTTTATATTTGGAGGAAAAAAAAGAGAATAAAGTGTGTAAAACATAATGTTTTTATTGCTAACGCTTAACAAGGCAGCGCAAACGACAGGACAGGCAGTGTGCTGTCTGCTCCTCCCACCCCCAAACAGACGAAAACTAGGCATTTCCAACAGATTCTATAATTGCTGTAACAGCGATCGATACATTTGCCGGTTTTAAGAAAATGCTAAATGTTATTGAGCCCTCCTAGCAAAGAACAGAAAGATTGTGACCTTCTTTAGCTGAAGCACAACAGCGGCCCGTGTGTTAAAGACA
>JAUMHR010000050.1:14103440-14115295 GCA_032361145.1 Enteromius fasciolatus | reverse complement strand
ATAATTAATAGGCTAGTGGGCGATAATACTAATGAGCGTCAATGGGTACCGGCTGTGCTGACACTCAGCGTGCTCTTTCCGAAACTATGTTAAAACATCCCTATATGTGTGTGTGTGTGTGTGTGTGTGTTTATTCAGCAAATTCTACTATTGGAAGTTCATTCCCACATATCAAATATTAGACGTGGTAGTGCCAAAACTGTTTGTTTTTCAGTGATATAATAGTGCACATACAAAGTGATTTGAAAAGAGATAGTATTATATATAGCACGTATTATAATATTTTTCTTTGTTATTTGGATTTTTCTATTCACTAACACCTACTGTAGACTAAGTTAATTAAATTTTTTGAGTTTAATATCACTATGCTGTTTATATTATACTGTTTAATGGCCATAGTTTCTTCTTTTCCATATTTAATCATTTGCGTCTATCTCCTGTGGTCTGACACTCTGAGATTCTGGCAGGCCGGGATCTGTCTAGAACTGAACCTGATAATGACGATAAGGTGAGTTATTAGGGCCAGGAAAGTGATTAGAAAAAGTGGATCTAGGGACCCACTGAACATCACGTTCTTCTCCCAAATGACCATTCTCGAATGTGACAATGATCTTTTAGAGAGTGTCATTCAAGCTGTGAACAGAGCTAATTCAAGTGTCACGGTGCTCAAGAGCACCAAGGGTACATTGTGTAATGTGAAGGACAAGTACAGGCAAATTCACCAGGACCGGAAAGCCCAGTCTAATCTTAGCTGTGCCCTTTTGGGTTGTTAAAAGGTTTCTCTCATACTCTGGCTGAGAGGTTATAATTAGCTGTGGTGACTTGGACTTGGGAAGGAAGATGCTGTCTTACGAGTAGGTTTTAGATGAACGGTTTGGGTAACGATTTCTGTTTTAATCCAAAGTTTGGTGGAAATACAATTAAAAAAATAAAAAAATAAATTTTTCAGCAAGGATGCATTACATTGACTAAAAGTGATAGTAAAGATATTTATTATATTGCACATAAATCATTTTTGAAATAAATGCTGTCAGTGAACTTCCTATTCATCAAAGTATCCTGAGAAAATGTGTTTCCAAATAAAAAAAGCATCAAAAACTTGTTTTTTAATGACACTTGGTCACCAATAATATTTGAGCACCAAATCAGCATATTCCAATGATTTCTGAAGGATCGTGTGTTACTTAATGGTGCTAAAAAAATCAGCTTTCCATCACAATATTCAACATATTTTAAAATATATACAAACTAAAAAGCACATTATTTCACAACATTAATGTTTTTATTATATTTTTGATAGAATAAAACATAAAAAACAAAAATGCTAAAATTCTAAGTTATAAAATGCTATTTAAAAAACTAATTATTAAATAAATACATATAAACAATTATGGAACAAAATATTACTTGTTCCAGCATATAAAGATCTATTATTTTGAGGTTGTGGTTTGCATAGCTGAGTAGGTTATTGCTTTGACCCGGAGTTTATTACTGTCATTCATTCAGGATTCTTGGGGAGGATTCATTTAAAATGAATGACATTTAAGCATATTTATGTGATGGGCAAATATAAGGTGTATTGTGGCACCTAATGGGGTTTGAAAAGGTTTTCCCCTCACTGCTCATCTTTTCTGCCGGTGTGGATCTTCACAATGAGCTGAGAGCAAGTGTTTAATTGAGATGCCATATCTAATATGTTGAGATGAGCTAGATGAGAGAGGGATCCTTCCTTCCCATCTAAAATAATACTGGCAGGGTGGGAAGAGAGGTCACATGCACTGCTGTCCTAAAAGAAATTTGGCCAAATGGGAAGTTTTATTCTGGTTTAAATAGCTGGCATTAGACTCACAGTGTAGATTCTCTCCCATTCTCTTCCTTCCTTCCTCCCCTCTCCCTCCCTCTTTCATCCATCTCTATCCTCACTGAGATTCAGCCACTTTATTTGTGAATTTTAAGCATTTTAAAATAGTTTTAGCAAAGGATTGCAGTCATGGCCCTCTTAAATTACACACTGTAAATCCTAATAAGTTCAGCTTACTTAGAAATACTTTGGAAAACGATTGCCTTATTTATTAGCTTATTTATTTATTAGCTTAATAATTAGCTGCAAGTAAAGAAAACAAACACAACCTAAGTAAATTAAATTATGAACAGGAAGTTAGTGTAACATAAATTCTAGTTAACATACTCTAGAATGTTTATTGAACTTACTTAGGATTTAATAGTAAGACTATATTTCATTAACTTATAGTAACTAAAAAAAAGAACTGTATGGTGTACTTGATCCTTTACTTTAAGTTAAACTCAAAAACAACACTTGAGAAACATCACTAAAACAAAATAACTATATAGTATAGTGATAGATCACCTATTAAAAGCAACCTATTTATTACTTTTCTTCTTTGAAACCAATTGACTCTGATTGGAAAAAAACATTTTTAGACAAAGTTTTAAGTGTCCAACCAAAGGGAACGCTAATCACTATAACGGTAAGTAAAAAAAAAAAAACATTTTAGGAAACTCTTATGTGGCATATGTGATGTGAAGTTATATTGAAAATGCAACATTGAAGATGACTTTGTTAGACGTGTGAATTCAACTAGTGAAATACAACAGACATGGGGAAATTTTTCTTCTTCTTCTGTTGTTATGTTGTGCATTAGCAACAAATTAGCGCACTGCTCCCTCTCACTGCTTTATTAGTGTCATTGGTTTCTTTGTGGCTACTTGAATATTTTAAGTTAGTGTCACTCAAAATAAGTAAGTCAATTGTTTTATTTGCCTTGAAAGTTGCTCTAACTTGGTAAATTTAATAAAAATAAAGTATAACGACTAAGTACAGCTTACTAACTATCTAAGTAAGGTGAACTATTCGGTTTTACAGTGCACCCCAATTTTTTTTCTCACCTAATGCCTTTTCAGTCTGTATTTTTAAGTTACTTTTCGCTCTATTTTCACAGAACTCGTCTACCACAATAATGTAGTGCCTACTTAGTTTTTTTAATAAATCCAATAAATTTAGCACTTTGAGTAATTGATTAGATTTTTTAAATTACTACTTAATCTAGGTACAGCCATAATAATATCATTAGTACTTAAAATGTTAACAGCTGCTTTAACTTTAACTGCTGTAGTGACCACTATACTCGATTCGTAAAGCTTCTATTCCTCTTGTAGTCGTTCCTTTTCTCCCCCAACAGAATCACAGCTGTTTACTGAAGCCTCACCTTTAATTCTGAGTTAAATATTTGAAATCCCTTTGGAGACATTTTTTAATTTGGCTCAAACACAGCCTTTGGGGGTTGTTTTAGCTTATATTTAGCTTTTTGGCAATTATAGCTCTCACCTGGTGTGTGTCACGATAACAGCACAGCTTCTTGCAATTATACTGCTGTTAGTAAATGACTGTAACCCTCTGATGCTGAAATGCCATTAAAGGATCCCCGAAGGCTATCAGCGATAACAGCAGGACTTTAAACTGCCATTTGCCTTTTTTTATTTTATAATCTAAGTTTTAAACTTTTAGTAGCGTATTTTTTTTACATTTACATTTACACTGTTAAAAATTCCAAGAGTGGGTATTCACAGCAATTTCATGTTTCATGTTCCTCAAAGAACCTTTCTCATAATTCTTAAAAGAACCACTTTTTTCGTAGTTCTTACTAAACCATAATGAAAATGTACTCATCCTCAGGTCATGCAGGATGTATATGATTTTGATTCTGCATGGGAACAGATTCGGAGAGATTTACATCAGAGTTTACATCACTTGCTCAGCAATGGATCCTCTGCAGAGAATGGGTGCCGTCAGACTGAGAGTCCAAACAGCAGATAAAAACATTATCATAGTCCACGAGTAATTGACATGGCTCCAGCCCATCAGTTAATGTTGTGTGAAGTGTGAATCTGTGCGTTTGTAAGAAACTAAATAAATCAAAATTAAATTAAATTAAAATATTTTTCCATCTAAGACAAGACACTGCTTTCTCCAGTGAAAAAGGCACCTCTTCGGAATCATGTACTGGCTCTTAACAAACATGATTTTGATTTGAGTAGTCAACAATGGACTTTTTCCACTGGACAAAGCAGTATTATGGAATATAGACTCATGAATTTGACCAGAAGGGATGGTTTGACGTTAAAATGATGGATTTGTTTCTTACAAACACTGAGCTTTTCACACAAGACATAATGCACTGGAGAAGTGTGAATTACTGGTGGGTTGTTGTGATGTTTTTAGCATCTGTCTGATTCTCATTCTGACGGCACCCATTTACTGCAAAAGATTCATTGCTGGGCAAGAGATAATATTGTAAAATTTCTCCAAATCTGTTTCGATGAAGAAGCGAACTAATATACATCCAGGACGACCTGAGAAATTCTAACCAAATTTCTAAGTCTGTTTACTCAAACATGTTCTTAATAATATCAAAGGATCTTTGTAAGTACTAGAAGATTTGCTTTGTATGAAGAAACACAGAGATTCTGTGTCGCAGGGGCAACATTTTAATTGATTAACCTGGTGATAAACTGTATGTTCCAGGTGAACCAGAGAAAAAGTCGAGCCAAGTGATCCAGGAAGGGGTTGAAGAGAGCAGGGACGTGATGGAGGCTTCAGCCACATTACTGGAGAGCTCTCAGCCGAGCCTGGGTGAGGAAGAAGGACAAAGTGATGATGGGGACCAAGGGGGCAAGGGGTCCAGTGAGTCTGTGGGCAGTGGCTCTTCCTTTGAAGAACTAGACATGGAAGTGGAAGAGGAGAAGGAAAACGAAGCGGAGGAGGAAGACCATAATGGACAGCGGAAACCTATGATGGTGGGAGAAACAATGGAGGATAAAGCAGATTAGAGGGAATGTGGGTGAATGATGAGCGCATATGTGAGTGTGGGTGCATGTGTGAAAGGGAGAAAGTTTGTCTGTGTCTTTGAAATCATCAAAGGCTTTTCTCTTTTTTTGTCTCTTCTTACGGCTTTGAAATTAACATCCCTAAATATCCAAAAGTCGCTTCTTTGTTATCAGCAAACAAGCAGTTATCCCTTTCAGAACCTTTTATTAAAGACTTAATGAAATGCACATTATTCTTGGGCTTTGTATTTATTTCTGAGGAAACCAATTGTATATGTTGCTTTCTTTATAGTCTGCCTTCCCACGGTAATCCTAAACTACATTCAGGCAGTGAGTAAATCAGGCAGATTCTGAAAATGAGTTAACACTATTAACTCAACTAAATGAAGCTTTATCAGACATTTTATTTCATTAACGTGTTCTACGGATGATGTATTCGGTAACGTTTGCTTCGAAACATGAATAATTCATTCCAAATGCTGTTTGTTGCTGTAGAATAGAACTGAAAAGAGTGAGAATAAAAAGTGCATGTTGTTAACACATGATTGGAGTGTGTTAATTTGACTGTTTTTGTGCCCTCTGCATGTAATTGATTTATTGTTTTTTTTTTTCTGGAAAAGGAAAAGTCAATACAAACAATACACATGACATATTCAAGTAAATTAATTTTCTTATTCTTTTCTTATTTTTCATAAGCTAAATGAGAGAAACAGGGTTTTCAGCATAAGGACTGTTGCTTGTTTTGGATTGTATTTTTCTTACTGTGTCAGAATTATGGATTATCGTTTGTATCCTGCACTATTTCATCTTTTGATACTGATGGTTACTCTCGGATGTTTAGCAGGTCATTTGATCAGTCTTTTACATGTAATTCTGCAAAAAAAAGTATAAAGTATATGTAAGGCAAATGGGAAAGTGTTTGTGGTTTGTGTTCACTTTATCAGCTACTGCAACCTTATTACTAAAGTAAATTACTATATACTGTACTTGCCATTCAAAGTCTGTCAGATTATTATTATTTATGATTTTAAAAGAAGTGTCTTAGGCTCACCAACTCTGCATTTATTTGATCAAAAAGTAAAGTAAAAACGAAATGTCACATTTAAAATAACTCTATTTTCAATATATTATTTCAAAAATGTAATGTATTCCTGAGTTTTCATCATAACACCAGTCACATGATCCTTCAGAAATCATTCTGTGTTGATCTGATGCTCAAAAAAACATTTATTTTAATCATCCATGTTGTAAACAGTTGTGCTGCTTAAAAAGAAAAGACCAAAAAATATATAAATCTCTTTAAAAGTATTACTTTATTTTTCTTTCTTTCCAAAAAATAAATAATACAATTATAATGTAACAAATCATATAATAAATATATAATAAATCATACTGACCCCTAAACTTTTGAATGGTGGAGTATATATTTATTGCGTAAAGTTCTATTATTTATTGTATAATATTATTGTAATAAATTCCAAAGCTGATTTCTGTGGTCCTATGCCCATATAGCCTTAGTTCTTAGTCCTAATTGATAAGACTAATGTCATATTATCTATTTTAAGCTTCAGGAATCCCCATTGGTGTAAATGTCTTCCTTTGTTGTGCAAGATTTGTTTAGATGATGTGTTTGCCATTGACAATACAGATCAATACAAGTGCCTTATCCCAAAGCTCCGGCAGGTTCTCTATCTCCTGAACGCTTTGTCACAAGATTGTTGTGAGCTTAGTGCAACACAGGAAAGGAGCTACTTTGGATCTATTTTCACTGGAAACCCATTAAGTGGCCACTATGTATTTGTATATTTGTATGTAAGGTGTCTTTCATTTATTGCCTTCTAAACATCACATTTGTAATAGTGCTGCTGTAATAAACAGCAACCCGAGGCTGAATCTTACATTTAGTCACCACCGCAGCACTATTACCTATATGGTAATGTTTAATTAGATGTTTTAAATTCAAAAGAGCACTGTCTTTTCCATGTTAGGTAGAATGACGGCTTCAGTCACTAATCACTTTCATTGCATGTAAAGAGATGTCATGAAAGTGAATGGTGACTGAACATTTCTGCCTGGCATCTCCTTTTCTGTTCTACAGAAAAAAAAAGAAATGCATAGGGCTTCAAAACAGCATGATGGTGACTAAATTAATGAATTTTGATTTGGGGGTCAACTATCCGTTGCTCTAAAAACGGTCAGACTTTGCTAACTGCACAATATGTTGTTCTGAATATCTATTATTTACTAGCTCTGTCACTTACAATCCAACGTGTTTGAGATCCTTCGAGGAATAGCTATGCCATCTGTAAGTAATCTTTAATTTTCAAGACGACTAAACAGATTTCGCAAGCACACTCTCTCGCAAGTTGTACAACACTGATAATGCAAGATGGGTTGTGACTGGCTCAACGTGTAAAGGGTCAGTACACAATCTATGCGCGGTCTGAGAAAATCCTCACGGGAGCTCGTGCCCTCCACTCGTGTCATGTTGAAACTTGTCTATCGACCCCAAATGGGACATTGATCTCAAGATGTGCGATTCTGACGAGCCAACCTTAATACATCGCCGTCGCAGACTGGTGCTTGGCCAATTAGACAAAATCGGCACAATCTGACGTCTTTCGGCGTATTCACATATTCTGTGCCTCGCGGAGGAGTTAGCACAGACTGAATCAAGTTGTTGTCAGCATAGTTTTCTCGATATGCGGTCAGTGATCGTTCGTTGTAGATGTTTCTGTGCCAGTGGTCGGAGAATTGGAAACGCATCTAGCATACTTGCCCACTTTCGAGTTGTTTTTCAGTTGAAGAAATCCAGTCGATATTGTGAGCTCACCGTTTCAGGGTTAGACATCAAATCAGTGGAAATGTAATCCCGTCAGAGCACGCACGCATGCACATACGCGCTCCCAGAGTCGTCAATAGGCGTTAAACTTATGCATAAAAGGTTAAGCTGCCATTGTTTCTTTAACGCTTTGTAATACTTAGGAAAGTTTGTGTGCAGCGAGTGTTCTTTCGCGTTGTTTAGGTAGGCTAATTCAGTCTAGGTGGCAAAAAAAAAAATCTCAAGGAATCAAATGACGCGCGCGACGCCTTTTCAGCACCACGGACAGTTCTACGCGCGCATAGCGTCTCCGAGGAGCGCGCTCAATGCAAACTTCCCCCGCTGAATGAGACCTGGATTCCACTGCTGGAATTCAGCCATATGCTTTAAATTCTACGTTAGAGTAATAATAAACTGCATGCGAGGATACGGACTTCTAACCGGATGTCTTTAAGTAGATCCGCCAGGAATCTGTCGATGAGAGGTGAACTGGACAGGTCAGGTAAGATGGTTATCGTCTGATTCTTATCTGTTCATATAAATGTACCATGTATGCTTTCTGGATATTGGTTAGCACGACATGTGCAGACAGGGATAAACTTAGCGTTGCTAACAGTTGGTTAAAATGCACTGCGTTTTGACATCGCGATCAATAAATAGCAATAATGATAATAACAAATAAATGACTTCTTTAAAATAAAAGCATTGCATTGTTTTTCATGTGCACACGCCTGTCGGTTTGACACGTTTTCAAAAAGGCAGTACAAGCCAGTGTCGGATCAGATAAACAGTCGTACAGGTAACATCTCATCACATTTTGCTTTGAATAGCAAAACACTCCCGCTCCGCTCCGGGGTGTGTCTGAAACGCATCTCTGGATGTATACAAAGCCTGTTCTCACTGCTCTAACTTCATTTCTGTCAAACCGTGGCTTGTTGCATGCATGTTCAACAGTTTCGCGAAGTGAAAAGCAGTGGATATATTTAACCAGCTTCGCATTAACATATCACAAGTTTGTTGACGGCTTAAGTGAGAAATCTTATTAGAACGACTTTAAAGGCGCTTATTGCGGATTCATTTGAAAGCTTGTCGACTTTCACACCACCCTGAAACTTCCCGAGTCGCATTAGGAATTAAATATTTTTAACGTGTTGCATAATAACAGCAGTTCGTGTATATGCTGTAAACATTTTTAATACTTTTACGAGATCCATAATTTAAACAAAAAGACTTTAGAATATAAATTTTATCCGTTAACATAATTGAAATTCATCGTTTTGCATTTTATGGGACATTTTTTTTTACTATTTTTTTATTGTGTCTGTGTCTAAATATTTCTCTTACTTCATGCCCTGGGTTTTAATTGCTGCCTCTCTGAAATGTTTCAAATCATGATCATGTCCAGGCTATATATCAGCTTTATATCACAATGTGCAGGTTTGACCACGTCTGGTGTCTCCTAAAATGACATCATACGGGAGATAACATAAATAACATGATCTCATCTTTACATATTTCGTCTTTATTTATGAACTGAATTTAAAAAAATGAACGCATTAAATATTAAAATAAACACATGCTAAAGACCATTATGTGAGTTAAAAAATATACATAAAACTAACACAAACAGAGACTAAGAACTGCGAGGCTGGTTAGTTTTAAATAATTCAATCTCGCGCCGGACATGCTCTTATCCTCTCCAGTGAAGACTTGCGCGGGAGTCAAGAATCGCGCCACGCAGTCTCTGCTCAGTAAAGCTGGAAAACGAAGCGGTTCCCCGAACAACTGAATGATTTTAATGACGTTTTTGTTTAAACATGCGGATGGAACAACGCAGAAACAAGGCGAGCATGTATTCTGATTCTCGAACAAATGACTCATTTGAATCGGTTCTATTTGGTGAATCAAAAACGGTTACGAATCACCCTAATGTGTTCGTATACTATGTGTGAATGGATGGATAAAACATGTTTGAATTGTTTGCATGGCATTTACACTCTTAAAAATAAAGTTGCTTCACCGTGCCATAGAAGAATATTTTTGTCTAAACGGTTCCATAAAGAACCTTTCTGTTTCTTTGTGGTAAAAGATTCTCCAGATTATAAAATGGTAAGAGTGAGATTTTTCTTTAAAGATCCTTTGTCTGGTTGTTTTTAGTGGAACCAAAAACTGTTCTTCTATGGCAGCACTGTCAAGAACATTTTAAACATCTTTATTTTTAAGAGTGTATTTTGCTTCAATTAAAAGAATTTCAATTATTTTACATTTATTTCTAAATTATTAAAGAGAAATGTGAGAGAGAGGTAAATAAAAGCCAATCCTTCGGGTCTCAGTGATCCAGTAAAGTGGAGACGCCTCTGTGAGCACAGCAAACCTGCGTTATCACCGCCATACCGTGTAAAGTGCCTCCTTAGTCCTTATCTGCAAGTAACACAGCCGCTTTGAAAACCGATCAACAATAAAACTCAGAATTGCTAACACAGAGTTCAACTAATGGCTTTTTAGTCTGGACGACAAGCATTTTGGTGAAGAATTTACGGTGGTGGGATAAATCACAGAAGCTGACAAAGGTCTTGGAGGCAAGAAACAGGTTAACCTCTTATGAGATTATTCTGCTATGGGAGTGACTGATAGGTTACAGCAATGGAGGTGTAAATTGGGTTGTCACAATGGTTTAATGGGAGTATTTACCCCTCATTTTAAATGTTTATGACTTTCTTTTTTTCTATGGAAAATACAAGATATTTTAAGAGGGTTTCCAAATAACACAAGGGTGAATAAACGATGACAGAATTAATTTCACAAGCGGACAATGGGCATGACAGTTGAGCGAATGTTTTCATTAAACAGATGTCTATCTTATCACATCTCCTTCCCAGATAATCACACATCGTTTTATTAATCTACCACATGATTAACACATTAAGTGATTGTTATATGAAATTAGGCAGCTTAATTCAGTCTTATCGCTTAATAAAGTTTGGTTTTATTAGCTAAACTTTATAGACAAAGTGATAACCGAATGATGAATATATAATCGACGTTGGCGTAATGGTGCATTCTTATGACATTTACCTTCTTCCAAATAGCAAAGCTCATTGATTTAACATTGAAATAATCTTTGCTAAGTGCAATTCCGTTTACAGCATATCGCATCATAGCAGCTTTTTAATGTCACCAATCTGTCAAAAAAACTTTTATGGTAAAAGTGGTGTGTGAATAATGAATGTCTTCATTTTCACTCTGGCAGTCTGAGGTAATGCTAGGATTCTCTGGAATGCATCAGACACATTCAGCAGCAGATGGTGTGTGTTTCTTGTCAAGCATCTGGTAAAAGACTTACAGAGAAATTCTGCGACCATGCAGATCCCAGGAGAGACTCGCGCACAGAGACAGGATCTGTGTGTCTTTTGTGCATCTGTGCAGTAGGGCACGTGTGTATATATTTGTGTACTTCTGAGAGAAAGAGAGAAAAACTAAACCGAATGCAAATACCTAGAACTAAAGGCACACATGTAGTGGGGTCTCTTCACAGCGGGTCTGTGCTGTGTACTTTGTCCTACAGGGAGAAAAGACCATATTTGTGTTTACTCACACTCCTGAGAGTATGTGTCAGATAAATGCATAATGTGATGTATTAGGGTTGCATTAAAGTGTTTAAAGGCAAAAGGGAAACCCTGTATGCAGCAGCTCATGGGTCTCCAGTGACTGAGACATGAATAATGTACAGGTTTAGAGAAGGAGGGGAGAGACCATATAGAATGCAGAGGAGAAGCTTATGAGAAATCCTTATGTCCTTGTAAAAGATGCCACAGACAGTAAAAAAAAGATACATATATACAGTATGTTGAAATAATCTACAGATGAGCACATAAAAAAAGTCTACAAATTGAGAGAAAATCTAATTCTGTGGGAGGGCTTGATTGGCAGCGTTGCTGTTTTCTGTCGTCCCCGAGCTGCAATGAATGGATGTCATTTAAATGTTAGTTGTCTCTTACTATGATCTGATAATATGTACACCATGTGAAAAGGTCAGTAGGCTGTGATTCTCTTACAGTCTAATACTTACCAAGGTTATAATAGGTTTAGATTTTTCATTAGTTTTAGTTACTTTTTGTTTTCAAATTCAGTTAGTTTTAATTGAATGTTTAAACATCATTTCGAGAGGATCGCTGAAACGAGTAAATCA
>JAUMHR010000050.1:14090524-14102773 GCA_032361145.1 Enteromius fasciolatus | reverse complement strand
CGCCGCTCTCACGGCTCGCTCCCCAGACAGCATGCCAAATTTGCTTATTCATTACGAGGAAAGCGTGAACTCTTGAATTAGCTTTTAGAGGCAGATTTGCTAGATTTTATATGTTTTTATTTGTTACAGTGTTAGTTTTAGTTTTTTTCTTTTGTAAATTAGGATATTTGTCAGGTGCATGAATCAAAATCACCAGAATAAGTATTGTATAATAAAATCTAAAAAAAAAAACTGATCATTCACTGATATATTTAATGGTTTCTGTTGCCAGTATAAGAAATAGTGACTAAAATGCACGCCATTATTAGGCCTTCTAAACTAGCTCTATTTTACAAGATGTTAATCTGGATTAAAATCTTGCTTTATAATCAAGCATTGTCTGATCATGTCACGTTTGAGACGAGAGGCGTGCGGATTTACGTGCAAGCTGTTTAATAAACAAACTCAGAGTACAAATGGGCAGGGTCGATGACGGCAAAACAAAGTAGTCAAAGTCCAGGCGAGAGTCGGTAACAGTAAATCCAATTAACAAGACAGGAGAATACTAAACACAAACGAAATACAAGAACTGGGTTAACAGTGCAATGGACCGTGAGGAGACAGAACACAGACTGGTATTTATACAGGTGATAATGATTGAATGATTAAACCTAACTAGAAACAGCTGTGGAGGAGAGGTGCATTCTGGGGAATGGAGTCCGGTACATGAAATGGGGAGACAGAGACAGACAAACAGTCTGAGCCTGTGACAGATGAAGTCAGATACAAATAAGATAGAGACAAAGGCTATACTCTTATTTTGGCTATATTTGCATGTATTTTAACCAAAAGCTCTGCTCCCTCTCAGCCGCTCGCTGAACAGAACAGATGCAGAGAGAGGTGTGCGCACGCTTGGAAAACAAGAGCTCGTGCTCGCGTGGCAGTACCAGAGACTCGCTGAGGTTTGTCCAATAAGTTGCTAGTTTTGTCGCTTTTTTTGTGAAGATTTTAATCAAAGAACCGGCTTTACTGACGAGATGCGCATAATATATTGTTCGATATATATCGCCCAGCCCTAGGACTCATAATCAACGAAATCCCAAATAGGACTCTGCCGCTTTCTTACGACTTTCGCTGCAGCCATCACGCTAGCCGGCGGCGTCGCGGACAGACTGTGGACACATGACGTCACAGACTACGTGGTTCGTTTTCGTTAACTATAATAACCACTTACCTTCTAAAGGTTTAATGCAAAACTGGTAAAGTATGTTTTATTATATTGTCAGATATCATTAATCAAGTTGCACTGTGGCCCTTTTTAGTTCCACTCTGAAAATGCTTTGAGCTGAAAAAAGTATATTCAAAAGTATTTTAAATAACTTCTGCCATCCTTGAAATTATCTTATTTATCGGTCATCATCTATTTACTCTAATGTTGTTTCAAACATGAATGACTTACTTTCTTCTGCAGAACACAAAAGCTTTTTTGACATTCATTTAAGAAAAAAATGACAAATTTTTTGACACTGCTTGAATTAAATTACGGCTGTGATGGATACAGTATGTTCAATGGATTGTACTGTTATTTAAAAAACTGGCTGAAAAAAAATCATTCTGAAAAAAGAATTAAGTAGACAACATAAAAAAGTTGTGCACATAATCCTTATATACCGTGTACCTGACTAAGGTCTATTATTAGCAGCCACCTTTTTCTCATGTTAACACTGAACATTAGTGAATTTAAATATGAAATATTTATATACATCATTTATCACTTATTCAGTAAATACAACACCTGTTGCATTGAATGTGCAAATTTGAATCAGCTCCTGTTTTTCTTGGCCAATCAGGTTTGTTAAATAAAAACTAACCACTGGTTAATAAAATTGAATTATTTAATTTCACACTTTTGAAGTAGCCATCTTTTATTATGGCTTAATCTGTGAATAGAATCATTGTATTCTTTCCTAGTCTGATTTCCAGAAAGTCCTCAGTGCATTTAGCCTTGTCTAACTGTCATTTTTGCCCCTTGGAGTGAGCAGTTGTACACACTTGATTGCAATTCTCCTTCAAATGGTGGTTGATGATGTGGCTGCTCAAAGGGCCCTGAGTAAGGTGTTCAAAACCTCATTTGGACAGCAGCCACTGAGTCTTTGGATGGTTATCAAATAGCATGCTTTCTGGGCTGTGGCATTACTCACACTCACAGTTGTTCGAATTGGATTTGTGGTTTGGCGCTCCAAATTAAAAAGACATTTGTCAGCTTGTCGAAAAAATGTACTGCAATCCAGCGATTAGCAGAAACTGAAGTTGTAATTCTGTCAGTTTATTGTTTTCAGCTTTATCACTGCCAGGACGGACTTGGCATGGCATAGGCCAAATGTAGCAGATACCGAAAGAAGCTGTTATTTTCTTATGGGTGTTTAATGTGCATTTATCGGATGGCTAACTGTAGCAAATGGAATTTAATGGAATTGAGCGTTTGGTATTTGACGGCGTTGATTACAGTTTAACTGATGATTGATGTGGACCACAACAGGTTGGTCGCATAAGCACAGGTTATCACCGAAAGGCATTCTAGGATTGGTAAAAAAGCGTGCAGCAGCATACATGCTCAGCTTCCCTGGAAATTTCATATTTGTCATCTAAAATGTGGCATGCATAGTTTCTCGTCTTTAATCAGTGCAGAAGAGCCCTTGTATGGAATTCCTCTCTTACCTTTTCCTCCCTCGGCCTAGCGGTTACATAAAGATGACCTCTCTCCTAGATGTGCTATTACCATATTCATGCTGCTCTCTTTGCCAGCATGAGATTGAAAATACTGAAATGGATTAACACTTTGGGAGGACCTTCCTCCTCTTTAAGGTTGCTCATTCCTTCCTTCCTCTCTCTTATTTGCGTTCTGTCTCTTCCTCCACACTCTACCAGCATCTCTCAGTTCCCCTGCGTCTTCACACTGTGTTGCTGGAGCAGTCTTGAAGACTGGCAAAAGCAGCGCCATCAAATTGAAGAGGCCATCTGGTGAAGCGGAAGATATAAGTGATAGCGGAGAAGGAGTGGAGAGAAGAGAGAAAGACGGGGGAAAATTGGACTGGATATTCAGGCAAATTTATGGGTCTTTAATTGCCATGTATTTACATAATTTGAATAAATGTAAATGTAATATTCCACTTCACCGCGGTTGCTGAGGATTGCCATATCTCTAGTGTAAATATGCAGACATCCATCTCTTTAAGTTGAGATAAATAAACTTCAGAGCTTTAAGTCAACATGAAATCAAAATGTACTTTCTTAAAGGGATAGCTTACTAAAAATGACTTTTTGTAATTACCCTCATGTTGTTCTAAATCATGTTGTTTGCTTTCTTCTGTATAACACACAAAATATACGTTTTAAATAACATTCAGTCTTCCATACAAAAAAAGAGGTCCCAATGTTACCCTTTTTGCTCCCAAAATCGATATCATAAAAGTAGCCCATATGACTCGGGTCTTAGGAAGCCATCTGAAATACTAACATTTACTGTAAATAATTATTCAGCGGAGATCTCCATTTAAAGCCCTTGGACACTATTTAATTTTATGTGGAAAAGAGCAGCTTCTGCCTTACATCTCCTTATGTGTTCCAATGATAAGATTTTGAAAAACATAAGGGTGAGAAAAGAATGACAGCATCTTTATTTGGGGATGTATTTTTCATATTTTTTATCAAATATATATTACTATCAAAATGCTGATACCACCAATGATCTTTATTTTTTATAATGTCCCCTCCAACCACCTGCCTTACAGAGACAACTTGTCACAATTCAGTTAATCATATCCTGCCCTACATGTTTTATTATTAAATGTTGCATTGTAGATGTAAAATGTATTTCATGGCTGTCAGGACTTGCTCCTGTTTTCTTCTTCAGTTCTTTGCCATTTATCCCAGACCTGATTCCTGATTTTGCAATACTTCTCTCTACCTACACTATATGGTGTCAGATATTACTTAAAAAGCATATCATCCAATAAATAAATTCTGTTGTGGAGAAGAGCGGTCTCAAATAATCTTTATGGTTCCGAGGGGATGCGAGTATTAACCCTTAAGAGATGCAGTTCAGGGGATGTATGTCGTAAAAAGATATAGCCAATTTACACCAGCTTTACAAGAATTCCCATAGGGACTCCACTCCCATCCTAGCAGACTAGATTGGCCCTTTCAGCCTCACTTCTCTCTTGCTCGTTCCCTCTCTCTCTCTCCCGCTTCTTTTCACTCTTGTCTGGCAAGTTTCCATGGAAACAAAGGGTAGGGAGAAGACCCTAATGAGTAAGTGTGTGTCTCAGAGAGATGAACACATATTTTGTTGAGATATGAATGTGCACACACACACAGACTCCAATTCCCAAGCACTCCCTTTCCTGTTGGTCTGTTGGACTTCTTCCTGGTTGTTCATTCTTTATTCTTGAGTTTTCATTCAATGTTTATGACACTCGTCCTGGTGAAAATGTACAATGTATTTTTCCTTCTCAGCTTATTTAAAGTCTTGATTTCTTCAAAATGGTGTTTCACTAGGACAAGATGGACAAAAATTTAAAAAGAAAAAAAAATACTGGAAATTTGGACAAATCTGGATAAAACGAGAGTAAAATAAACTGGGAATAAAACTTTTCCCATTTTTATTACAAAACAAGAAGTCAATAAGTAAGTAACTTTCAACTACGTGTCAGGTAGCAGTCATTAGAGTATTAGACTGCTTAATATCTTCTAGCACTTTATTCTGGTGGATCCACAACATACTACATACTGACTATAAGTAACTTTGTAACTACATGTCAACTAATTCTCATTCATTCTCAACTACATGTCTACTAACACTCTGAGTAGACTGTTAGGGTAGGTTTATGGTTAGTAGAATAAGTTGACATGTACTTGCAAAGTACTTGCAAACCCTCCCACCCACGGAAGCCAACAGGGCTGGGGCGTCCCACGACCTTACCTCCAGCCATCGAAGCCAGAACTCCGCCTCGTCCCATGGACCCGTCGGCTTCTCCATGGGTCCTAGCTCCCTCCTTTCCTGCGGTGCTCGTCGATCCACCAACTCCACTGGGCTCGATCGTCCCACAGGTTCCGCCTTCGTCGGGCGTCGACCATTCGTCGCCTCTGGACTCCACTCCTCTGGCTGCGCCTCGTCCCTCTGTCCTGCCGGCTCGGTCAGGCTCCTTCCTCCCTCCCTCCGGCTCCGCCTTGGTCATCTCTCGCTCCTGCTCCGCCGGGGCCCTACGGATCCCCTTATCCGTGTAGGTCGCCAGCACCATGGATTCCGCCTTGGCCCTCTGGATCCTTGCTGTCGGCCTGGTTCTTCAGCTTCCTGTCCTTACCTTCAGCTCCGCCCCGTGGCCAGGATGCCGCCCTTCCTCCCTCAGTAGTTCAATTTAGGTGCGAGGACGCAGCGTCCGGGAGGGGGAGATGATGTCACACCCTTGTCTGTGTTCTATGTCACGGTTTTGTTCTAGTATTTCCTTTGTTTCCTTATTTGGTCATGTTCTTGTTTAGTTGATTAGTTAACCCTTGCCACCTGTGTTCTTCACCTGCCCTGCATTTACCCCTGTGTACTTAAGCCCTGTGTATTCTGTCCTGTGTGTCGATCGTCAGTGTTATATGGATGTCTGTAACTCGCTCTGTGTCTACCTAAGTTCCATTAAAGTGAATGTTAAAACGTCTATGCTCAGTCTTCCCCTCGTGCTACTACAGATCTGTGACACATACTACATATTATGACACAATTACTATTTTAAAAGGGTTTAAAAAACAAAAAAAACTAAAAGGGAATTTAAAAAAACAAACAAACATTATAAATATTAATAATAGTAATTATTCCAAACTTTTGACCAGTGGTTTATGTTTCACAGATATAACTAAAAACCTACTTGATGGACACTTCAGCTTTCTGATGTTTCACAAAGTAGTCACAGACTTTTGGGAAAGTTATTTTTCACTTTATCTATTAACCACGACATCTGTAATTTATTAAAATATTGAACGATGGGGAAGAGTGTTATATCCAAGCATATATCACGGATGCACATATATGATCCCTTTTGGCATTTTAAACCACTGATTCAGCAACTTCCACACATTGCACTCCCACTTACCCTGCAAACTGGGGAATTGTGCTGTGCAAATGGCATTCAGCACAATTTCTTAAACATGTCGGGACTGTTAACTGATTTGCATAATTCCTTTAGTGAATGAGGTGCCGAAACAATTCAGAACACATGTGAAGATGATGCTTTTAGCAGGTGCAATTCATTCTTAGTGAATTCTCCCCTTGAAATCTCAACCCTACCCGTCTTATGTAGGTTAAATCAGTGTAGTTTATGTCTTATTTCACTCATTGAAATTCCAGTGGTGTTCAGTTGAAAAGTCATAGTAATGTAAAAGTAAATAACCATCTCAGCATGCAGTCTCTCCACACACGCGCTCTTCTCACACACTCTAGGAGTTGAGGCTGCAAACCTCATAATTATATCATTCACAGCGTCCAAAAGCTGTACTCCACACCTCTTAGCATGTGTGAAATTAGACTCTATGCTCCCCATTGATACCGCTCGTATATAACAAAGAGAAAAAGGAAAGAGAGAGAAACAAAACTAGGCCTTTTTGGTCAATTTGCTTACTACATGGGGAATCTTTTATAAATAATTCTGTTTTGATGTGCATGCTGCAAATACTTTTTTTAAGGTCGCTGTCTTTCTGAGTGTAAATATATGCAAATTTACATACTGATGTGATTGCCGTGTGTGTGTGAAGCAGCTGTTGGCTTCCAAGCTGTCTGATAGTGATCCTCTATGAGTTCATGCGAGCTAGCTTTACACTGCAATGCTCACACTGTCCCCTGAGCAGAGAACCTAACACACACACACACACACACACACACACACACAAGTGAACAAAGCCCTCAATGGACTAGCCAGGAGCTTAAGGGAAAGGGGCCTTAGGGGGGCCTTAGGGAGCCCATACCTAGCGCTGTGAGTTAACAAATCCAGCAGCCTGATGGAATAACAGAGAAATTCTGAGAAATTCAATTCTGAGAGTTACAGAGAAATCAGTGCAACCAAATTATGATATTTGAACAAATTACTTTTGAGTCTCTCATTTGGGGATCTCTTACAACCACTGATAAGCAAAGAATAAATTAAATGCTAATGATCCAGTTTCCTCTCAGTCTAAGTCAAGTTTGAAGTTCTAAGTCTCACTGAATTGAATTGTTTAAAATTAACTGGCCAGGTTAGTATTCTAATGATGTGTGAGCTATTGTATGATTTTGTTATACTCATATAAAGATTTTTATTTTTTTTCATTTTCATAATTCATTGTACATTAACAGTGCAATGAAACACAGTTTTCTAATGCTAGATTTTACAAATATTATGTATACTGAATTTTTTTGTGTGTTTTTTGTGTTATTTTTTAAATATGCAAATGTATATCTAAATATTATTAAATCAAGATGCAAACTCTTTTAAATTATATATTTTTTTTTTAAATAAAGATTTTTCCTAACTAATTAACTAAACTAATTTCAAAGAGGTGAAAACAATGTTATGAGGAAAGAAAAGTTATCTTACTCACTTGCAGATAACTGTTCTTGATTTAGGGATAACATGAACAAAGATTAATAAATACTTATTTTATTTTACTAAATATTTTTTATCATTATTTCATGTTACTGTAAATAATGTAGTTTACTAATTCTAATTAACACAACTTTTTGAGTAAAGCAATATTTTCATAACTTAGCTTCACTCTACACCACAATAATAATAATTAAAAAACGCCACGATATGAGAGAAAAGCTGCAAAATCCCAACATAGCAAAACATTAAATATTAATAAGTTTTGACATTTTCATCTTTCTTAAAAACACATAAAATAACACTTAATTTCAACATTTACTCTCCCCATCCAGTCCCAAGCAATGCACGCTGGGAAATGAATCCCTGTCCAGATTCAGCAATGCTGGAAATTATTCATGTGGTTCCCATACAAAAGGATTACATAAACTACTATTTTACCAATTTACCAAGTAGATTTTGAAGTTCACCCAAAAATGAAAATGTAGTCATTAATTATGCTCACCCTTATGTCATTCCAGACTCATTTCTCAAGTCTCATTTGTCTTCAAAACAGAAATTAAGATATTTTTGATTATGTCGGAGAGCTGGGGCCTGTTCCATAAACCAAGATTAGAGTATAAGCCAGGCTTATTTCAGTTAATTTGTTTTAAAATAAGTTAGACTATCTGCCATAAGCCTGGCTTATTTGGTAAACTTGTTTTATGGAACAGGCCCCTGTATGACCAATCGAGTTCGTGCTTCCTCATAATAATAATAACGTGTTTGGCCTGCTGTCCGGGGGAACCCTGCGTGCCCCCCATGAGGGAAAGCGCGAGATGAGGCGGAGAAGCGCAGGGAGGGGTTGTTTAGAATGAGATGTGGAAGGGAACGAGACAGTGTATTTATTGTGGATATGCTTAGACTGGATAGGCTAACGAGATGATTAGAAAGTGGAGCCAGCTGCAGTTAATTATTCCAACACGCCCTCCCGAAATTAGTTTAGCAGCATCACTTGTTATAACTTAACAATAGGTTGTTTTTTGTTTGAGGATAGGCTTAATTAATGACAAAATTTTAATTTTGGGATGATCTACATTTTTAAGTATAGAAAAAAAATGCATGGGACATTAGATTAGAATAGATTTTTATTGTGAAATTTTCATGTTGCTAAGCTTATTCTTCAGTTATCTCAAACAAAAACATGGTTAATGGTAAATCAAAGCAATTGCTGCGTATTGCAGTGCAGCATCTAATTCTCACTCCCTCTCTGTTTGATCCACAGATTGTGATCTTCACTAACTCCACTAACAAGGAGGAGATGGCGATGATGCTTGACTTAGCCTACGCCTGCTTACAAGCACACTGAAGTGTCTGAAGTCTTCCCTTTAGCACTGATTGAGCCCAATCCCTTTCCAACAAGTGAGACTGCTTAAATAGGGATCGACCTGTAAAGCATCCAGATCTTTGCTCACCATGGTTCAAAGGTCAGCTCATTTCAGAGGTCACAGCCCCTCCTGGCCGCTTCATCTCACTCTACTGCTGCTTCTGTTGGCCAGAACACCCCAGGCCTTGGCTATCCCAGGTTACAACACTGACACCTCCAAGAAAGAGATCATAATGGAGGGGGACCTGGTGATTGGAGGCCTGTTTCCTGTTCATCAAAAGGGAGATGGGGCTCAGGACTGTGGCCGTATCAATGCACAGAGAGGGATTCAGAGACTGGAGGCGATGCTGTTAGCCCTGGACAGGATCAATCAAGATGATCAGATTTTGCCCGGGGTAATGTTAGGTGCCCACATTCTGGACACTTGCTCAAAGGACACATATGCACTAGAGCAGTCGCTCGAATTTGTGCGCGCTTCGCTTACAAAAGTGGACGATAGTGAGTACACGTGTCCGGATGGATCCTACGCCATCCATGATGATGTTCCACTCGCAATCTCTGGAGTCATCGGAGGGTCCTACAGTGATGTATCCATACAGGTACTGTTTCCCGTTTCCTACTGTATGTTTGTTCATCTGCATGTTTGTTTTCTTCCAGTTAAATTTCTCGGTAACAAGATTTTATGTGGTGAGGTAGCAAGTCATAAATGTGCATTAGGAGTCATTTGCATGTATATTGTGTTTCTCACACTGGTTGTCATTTAGCTCTATGCACAAGCCTGGAGTTTATTTCAGTTAGCTCTATTATTTTTATAACAAGTAAAAAAAAGGTCATGGCAGAATCTTTTTAGATTTTTTTAAGTAAATAATAATTAGTAATATTTTTAGGGCAACACTTTCTGGACTGTAGCGACTGAAATGTACTTAAATCATGTTAGAAATATGGGTACCAAATACATCAGGCATTTATTATGTTTATATAAATGCACACACATACAGTACGTATTTTGAAAATACATACAATATATTGTATGTATATATATTGTAGCATTTTTGTACAAATGCATTGAATGAGTGATTCAGTGACTCCTTTATTAATTGTAATATTGTTATAATTGTTTTTTTTAGCAAATCAGGCAAATGAATGGTTCAGTGGCTTGCTTCTAAAAAGCCATTTGTTTCCTTTCTGAAATAAATAATGTTTACAGTTAATTAGTTGGATGAATGATTCATTGACAAAGACAGTATCTTGTCATCGCCTACTAGTGTAAAGATGTAAGTTACAGAAATATTCACTGAAAAATGTATGTGGTATTTGTTTTAGCATAAAGTAAACATAACTAGATATCTTTAATGTTTAAAATCTTACTTCCGTGGTTCGTACTGCAGCATTTAGTAAGACAAATCTGTAGTCTCTTAATGAGAAAAAAAATAGCGGTGATGTCTGGCTACCTGTCATCCATATGCTCAACCCATCCAATTTGCGACCAACCATGTGGCGTTTCCTGACATTCACTGGGATGTCAGGAGCAGACGGGCTGCAGATGCTAACTTTAAGGAATCAAGACAGTGACAGCTTGATTACACTCTCCACAGATCTACTCCCTGAAGATCTAAGTATACTAAAGAGTGAGTGAGACTGATGATTAAAAGAAAATGTTTAACATGCGTAAGAAAATGATTGACTTAATCAACATTCCTGCATCATAAAAGTTCCTGCACTAATGAAAGCTCTTATATATGTACAGATATAGTATTTTTATTCTGTTCTGTTTATTTCTATTCTTACCTCATTGTATCTGTTAAAATATGCAGCTCTGGAGAAACAATTTCCTTCGGGATTAATAAAGACTTCTCTTACTCTTACACTCAGTCATGTAAATAGTTATGCTGTTGGACATTTGCTGCAAGCTCTGCGGCTGTTTTGGGGAATTCCGCCTGCATAGTGTAATTTATGTGTAAATAACTTTGTTACAGCAAAATAAATATACAAAGTGATTCATATCTGCATAAAATAGATTCTAAGCTTTCAAATGGTACCACTTATGGGCTTATTGGTGCATGCAAAGGGTTAAAAATTCAAGGCTCAATTTGAATGTAATTTTGGACCCGCCGGCGGGTCCGCAGAGTTTAAAAGGTTAACTTCAAACTTGAGAACGTTTAAAACAATTTTATATGTTCTCTATGTGTGTCAGCTCTGTCAGAATGCTCTCATCTCATTAGGGAAAATAATAGTTTTGAATCTTTAGGTTAATTTAATTTATATTTTATTTTGTACCAATAAAATAAATTAAAAAAAATTCTTCAGTTGAGTTCTTCTTAATGACACCCACATTATTTGTGCCACAGACATAAATTGTGGGGTGTTTTGGGGAGTTATTTTCCAAGAAACTGAATGATTTTTCACACAGTAAAAAATAACATTTTCCAAATGAATAAATAAAAACCATATACTAACACTGATGGTGGTAGAATATCCTAGAAACTGAGATGACCCAAAAGACCTTAGCAACCACAAAGAAAGAAAGAAACAAGAGCGAGAGAGAAAGATATTGCTTGCCTTGTTGTGAAATTCTTGAATTGCTGCTTTTGGCGTGACAGGTAATTAGGTGCATGTTAAGACCTACTGCAAATACCAATAGTGCATTTGACAGTTTAAGCCTTGCTCGATTGAAATAACAAGTTAATTATTTATCCCCCCAACAGAACAGCATTGGCTGACGAATGGAGGCTTTTAAATAACATGTTAAATTCACTGGTAGTCAGATACATGCTGCGGTTGGAGTATATGAGTCATTCGCTGAGATGGAAAAAGATAAAGAGAAATTTGTTCATTCTTAAGGTTTCACAAACATAATTACTGCAGTGCCCGCAGAGCATGAAATGCATTAATAATGCAGAGAAAAAAAAACAGACATGGAGGAAGAGAGAGTTGAGTGAAATTTTATTTCATCATAGTACAGAAATTCCTTTCCTCTCCCACTCGTTTTTTGCTTTAATTGTTTTTCTCCCTATTCATTGTTTTTATTATCTTATCTGTTTTCTTCAGATCAGGTACAGTTTCTTTCCACATATATAAAATGACACTTTGGGCAGTAGAGAGAGATCTTTTTTAGAGAGCTGAAGAGAGTGGGACTCTTCTAAAGCATGTCACTGGGGATTCCCTGTTCCTGTGCCATTTTCTGCCATAGTGTGCACTGTAAAAAAAATAATCGTAAAAAAACTGTCAAATGACTGGCAGCTACGGCTGCCAAACAAAAACCATAAAATAAATGAAAAATATTGT
>JAUMHR010000050.1:14069423-14084070 GCA_032361145.1 Enteromius fasciolatus | reverse complement strand
ACACACACACACACACACACACACACACACATATCTATATAATTATTAAATTAAAGTTTTGGAGTGATTGAGAAACTTTGTTGATGGCGAAAACTGTAAAATTATTATAAACCACAACAAATTTGTCAAATAAATAAATAAAATGTGGAAAAATTCATATTTTATGTTTTTCAAGTATGATTTTTATGCTTACCAAGGCTGCATTTATTTGATTAAAAGAAAAAAGTTAGTTTTTAATGACAATTTAAACAGTTTTCTATTATAATATTTAAAATGCTGTTTATTTCTATGATGGCTGAAGTTGAATTTTCAGCAGTCATAAAAATGTACTGCATAACAGGAATAAATGGATGCTGTATGTTAAATAAGAAGCATACTGCATGTCCACTTCTTTCGAGAAAAGCAAATCCCGTTGTTCAAGAGCCATCCTCTCCTGAAGAATAATTAATCCACTTAACAACTGACTCTTCCGCCTGCAAATCCATGTGGCTGGTGATTTTCTTAATTAAATCCTAGGCTGTGTCTTGAAGGCATACTCTCAGCATCATGACATTATGAAAAAGGGCATTAGCTCCATATCTAATGTGTTTAAGTCACACAAAACCATTTGGTATAATAGAAAAGCGACCCACGGCTAATCAGCGCTAATCAATTGGATTGAAATGCTCCTCAAAATATGATTGAAATTCCTGTTGAGATCATTATGCTGCTACTGTAACCATGACCAATTTGAATTTTGAAACCTTTCAGTATCTAGGCACTGGCATCTGTTTTTTTCTTTCTTTCTCTGGCATCTCATTTGTTCATTAACAAATAACACAAGCGACTTTTGATCATACTCAGGGTTGCTCTAGTATAAAACTCTACACTGATACTTCAATATATTTAGGGATATTTATCGATCTGTATGCTAATACACTTGATTGGTGAAAGTAATTTTTTGTTCTGTTCTGATTGGCGGCTTTCTGCTGTAGTGAAAGAGAAATTTCATCAGCCAGGAGCAACATTTGCATTAAAAATCCTGAACTGTAATCAATAAATATCCATGAGCACCTGCATGCACTTTAGACTGATGGCAGTGAATTTGAAGCTACTGTAGTACAAAGCTGCCTAATGAGTATAAGACTGCTATTAAATCTAATTTAAGAGCAAATTAGAAAATGGACTATAATTAAGTGGTGATTAGAGCATAGACTATAATTTAGATAATTACTGATAGTCTCTAGTTATATATCTGAAACACCCATGAAGTCTTATATATACAGTATATGTTATATTGCTACGTATTAACTAACTACTGTATGTTGTTGGTCTCACCTTGTTTGTTTCTTTGTCAAATCCTGCAGTGGCATCAAAGTAAGGGTGTGTGAATAGAGAGGACATAAAGGAAAAGTAAAGCAGAAAGCAAATCTGGCAGCTGCCTTCTAATATGTTTAAACACAGACAGTCTGGGCTTGTCACAGAAGGAGGGTTTTTGTTTCTGTTAATGTTATATGACATTGAACCATCAGAAAGGCTGAGGTAGGGAAACTCTTGGGAAACATTAACAACATTAACCTCTGCTTCTCAAAGGCACCTTCTTATTTTCAACCCAACGTGTTTCTATAGCAACAGATATGAAAAATGTATGCTGAACTTTTCATATTACGTTTCTCTGAGAACTGTAAACGCGCCGCTGGAAATTCATATATATGAGATGACTAAATCTGTGCATAGCAGAGAGTTATAATAGAGGTTATATCTAAAATATACATAGCAGTTCCTTTGTTTTACCTGTTATTATCAGAATGCATCTGCTCTAATGTTAATTAGATTTATTCATTTTTATTACACAGAACACTTAATTATGACTGGTCACAGAATTCAGCATTTTGATATTTTATAAAATAATCACCTTCATACAATGGTGCTATTCCATATTTATTTTAATTTTTGTATGAACTATACCTTTAAATATAGCTTTCAACATAGATGGTAAAACTGCATTTATTTCTTGACCATGTTTTTCTGTTTATTGCTGTCGAGCTGCTTATTGTAAGAAGAGCTAAAGAAATTAAGTTCACTTTAATTATTTTGCCAAAATGACCACAAAAGCTTTTTAGTAGATAGTAGCAATTTTTGCCCCAGCTGTAACACATAGTCAAACTTGACATTAATATTGACGCCATGCATTAGTAACCATAGAATAGCATGGAAACTGCTCTTGTATGCATTCTTGAGATACAGCACTTACAGTAAGTAGGGCAGTGTGCAATAGACATTGTACTACCCTCATAACAGACATGTAGTATTTCTAAATGGCTGTTTAAGTGAAAGTACATGAGGTAAGGCAGGTACATTAATAATTTGTTGCCTTTTGTTTGAAAGAGAAAGCCTTAGTTTGGAGGATGTGAAGTGCAGGTTGTAGCCTTGGTGTTTAATATCTCCTGGCATTATTCTATTTTAGCTTACAAACATTGGCAGGTAATCTCTTTATTTGCCCGATCTTTATTCCACCATGCACTTTGCACACAGCTATGGTGATGCTTATTAGGAGACTTGTTAGGATTACTTTCTCTAAGACGCCTTTCTTTATTTTCTATGAGTACAAGTTAAAAGGAATACATTTATGGTTTGCTGTCTCTGAAAGGGTTTGTTTTACTGATAGGGCTGTGGGAGTAAGACAAAAAAAGAGGAGAAAAACTTTTGGTCCCATTTTATATTAATTGTCCCTAATACTTGTGTACCAGATCCAACTCCTCCCACTTCACATATCCCTAAACCTAAACCTACCCATCTGGATATGTATTATACTGATGTTACAAAATGTAAGTTTATACAGTTACACAAAAAAAGTGTTGTTACCAACATCCTGTTAAACTTTTTTACTTCCACTTTTTAATTGGGATAGCACACAGAAAATAATCTCTTTGTATTTCTCTTTTTTTGAGACCTTTGCTTATGGGTACGAGATTTTCCATATTTGCTGTATTCTGATTTTGGAGGTTAAGGTGGTGTTGAATATGTTAAGCTTAAGTCAAATTACAATTACATGTGATGCAGTGTTGATACACAGAAAAAAAGAAATCATGAAGAGCTTTCTTTTCTTCTGCTGGCGTCTTCATGCTGACTTTCCCACAGGCTTCTGAGTACCTGCCTGAGGCACAGACCAGTCAGACTCCATTGCATATCATATGATCAAAACTCAAACGCTCTCACATACAGTTGGCAGAAGTGTCTCAGCTTTACTGAGTGAAGTGACTCACTGTGCAATATCATATACATCTAGTGCTTAAGCATCTACTGACTCAACTCTGTCATACAGTTTCAGTACATGTATATTTACAAATAAACCACCAATATGGCAAGTTTAATAACTGCAAGGATAGAGAGTCCCTTGACGATGCTGCACCCACATCAGAACTGGGGTCATTTCCTTGGGACTGCTCTTATTTCACTGTGAAAATGGAAATGCAAAGTGTTGCCATTAGGGTTCTCAGAGATCAGACAAGTGAGAAGGGTGAGACTAATGGCTGCAGTGATAACTGCCCTAATTTGTGCTATCAGAGGAATTACATTCTCGTGCTTAAACCTATGTGCCAGACCTAACGACAGCTTTTTTTATTATTAATATTATTCTTTCAACCTGCCACTTTTCTGCTTTTTGCAGTAAATCATAGAAGATTGAAGAGTGTACATAAGTTATTCTTAATGGCATAACACATTAACTATGACAACTTAGAGACTTGAATATTTGTTTCTGTGTTTAATTTTATATTACTACATTTTAGTGTACTGTAAATGTGTTTTTATTTTAATATCTGAATAACAATAATTTGACAGTCCTGCAATTTTGGATATGATTCAAAAGATTGGGGTCAGTGCAGTTATTTCAAATGTTTCAGAAATTCTCAGCAGGGCTGCTTTTTTTTTTACATCCAAAATATGGTAAAAATAGTAATATTGTAATATCTTATTAATATTCATTACTTAGTTAATTCATTCATTTATTTGGAAAAGTAATTAGTTCATGGCAAAGCTGAGTTTCAGCAGCCATTACTCCGTTATGTCACATGATCCGTCATCATTTCATTCTAATATAGGCTACTGTTACTGTAGGTGCTCAAGAAATATTTCTCATTATCGATGCTGAAAACAATTGCACTGCTTAAAAGGTTTTTTAATTTTAATGCATCCTTGCTGAAAGGGAAGTATAAGAATACAGATTAATTTGGGTACTGGGCTGAAAATGAAGACACCCTGGGGTTGTAGGGTGTAAAGTACATATAAATTTGATCACACAGTTTATGAGAATTGTACTGACAGCCAACAACCGTGAATCAGAGTGAAATAGTGTGACCATTTACACACTTCAGTAGTTTTTCATCACAGTTTTTCATTTGTCCTTTTTCAGGTGGCCAATCTCCTGCGTCTTTTCCAGATCCCTCAGATCAGTTATGCCTCCACCAGTGCGAAACTGAGCGACAAATCCCGTTATGATTACTTTGCCCGGACTGTACCCCCTGACTTCTACCAAGCTAAAGCTATGGCTGAGATCCTGCGCTATTTTAACTGGACTTACGTCTCCACAGTTGCCTCAGAGGGTGATTACGGTGAGACGGGCATTGACGCCTTTCAGCAAGAGGCCAGGGCCTTGCAAATCTGCATCGCCACATCTGCCAAGGTCAGTCGCTCCATGGACCGCTACGGTTACGATGGAGTAATCAGATCTCTTCTCCAGAAATCCAATGCTAAAGTAGTAATCCTCTTCACCAGAAGTGAAGACGCAAGAGAGCTTCTGGTTGCAGCGAACCGCATGAACGTGTCCTTCATCTGGGTGGCCAGCGATGGTTGGGGGGCGCAGGAGAGTGTGGTGAGGGGGAGTGAGAATGTAGCAGATGGCGCTTTTACCATTGAGCTTGCATCCTATTCGATCCCTGATTTCGCGACTTATTTCACAAATCTCAATCCTTACAACAACACACGTAACCCCTGGTTCAGAGAGTTCTGGGAAAATCGCTTTCAGTGCAGCCTGCATGACATTAACTGTGGGAAACATTCTCTCCGGGATGGCAAATTCGAGCAGGAGTCCAAGATCATGTTTGTGGTGAATGCTGTCTTTGCTATGGCCCATGCCCTTCACAACATGAGGCAAGCAGTGTGCTCAAACGCCACCAAACTCTGCAGTGCCATGAAACCAGTAAATGGAAAAAAGCTGTACAAGGAGTACATCCTGAAGACAAAATTTGACGGTCAGTTTTATTTTGAAAACTTTTATTTGATATGTTCTGTTATTATTTATTCACTTTTGTGTCATTCCAATGAAATGTTTACATCATTAAAATGGGTAACTTTGTGCAAAGAATGGACTAAAATGTACTGTACAGTACCTTTGGTAAATCTTCCATAGTGAAGCATCATAATAAACAATATACTGTACACTGTATATATAAGGATATACCTGCAAATATTTGAACATCTAGATTTATATTGATATTTGTGACCCTGGACCACAAAACCAGTCATAATTACAGTCATAATTACACTCACTCATTTAAAACTTAAAGCAAACACCAGTTGGGCTGTATATTTTAATAAATCAATGTCTATTCTTTATTAAGTCAAATAAATCCATTTAAAAAGATAAATGGATCTAGGAAGACTCCCTCAGGGGAAAACTTCTGCTGTTAAATAGATTCCACTAATGCATGAATGCAACATATGACCTGCATACAGACTAAGTGTTTTATTACATGCATTAGCCTCATTAGCCCCATGCTAACTTCTAAATGATTTAAACAAGTACAAGCAGGCATGTATATTAAATGTCTGTGCTGAGCGGTCAATTGCTTGTATTAGGGAACTAATGGAAATCTGTCAGTTTCCTATAGCCATTCTTTATCTGTTTCTAAATCTTTTCACCACCTGACTGCTTTTTCATGATATTCTTCCAATAATGCCAAATTACATCATAGAAACCAGGCAATGTATCAACCTCATGACCTCAATTATGTAAATGTACTGTTCTCACCTGAGTCTACTGCATCTACAAACCTAATGAGAAATGAGCAGAGCAGGTAGCTAAAGAAAGTAGGGTGGACTTACAAGGTTTTTTGGGGTTGTAATTTTTTCTGCTTACACAGAAAAACACTCTGCTGCTGTAAAATGTCTCTTCATACTTTGCCAAGAATGTAAATAAATTATGTTTATCACTTGCACTTTATGTCCGCAGCTCCATTTCGCCCAGCTGATACAGAGAACAATGTTCACTTTGATGCTTATGGGGACAGTCTTGGCCGCTACAACATCTTCCATTATCACAAAGAGAATGATGAATATGTCTATAGGAAAGTGGGATTCTGGTCTCAGGATTTAACTCTGAACACAAGCCTGATTCCTTGGGAAAGCCAAGTGATGCCCACGTCCCAGTGCAGCGACCCATGTAGGAAAAACGAAATAAAGAGCATGCAGCCTGGTGATGTCTGCTGTTGGATTTGCATCCCCTGCCAGCCCTACCAATACCTTCTGGATGAATTCACCTGTGCGGACTGTAGCTTCGGACAGTGGCCTTTGGACAATCTCACAGGGTGTTACAACTTACCCGAGGAGTACATTCATTGGGAGGACGCTTGGGCTATTGGGCCGGTCACCATTGCTTGTCTTGGCATGCTCTGCACACTCTTTGTCATCGGCCTCTTCCTAAAGAACAATGAGACACCGGTGGTGAAAGCTAGTGGACGTGAACTCTCATATATTCTTCTCCTAGGTGTCCTACTTTGCTATTTCATGACCTTCATCTACATCAGCAAACCTTCTGCCGTAGTGTGCACATTACGGCGGCTCGGCCTGGGAACTTCCTTTGCCGTTTGCTACTCCGCGTTGCTGACCAAGACCAATCGCATCGCTCGGATTTTCAACGGCGTTAAAGATGGAGCTCAAAGGCCCAGGTTCATCAGTCCAGCTTCACAGGTGGCCATCTGTGCTGGTCTTATTTCCTGTCAGCTCCTGGTAGTGGTGGTCTGGCTTCTGGTTGAGGCTCCTGGGGTGAGAAAGGAGGTCAGTCCTGAAAGAAGAGACGTGGTGACACTGAAGTGCAACAGCAAGGACTCTAGCATGCTGATGTCTTTAACCTACAACTGTGTCCTCATCATCCTCTGTACCTTTTACGCCTTTAAGACTCGAAAGTGCCCAGAGAACTTCAATGAAGCCAAATTCATCGGCTTCACCATGTACACCACGTGCATAATCTGGCTGGCTTTCCAGCCAATCTTCTATGTTACTGCCAGTGACTATAGGGTAAGTAAATATGAACGGTACAATGCATGGTTGCAGCAACACCTCACCAGCAACACCCAATAGCTTGTCAGCTTCTATGAAAATAATAACCTCTAAATCAGCATCAAAATGAAACAACATTAGCAGCCTTAATGAGTTCAGAATATTCAGCAGGAAAGAATTGTAGGGAAAAAAAAGTGAAAAGTGTTGGAGAATAGTATGGTTTGGCTGTGGTTTGGAGGAGAATGGCTGAAACTAATAGGGACTTGTAATGTTGCACCCAAAATAGGAAATAATAATATAATTTAAAATAATAAAAATTAAAAAATTAAAATAATAATAAAAATAATTATAATAAATGAAGAGCACTAAATCAGCATGTTATAATCATGTGAAAACTACAGTATATGACTGTAGGACCACAATATCCTTTAACGGATTCCCTGAAAATTATGTAATTTTTCCTCAACATAGTGGAGTTTTGGCTCTGCTAGTCTCACTCAGTGTTGATAATAAATACTTAGCCTGAGTGTTCTGTTTAACAATGTGATTTCTTTGAGAAGTAAATCTTGTGCCGGTGGGATATTACCAGCTCTCCTCTGGGAATAGATATCTAAGGGGCTTTCCAAATCACACTGCACACACGATGATAGCATGGAATATTTTTCATCATTTAGATAATGAGCTTCTCTTATAACCCTTAATCACTTTCCGACATTGACTTTATCCTTTATTTTTAGCATATATACAATTTCCCTGAGAGCAAGAGTCTGAGAGTTTGCCTGATTGATTTTTTTTTGTTACCGTACCTGCCAATTGAGATGGCAGAAAGAGAAATCGCTTTGATCACCTGTCTTTTGCACTGATGAAAGGAGAAGCTCACATTTCATGTGGCTCAAAAGCTGTTCAGTGTAGAACAAAGAAAATGTGGATATTTCATCCAGGCAAATTACTAGCCTATAAAAACATGCTATTCAACTGGTCTGAGTATCCTTCACTCAAGTGCCTCAGGACAGGTACTATTAAATAAACACCTTTACAAGGTGTTTTTTTTTACAGTTCTACAGCTTTGATTCATGCTTTACAAAGAAATCAAAAGAAAAATATCTTAATGTTTAGTTCTATTTATTGTCTAATATTATTATTAATATTTGGTTGATTAAAATTGTACTGTTAAAAAAAAAATATATATATATATATATATATACATATATACAACTTCCCAAGACCGCACAGTGCTAGGAAAAAACAGTCAGCACACAGCCAATGCATATTGTATTGGGATGCTCTAGTAAGCAAAATGAAGGACAGAAATGTGATCCTGAGATGTTTATGACTGTAGGAAGCTTCTTCAAGGGTTGCTTTTATGTCATCTATCAAGACAAAAAAGAAGGCAGACAAAAAAACATCAGGAGAGAAAAGGGAATATCCTTGTGTTTCGATTGGACATGATGTCATTCTGTGTTCAGGGTTTCTGCGTTTTCTAAATGTGTGTGTGAGAGTGTGAGGTTATGTGTTAAGCATGGGAGGATGATTCCCAGCTGGGGCCTGTGCTCAGAAAGCAAGGTGTGCCTTAGAGACCGAGACCTCGCCACACTCCCACACACACTCACAGAATGCTACAGCCTCATTCATCCCGCACATATCATTTTACTTCTTTCATTTTTGATTCTCACATATAAACTATAATATGCAGACAAAAACGCACACGCTGCTTATCAGATTAATATCATAAAACTTCGGAATCAGAATTTTTTTGTCAAATTTGTAACCAAAATAAAATAGTACATCCAATACAAAATAATTTTGGATTCAAAAACCTGATTCAACTAGACATGTCTATGCGTTTGTTTGTGTACTGTAGTTGTCGCTCCAGATACAGTACATCATTACCAGATCTGATTTTTGGTTAAAGAACATTCAGTGTGATATTTCATATGAAAATTGCATGTTTATGAAGACAAGAGCAAGGGTTGCTGGAAAAGCACATAAGACCTTTCCAAGCACAGCTCTCCTCTAAATGATGCATTATTTAAAAGCACTTTGGTTTGTTCTGACGCATTGCCTCTTTTCACAGAAACACTTCCAAATCTATAGTACTGGGAAAAAATAAAAGAACGAGCAACTCTTTGTTTATTTGGCATTGTGAGAAAAATTTAATTTCTCACAGCTGAACCATGGTTTGCAATTATTTAACAAGGTGATATTGAAGTTTCCTCAATCTGTGACCCTGAGAGGGCTGTTAACCATGTTTTGTGATCCAGTTCAGATCAAAACAAGCAGTAGCTAGCTGTTCAGGAAACTTTTGTATAATGAAAATCCTCTTGTTGCTTAACTCAAAGAGCATAGTAAAGGCAAGGCCATGAGTACACACACTGATAAAAATGTATAGCTTGAATGCACTTCGATTCGGATGAAAGCATCTGCCAAATTAAATATACAATGATACAAGCAAACATCTCAGCCAAAACATTGAAAATCTTAGAAACAGTTCTTGTTTATTCACCCGCTCGCTCATCAAAATGTTATTTGGCGATGCATGTCTCTAATACCTGTATTAGTATGCATGAGATTGCTCATACACGACACACACACCTGCTTTGCACATGGATTCATCCTCTTAAGATACATTTTTGGCCGCATAAGCTTTGGCAACACTTTGGAATTGAGTTCAATGGAAAAATAAATTCAATCCCATGTTAACACCCGTGATGAATATGAATCACTCTGGTGGTATCACTGTCTATGTAAATGTGGTGTAATCACTTTTTTGTGTCTACTCTCTCAGGTACAGACCACTACCATGTGCATCTCTGTGAGTCTGAGCGGTTCAGTGGTGCTGGGCTGCCTCTTCGCTCCAAAGATCCACATCATCCTCTTTCAGCCCCAGAAGAATGTGACCACGCTCAGAGTGGCCACCACTCGATTCAGTGTGACCACTGGCCCTGGCTCCAGCTTCTCTCAAGGTACAGTATTGTTTATGATCGCTAGCTTTGATATACAGTATCAGAATCATCAATATAATCAACAGCAACTGTTTAAATCTAACATATTGATTAACTGCTGTCACCTATATTCAAAAATATGGTTTGCCAATGTCTGAACCGTCATCAGAAATGAAAGTTATTGATTAAAATATTCAGTGCTGCTGTATGATGGCAGAGTAATATTGAAAAAATAAGCACTATCATTGATTCTGTGAGTGCAAGTATTTGGCTTTATTGCATTGCACTGATACTTGCACTGTAGCACCGAATCTGAAGCTTAGGTAGTAGTACATACTGTATGTGAATCATATCTCAGCTCAAAATTACAAATAAACTATATAAATTAGAAAAATTACAGGGAGACAATTAATCTTATTAACACAATGCAAATAATTTAATTCCCGATAATGTACTGGGAAAATAATAATTCTACCTTTTGGATGTGTTTCCATTCTACCTAAATGGAGTGTTTGTGGTACAGCTTTTAATCACTGATGCATTAACACACAAACACACACACATATATATATATATATATATATATATATATATATACACACACACCATAGTGATTAATGCTGTAGGCCTAATTGCAGTAATTGAAATGTAAGGAGAAATGAGAATAATGGAAATTACATTACATTTTCAGTCATTCCTGACATATATAATCATAATATATATGTTTGCCAGCATGCCCTGTGCATGGCTCTGAATTAAACTAAAGTAAATAAATACAAAATAATTCACCCAAATACTTTGAACCATCTATTGAATGGCAATGGTAATACACTGTGATTTGCAGCTTACAGTATCTTCATGTTATTACCATTGTCTTTACAGCCTCGGCCTCCAACATCGTGCCTACAGTATGTAACGGCAGAGAGGTAGTGGACTCAACAACATCCTCACTCTGAGAAACAGGATTCCTGTTTGATTGCCAAATGTGGTATACAGATAAATCTTATCTTCACTAGTCATGAAATCAAGTGTTTGCTAATGTTGAGGAGGCTATCGGAATAAAGAATGCCTGTTATGTTGTTCTCAACGTGCTGTGAGTACAATATCCCATTTTGTTTCTCTCTATCTTTCTCTCTCTGACTAGTTAGATGATATCAGTGGGATGCCAGTTTAAACTCTGTATACCCGTTCTTTTTATGGAAACCATAATAAAGTATTGTTTGAGATATGGAGTTGAAATATAGTAAATCTGTTTAAAGTATTATATACAAGATGTTTTTAATGTAGATTTATGGTGATTCTGGTTTGTGCTTTCTTGTAATTTATGTAAATAAAATGTGTTTTATATTAAAACAAGCTTTTCTCGTTGATTTAACTTGATACCGTCTTGTAGTAGTTCATTGTGTTATATTACATGATATGTTATATTTCAGTTTTCATCAATGTACACTTGAGAAAATTTCACACATCGTCTGAATCATGGTACAAAGTAAATACATTGTCTCCATCTAGAGGATGTAGTTGCTCATTACATTAAATTGGTTGAGGTCAAGTTTATTAATAGAGTAATGATCATGTTTAATGCTAATTTGTTGCTCTGTGTACAAATGCATAGAGTGACATTTTTTATAATATAGGTGATAGGCAAATACAATAAATTATGCCCCCAATTTAAGTGTTTCATAACGTCATTAAAGTAGCTACCTTGTTGAAAGATGAATAAACCATTAAGAAAAATAATTATTGCAAATACTGCTATTTCTGCACTAACCTACATAATTTAATGCACACTCAGCAGTCTACTGAAGAGTCTTGTCTCATAGACAAAGTATCATACCTATATATCATCACAATGTTCACATAGCCCATCACACTCTGACCCATGTTAAAGAAAGTGTAAGTGATATACAATGTCCACACTCAATCATTTGTGGCGAAATGTCAAACAGGAAATTGTCCTGTCAACCTGATACTTTCATTTCTTGTGATGGTTATATGATATCTGTGGTCATTTTTTGCCTCGTTTATAACAGTGGGGCCTTCTGTTGAACTGTCTGTACATTGGATTATTGTTCACTTTAAACTGTTACTGCTAAACAGTATTTTTAACTGCTGCCGTTTAAGTTAACCAGCTTTATACCTAACAGTTAAGAGAGAAAGCACAAAGTTCGATGTTACTGAATTAATTTTTGTGCCTCCTGTAATACAGCTCCCAGTTTTAAAACTACCTGTAATAATAAAAACTAAAAATAACTTTACAAATAATTACTAATTAGTTAACATAGTTTTACCCTTTAAGATACAACAGAGAATATTGGCATGTATATCACTAAAAACAATGTTGCTACAAAAACAACCTAATAACGAGCACGAGACAATTGTCTGGCTGCACTGAATTGAATTTTTTGAATTTGAATTTTTATTACATCTTCGGTGACAACGCAACTGTCATTAGAATGCTAGAAAATTTGAATATTAATTGTTACAGTACTGCAGTAACTATGGTAAATCTGAGTAATCCGTGGTAAATTTGCTTCCTGAGCTGCTGAGCAACTGTTGTGACGTTGACGTAAACTCGCTCAGAAACGCGGAAGTCAGGCTGCAGACAGTCCCGAAGTCGGAGTGAATCTGCAAACTTTGACAGCACAGTCACTAGCAGGCAAGTATAGTTTTATACGACTAATAATAAAGTCGCCAGTCATGTTTAACGGTCATATTGCTCTGTAACGTTAGATATGTTACTACGGATATGTAAATCTACAAAATGCCGATGTGCATAAAGAACACTCAGTTTAGCTTAGCTTGGCGTTAACGACATAGCACCTGGCTCACAGCTATTATCAGCACTTGAGATTTAACATACATAGTATTGTATCTTTATTAGACATTTGTTCATTGTCATTGTGGACTAGACACACCCCCGTGGTTTCAATAAACGCATTTTCAATGCAGCCAAGCTCTGATAGGCTGCCAGGAAGATCTACGTCACTTACAGTAAACTCCAGCATGCACATGTCTTAGCAGTACTGTCTTGATTTATTGTTAGCAATCCTTTGACATTTGATATTATGCCTCTTTTATAAAATAGATAGTTGATTAGAAACGGGAATATAAATAAATATGGAATAATAAAATCTTATTAAAGGTGAAATGTTTAGTTGTGATGTTGCAGTAAAGAATTGTTTCAAATTTACATTTTTAAAACGTCCTTTGAGATACTAGCTATATATTATCATGACATGACAATATCAAATGTATATTTTATGATTAATTATGAACAGAGAGGAAAGAGGATGGCACCTAAGAGAAGGGCAACATCAAGCACCAAAGCTGGAGGGAAGAAGGTAAAGGAGGAGCCTGTAGGGCCCCCAAAAGACAAGTTCACCTCTGCCAAAGAGGCTCTGAAGGCAACAGGGTCACAGGTGAAGGGCACGAGGAACCCAGACAGTTTCTGTAATCTATCAAATGCTGAGGTGAGACTGAACTAGTAATTAAAATGCAAATTAACTGTGCTAATGCAAATTATTACTCAAATTACTGCTTGCCCTGAATCACAGAAAAGTTTTGGTCTGAACATACAGGTTCATGAAGATTACGACTGTATGCTAAACCAAACCAACATTGGCAACAACAACAACAAATTCTATGTCATCCAAATCTTGGCATCTGGAGGAATGTACTATTGTTGGACAAGATGGGGCAGAGTGGTATAATATTTTTTTTCCCTTTTGTTAATCAAATATATCACAACATGATGTGCAAAAATGCTTGGTCATTTTTGCTGTCTTTCAGGGAGAGTCAGGCCAAAACAGTTTAGCCGGGCCATCTACTGCTGATGCAGCCATTAAGAATTTTGAAAAGAAATTCAAAGAAAAAACCAAGAATAACTGGAGCGACCGTGAAAACTTTGTGTCACATTCTGGGAAGTACACATTGATAGAGGTAGATGGGAACCAGGATGCAGAAGTGAAGGTATTTAGCCTGTTTGCATGTCTTTGAAATCCTTGATGCTTTTTCAAAAGAATAACACATTTGACAATTTCTAATATTTTGTGTTTAATTTAGGTGGACACTGTAGATGGTGGAGACGTAAAGGTGAAAACTAAACAACATGTTCTGCCTTGTACATTGAATGAGGCATCTCAAAGACTCATTCGATTCATATTTGACAATGACATGTTCAAAGAAGCCATGACCAGCATGAACCTGGGTTAGTTTTGAATTTTTTTTGTTCCAATTCTTCTGTAACTTTCAATAGCCTTGTTATTGTGGTTCTTTTTGATTGCTGAAAATAAGGTTATATCTTATATATCACTCAGGGATTTGTTTCCCATTTGTTCTGAAAGCCACAGGGGAGTTTTTGCAATGTGATAACACTTTTCTGAGTCCTATCTGTAACATTAAATAAGATCTTTTTTTCATGTGTTGCATATTTCTCTGTCAGATAT